>JAJAGP010001492.1:0-186891 GCA_025084515.1 Ancistrus triradiatus
GTTATACAGTACCATTGCTAAAATAAGAAATCTAGTGGTGGCCTAAGACTCTACATCAATACTCTGAATGTTTGTAGTGGGATATTGTTGCCAAGGAAGAAAAAACAGCAGTCAAATTAAAGAGTTGGATGTCTATATTATAGTCCGTGATCCAGAACCTGGAGTGTTCTGTGATTACCTATGGTGATTGGAGACACTATGGAAGGACCACACCTTGGCATTCATCAATTCACTCTGGAGTAATTTCACTAGTCTGCATGTGGCCATTCTTTTCCCGGATTGTGGTTACATTATTAGTGTTTGCACTGCAGGGTGAACCTGCTCCTGCAAAACAGCCTCATACCTGTCAACGGTTATTGTAAGAAATTGCATCACTCTCAGGCGTGTGGAATATTTCCTCAGCCCTTTTCTCCTGAAATTTCTTCATACATTCATTTTAAATCAAGGTTGATTCTTTGACCGCCAGATAAAACCTACAGACATCTGCTTGAAAACACTTCCTGTGAGCAGTACTCCTCTTTACAGTCCGTTTATAAACAGAAAGAGGAAGTGATAATTTCAGTTCCCTGAATCACATGAAACCTACAGTTCTGAAAATGTCATTTGCATGACACCGTACAGAACTGGAATAATTAAAAAAACCACAGAGACTTTTCATATCAGTCATTTTGCATCAAACTCTTATGTTTTACAGTAGTGCTTTTAACCCGACGAATAAGTTAGACATAAATATCTTCATTTAGGAGACCTTTTGCAGAGTGATTGGATAGCCTGTGGTAAGTAAAGGCCATGAGTGTGATTCCTAGGCCAGCCATCTACATCTGTGGTTCAGTGGAAACAGTCTGGTTCTCTATAATATTGACACCTGCCATTAATTTTCTCTCATCAGTGACGCACAACAATGTCCCATCATTTTTGCGTTATATCGTTTTGTGCTTTCTCACAGAATTGCTGTTCAACTTTTTTGCCTCTTTCTTGCTGTGGCTTACGTCTTTGAAGTTAGCTCATAAACTTAAACCAAATGCTGTACCCTTAACATTGTATTGAGCACACAATTGTTCTGTGAGTGGCATGTACAGCACACGTCAGAGCATTTGTATTTTAGAATTCCCACTTTGTGTGCACTATCCCCTTCTCGGTGCATTGTTATTAGCTCAAGTGCAAGTTTTGTGTTCATCATCGCCATTTTGGCATGCTGAAAACCCTTATATTTGTATATTTAAGCTGGTGTTCTCGTTGTCTTGTGTTTATCCTCATGCTAAATCCACCATACTTGTCCTTCGTTATAGGTAGGTCTTAAGTTTGTGTAGCAATCTCACAGTGAAGGTTCATATTGTATACAAGCATAACATTAACATTAAAACCACTGACAGGCGAAGTTAATAACATTGATGGTGTAATGCTCTGGCCACTGTTCTATTGGGAAATCTTGGTTCCTGGCATTCACTCTGAACCCTATCACCCACATGAAATTTCTTGCAGACCAAGTTACACCCCTTCATGGCAACAGTATTCCCTAATGACAAGCCTCTTTCAGCAGTATAATCCGTCTTTACACAGTGCAGGAATGGTTTGAGGAACATGAGCTCAAGGTGTTGACTTGGCCTCCAAATTCCACAGATCTCAATACAGTTGAGAATACGTTGGAAGTGTTGGACAAACAAGTCAGATCCATGGAGGCCACACTTCACAATTTATAGGACTTAAACTATCTGATGCTAATGTCTTAGTGCCAGATTCCACAGCTTCAAAAGTAGAGGTTTGGGAGCATGAGAACGAGCCACACACTTAGGCAGGTGGTTTTAATGTTATAGCGACTTGAGTAATAGATTTACAAAATATCGTCAATTCAGATATGATGATAATTAAGACCAAGTTATAAAGCAAGATGATAATTGTATACATCTCTTTTGAAAGCAATACAATCAACCATGTATTGCATGCAGTGAACTTAAGATGGGCTTAAACTTAACGGATTCATTAGTTTTTCATAAGTCAATTGAGCCGGACAAGTTTTATCTGTTTATCTGTTAAAATTGACATGTAAATCAAATAATTTTGTGTTTTATAACTGTCCTCTACAGAAGTTAAAAACCTGTTGGCTGACACCAGCATTTGCTGCTACTGGTACTTGTCACTGCTGGGTTTTTTCTTTCTAATACTGACAGTTTTATATTCTTGATATACAGTGGTGCTTGAAATTTTGTGAACCCTTTAGAATTTTCTATATTTCTGCACAAATATGACCTAAAACATCATCAGATTTCACACAAGTCCCAAAAGTAGATTAAGACAATCCAGTTAAACAAGTGAGACAAAAATATTATACTTGCTCATTTATTTTTTGAGGAAAATGATCCAATGTTACATATTAGTGAGTGGAAATTAGAAATTAGTCAGGTGTTTTCAATAAATGGGATGACACTCAGGTGTAATGACAAGGGATCTATCAAAATCTGCTCCTCACAACACATGTTTGTGGATGTGTATTATTACACAAACAAAGGAAATTTCTGCGGACCTCAGAAAAAGAGTTGTTCATCAGGCTGGAAAAGGTTACAAAACCATCTCTAAAGAGTTTGGACTCCACCAATCCACAGTCAGACAGATTGTGTACAAATGGAGGAAATTCAAGACCATGTTACCCTCCCCAGGTGAGGTCGACCAACAAAGCCCACTCCAAGAGCAAGGTGTGTAATAGTTGGCGAGGTCACAAACGAACCCAGGGTAACTTCTAAGCAACTGAAGGCGTCTCTCACATTGGCTAATGTTAATGTTGTGGAAGGACCTGAAGTGAGCAGTTAATGTGAGGAAACCCACCAACATCCCAGAGCTGAAGCTGTTCTTTACGGAGGAATGGGCTAAAATTCCTCCAAGCCGGTGTGCAGGACTGATCAACAGGAAACGTTTAGTTGCTTTTATTGCTGCACAGGGGGGGTCACACCAGATACTGAAAGCAAAGGTTCACATACTTTTGCCACTCACTAATATGTAATATTGGATTATTTTCCTCAGTAAATAAATGACCAAGTATAATATTTTTGTCTCATTTGTTTAACTGGTTTCTCTTGTTCTACTTGTAGGACTTGGGTAACAATCTGATGATGTTTTAGGTCATATTTTATGCAGAAATACAGAAAATTCTAAAGGGTTCACAAACTTTCAAGCACCACTGTAGGTCACTGAAAATATGAGTTCTCAAACGACTAATTAAGTCAGTGGCATGACTTACTTCCAAACCTCCCAAACTGCAGCACCACAGCCTGCATATGTGTCAATGAGTACACAGGCAAGTGTACTAGACTGTACTCCATGTACTCCCAGATTCCAAAGACATGTGTTAGGTCAGGTGACTTCCCTAAAGTGTCTCAGTGTGAGTTAGTGTGTGCGCATGTGCCCTGTGATGGATTCTTGTCCTGTCTAGGGTTTCTTCCTGCCTTCCTGGCTCACACAACCCTGAACTGTTTAAGAGCAAATCATATTGTGTGTAAATATATTGTCTGTACCTCTGCTCTGTCCCTAACAGCAAAACCTGATGTCTCTGAGTGATAGTGTGCTGTATTAGTTAAATTTATGGAAATTTATGGCTGTATGGAAAAGGCCTGTATCACATGATCTTCATTTGTGTGTATTTGTCAGGACTCCACTGGGCCGAGCACGGGCATGGCTGAGACTGGCACTGATGCAAAAGAGATTAGCAGACTACCTGCGTGTACTCATCACCAGGAAAGACATAATGAGGTAAAGAACTTTGTGTCTTCCTAATACAGAGTGTGGACCATAAGTTTGAGAATGAAAATACTTCCATTTTGCATTCTTCTGTAATATACATTATTTTTCATTACAAAAGTAATGACCCAGTACACTCCACAATGCTTTGCAACAACTACTTGAAGACTAAAGAAGATCAGTTTTAATTAGTGATTTCAGCCACTTGATGTTAACTGGTTCATAGTATTATGCATTAAATCACAGAATCTCCATAGAGAAGCAGTGGAAGTAGAATAGGTTGTACCAAACACCTCAGTGACTCTCAGTATGACACTTATGTAGGTGCTGTTTCCAATAAAGTCCATAAAGTAATCATTTGCCAGCTTCTGCCAAAGATTGCCTGGCTTGCACAGAGTCTTGACCTTAACTCCTTCAGACACCTGTGAGATGAAACCATATGGAGTATATTTCAGAAACAACTGTGATTCTCACACACAACAGACTCAACAACAGAATAGTACAAAAACAAATTCACTTGTCCAGTGAGCAGACTAGCCCCGGCTAGTCTAACACAGATAACCATGCCTCAGTTGAAGGTGCACGGATTGTACGATTTTCCCATTCTAATGTCGATTCAGACTGTAACTGATTCACAGAAAACTTGCTGGCTTGATTTTAGGCTCCAGGATCACTTGACTAATTTCCATAAAGGAAAGCTCTAATCATGAAGGGTTAATACATGCATGAGAATGTCATTGCAAGTTCTTTTTTAATTAATTATTTATTATTAATCATTTAATTAATTATTTATTTTTTGTGTTGTTGTGCAGTGATTTCTACGAATCCTCTGCAGTCATGCTGGAGGAAGAGGGAGCCGTCATCGTTGGTCTCCTGGTGGGACTTAACGTCATTGATGCCAACCTATGTGTGAAGGGCGAGGACCTGGACACCCAGGTATGGGATCTTATTTTATTTAATTTTTTTTATCTCGTCTACAGAGGAATCTTATTATTAAATTCCTAATATGCATGAAATATCTAGTTCTAGGTTGGGTAGCTTTTCTGGTAGCAAATGGCCCGGTGTAAGTCCAGGCTGATTTGAATGACGTGATGTGCCTGTTTGTAGCTGCTGTATTTATTTAGTCTTACACCGTGGGCAAATTGTCTTTGCGTATGTGTTGAAGACTTTTCCACATTTTTAACCACTAACTAAATTAAACCACATTGCCAATTAAATTAAGTTTATTTAGTAGTAACTAAAGTAGAAAGGTGCAGCAGGTGAGGTAAAGCCATGAGTGTCCTGGATCCAGCCATCCTTAAGCTCTGTTGTATTATTGTTTGGTTTTTAAATTTAGACGTCAATGCTAATTGGACTGCACTTGTGTTATTATAGTAATAATAATAAAAATGAATAAAAATTAACAATGAAATTCTTTAGGTTGGAGTGATTGATTTCTCCATGTACTTGAAAAATGACATTGATGACTACAGAAGTGAAGAAAGGTAAGATGGCAGTTTGTTTTTGTTGCATTTCTGGTCAGTGTATTAAAGTGCTTTAGCATGGAATCCGCATGTCTTAACTTTGTTTTGTACTTAAGAAGAACCATGGATATTTAGACCAAGTGCAATATTAACTACATCACGCTGTACAAGTCTAATAATGTCCTTTTTTATCCTTCCTTAAAAGAAATGGCCAAATTGCAGCAATACTGGATCAGAAGAACTATGTTGAAGAACTAAACAGGCAGCTCAAGTATGTAACGGTAGCACGTAGCTGTTACATAACATGGATCTGCCTTTAAACCTAAAACCAAACTGTTTTTGTCTGTTGTAGTTCCACTGTTCATGGTCTGCAGGGCCGTGTGGACTCGTTGGAAAAATCCAATTCCAAGCTCATCGAGGAGGTACCCGAGTCTTCCAAGAATGCACATGAATATGTTTGCTATCTGTGAAATCAGATGCGTTATCAAAGCACCATTTTTCTCTGTAGCTGGCAATAGCAAAAAACAACATCATCAAACTACAGGAAGAGAACCACCAGCTCCGATCGGAGAACTCCGTAATCGTCAGGAAGGCTCAGCAGCGTCTCGAGGTAAATGTGCTGTGTATTTCTGATGCTAGTTCTAGTTCAGGTATGTTTAGCCATTAACAGAAGTAACATACACTGAATGGCCACTTTATTACAGCCATCCATGTACACTGCCTGGCCAGAAAAAGGGCATTTAGCTTTGATTAAGGCATGCATTCGCTGTGGCATCATTTCTACAAGCTTCTGCAATGTTACACCATTTATTTCTGTCCAGAGTTGCATTGATTTTTTCCCAAGATCTTGTATTGATGATGGGAGATTTGTACCACTGCACAAAGTCTTCTCCAGCACATCCCAAAGATTCTCAATGGGGCTCAGGTCTGGACTCCATGTGTGAAAATGATGTCTCATGCTCCCTGAACCACTCTTTCACAATTTGACCCTTCTGAAACAGATGAACATCTTTTCCACGACCACAGGATGTGTCATTCGACATGGTTGAGAAGCTACTCAGTGCATCAGTTAGGGTTAAATAACTTGTTTCCAGCTGAAACATAATCACCAATGCATTAATTATTCGATGGGAGGCTCTTTTTTGAACTATTTAACTATTTGCTTAGTTATAAATCCACGTGGTGACCTTTTTTTTGGCTAGGCAGTGTAGTAGTATGTTGGACCTCCTTTGGCCTTCAGAACAGCAGCAATAGCCATAGATTACACTAGGTGCTGAAATCGTTCAGCAGGAATATTGACCCATGCGGACAGGATAGCTTTTCGCAGTTGGCGGAAATTAGATGGACGTTCTGACATACTCTGAACAACCCATTCTACCTCAGAGATGCTAACAGATGCTGCTGTGTTGTGTACAGTCTACACAGGGGGACGTAACCTGTGAATTGGACACATACAAACAGTCCCGGCAGGGCCTGGACGAAATGTACAACGAGGCCCGGAGGCAACTGAGGGAGGAGTGTCAGCTCCGGCAGGTCTGTTCTTATCTGAACTGCTATTAATGTACTTCACTCAGGTTTTTACAGATGAATGTATGTTTTTCAGCTACAAGGTCACAACATTGGAAGCAATAGCACACTGTTTATTACTATGTGCTCTTAGTCTAAGCAAAACCTTTTATCCAGACTTGTGAACATAATAAAAGGAAACATTGTGCCTGTTGTAGGACGTGGAGAATGAACTGGTGGTGCAGGTTAGCATGAAGCAGGAGATGGAACTGGCCATGAAGCTCTTAGAGAAAGATATCCATGAGAAGCAGGACACTTTGATTGGACTTCGGCAACAGTTAGATGAGGTTAAAGCCATCAACGTGGAGATGTACCAAAAAATGCAGGTAATGTTATGATATTAATAGAGCTGGCATGTCCGATATGTCCATTTCTAACCTTAGGGCACAACAGAATGTACAACGGTGCTTGAAAGTTTGTGACCCTTTCTATATTTCTGCATAAATATGACCTAAAACATCATCAGATTTTCACACAAGTCCTAAAAGTAGATAAAGAGAACCCAGTTAAACAAATGAGACAAAAATATTATACTTGGTCATTTATTTATTGAGGAATATGGTAGTGTATAGTAATGAAAATGTATAGTCATTATACTGTTGCTAAACCAATGGCATATCTAATCTAATCTACTTTTGCACAGTACTGTGGTTCCATTGGTGTTGGAATTCATCAGATATTGGAAGAGAAAAACTGCTGCTGTACAATGTAGATATGTCTTATATTTGATTTTTGTACGAAAATCTGGGAGTGGTCTCAAGCCACTTTACAAGTTTAGATTATCTCTAATAAAATACGTCCAATCCAAAAGAGCGAGCCTAGGGCGACAGTGGCAAGGAAAAAACTCCCTAGTTTAGGAAGAAACCTGGGAGGACCAAGACTCAAAAGGGACCCAACCTACTTGGGCGGAGGAGATGATAAATCTAAGAGCGAACTAAAGTCATGGAGGCAAAGTTCGAAGAGAACTGCTGCTGTACATGTAGATATGTTGATTTTGTACGAAAATCTGGAGTGGTCTCTTTTTATTTCTTCCCAGAGCCATAGCATTTATCAAAGCTATAATGGTCAATATAATATAATCTTTTCATTTATTACAAGTAGTTTGTTTTTAAGTAGCAACCAGGGCACTACTGAAAAGTGGAGATTTCATTCCTAACAAACCTTTTAGCAACTCATGAACGTTTAACAGTGCCAGATTTCTTAATAATGTTGTCTTTTGGTAACCACAGACCCCTGAGTAACTAATCTTTCCATATCACCAGTCATCTGATGATTGCATGAAACAGAAAAACGACATGATTGCAAGACTGGAGGAGAAAACCAACCAGATAACGGCTACCATGAAACAGCTAGAGCAAAGGTGAGTCAAGTCTGAATTGCAATTTGTTCTGTATAATACTAAATCTGTTCCAGTGGTGCACTTAGATTGTTGCAGCTGTTTCTTGTGAGTAGCACAGATGTTCATCTAATTGCAGAGTCAAATTACAGCTTTAAATTTAAATTATAATATTAACTACAGACTGCAGACAGCTCTATCATTAAAAGTCTCTATGGACATTTGTTTTACATACACCGACTCCTACTAGGATTTTAGTTAAATTGTGTTCTTGGGCTATAGGTTATTTATTCTAGCATGAATTAACTTTTCTTTGGTATGTTTACACATTGTAACACTCAATATCAAATTGAATGTAACACAAAAATCTGATTATTTATTAAAAATGTAATTATTAACATACCTGGATTGGATAAGTGATCTGCCCATTCAGAGTAATAAAAAATTATAAAACCCTTCTCAGGTACAACCAATCGCCTTTCAGATCACACACTAGACTTACATGGCCTCTACCCTGACATAAACATGTAATGGGTTGAAAATTATATTTCAGAATAAAACAGGCTGTTCCTTGAAGTTTTCACTGCTAGAGTACATGGTAATGCAAAGAATTCACCATGATTAGAAAGCTGCTTTGAAAAGACTCTGGGATAAAGTTAGGAGCATATAAAAGTCTATTCACATAATTTATATTATTATTTTCTTTAGGCACGGGTGTATACATTAAGTGTTTTGAGCTGCAGGAACACATTATCACAGGGTGGAATTATACATTTTAATAATTCAGTAATTATCTTCTTTTACCACAACATTTCATTAGTACTTCATTGTCTGACAAGGATTCACTGTTTCCAGAATTATACTTTTTTAATGCAAAATATAAATTTTTAGGTAATTGGTACACTTACCTGTCAAAAGCATTGTATATGGGAGTGTCCAAAATCACTATTGTCTTTACCAGCTCTGTTCCCTGTAGGCTAATAGTGCTCTATATAGAATGTAGAGTGTAGGAAATAATGAATTGAAGACCATTTTGTATGCAGTCCATAAATACTGGTCCTTCAAAGGGTCAGTCAGCAAAAATGTGATTAACAATGTGTTTAAATCAGTGTTCAAATATTAGAACATTAATATCACTAACTTTGATAGCCCTAATTTACCTAAATGCTTTAATCCTGGCTAGTGCTCCCTCTGCTGGATGAAAATGCTGTTTGGCTGTAGCTGTAGCCACACCTCCATTCAGTGGTTCTCAAACATTTTCTGCAGGGCCCCCTTTTGTACATAAGAATATTATCGAGCCCCCCAACGCACACCTAGACAACTTTGCTTCCAAACTCCACTGGAATTTATTTGATACTGGGGTGTTTCTAGATTGCTTGTTATACTGGAGCACATAGAATTTAGAGGGCCTCTGCTTGCCAATCAGTCGTAGGGGCACAACTGTGCATAAAAATGAAGCCTGTTAAACGGTAAATAGATTAAGTGATTTAACACTAAAGTGGGTGTTACTCTGCCATGGATGAGAAATGAAGAACACATTAACACTAAAGATATTTTTCTTAATTGCATTAATTTTGTTTATACTAACGTAGCTGATGCCTTTGCTAGTTTAATGACTGCTTTTGTTTAGCAATCTAAAGTGTACTTTTGGTACGTTATACAGGTTTAGTGGCCTAAATTCACTGCCTTAATTCATGACATATTACAGGAGATTTTGGAATCTGTTTTATCATGTTCATTTTTAAATTTGGTTAGTTCAGAAGTTAAAAAAACAACAACAAAATGGGAAGAAAATGAAACAGGACAAACTTTTACATATACAGTGGGGGCCAAAGTTCTAAGAGCACTAGTGAAAATGCATCTGTTTAGCATTTGTAATACAAATTGTAATAGTGTTTTTTGTTACAAATCATATAATTAGCAAACCAATTTGAGTAAAATGTTAAACCTTGGGGAATAAAAACCACATACATTTTTATGTGTTTATTAGTTTATTATTTTATAATATTGTGTTCTAATTAATTTACTACAGTCTATATTTTAGTATGTTTATTATATTTTCTTTAAATATGTTCTCTATTTTAATCTTTCTACTTAGCTTCTGTGTATTTAGGTAACTATTAGGTAATTTAGTTTATTTCTTACATATATCATCTAGGCTGCTCAAAGTCTTGGTTCTGTTCTTGGTTTCTTAATCATGACATTTAGGGAGTCCTTCCTTTCCACTGTCACCCTAGGATTGCGCCGTTGGGGCTGTAATAATCATCATAGGTACACTTCAACTATGAGAGACAAAATGAGGAAAAAAGATCCAGGAAATCACATTGTAGGATTTTTAAAGAATTTAATTGTAAATCATGGTGGAAAATAAGTATTTGGTCACCCACAAACAAGCAAGATTTCTGGCTCTCACAGACCTGTAACTTCTTTAAGAAGCTCTTCTGACGTCCACTCGTTACCTGTATTAATGGCACCTGTTTGACCTCGTGATCTGTATAAAAGACACCTGTTAACAGCCTCAAACAGTCAGACTCCAAACTCAACCATGGCCAAGAACGAACAAAAAGAGCTGTCCGAAGGACCACCAGGAAGAAAAAATTTGTAAGGGACCCTGCCACCAGGCCCTTGGGAAGAGTGAATCTACAATAGGGGCGGCCAGGGTTGGTGTGAATAAAATTAACTGTGGGAGCAGTTTGTAAGGAAAAAATGGAAGGACATACAAGACCATTGATAATCTCCCTCAACCGATCTGGGGGCCCAAAGCAAGATCTCCATCCCTCCCCGGGGGCAAAAATGATCATGTGAACGATGAGCAGAAATTTCCAGAACATACACAGAGGGGAAACTGATGAATGACCTGCCAGAGAGCTGGGACAAAGTAAACAAAGGCCATACCATCCTGTAACACACTACACCCCAGAGGGAACTCAGATCTGCAAGTGCCAGGCAAATGCCCCCTGCTTAAAGCCAGAAACCATGTCCAGGCCCGTCTGAACTTTTTGGCCAGAGAGCATATGGATGATCCAGAAGAGGGACTGGGAAGAATATCATGTGGTTGGTAGATGAAATTACAAAAAATAGAAACTTTTTGGTGCAGTAACTCAAAACTTGTCATGTTTGGAGGAAAAAGAATGGCTGAGTTTGCATCCCAAGAAAACAACCACACCCGTACTACTGTGAAGCATTTGGGGGTGGAAACATCATGCCTTTTTTTTGGGTCTGTGTTTTTCTGCAGAGGGGGAAGGAGGACGACTGATCCATGTTAAAGGGAAGAGAATGAATGGGGCCATGTATCGTGAGAGATTTTAAGCCAAAAAAAACCCCGTCCTTCCAATCAGTGAGAGAGCATTGAAGATGGAAAATTGGCTGGGGGTTTTTTCCAGCATGACAATGATCCCAAAACACACTGCTTCCAGGCAACGGGGGGGGGGCCAAACGAAGGAGTGGCTCCCGTAAAAAATCATTTTCCAGGGTTCCGGAGTGGAGCTTAGCCAAGTCTGAATACCATAGGAAAATTTGTTGGAGGGGAGTTTTTTTGAAAGAAAGCCCCGTTGTTGCCCAAGTGGAACAAGCCCCAAAAAGAGGAGATCTGCATGGGAGGAATGGGCCAAAAATAATACCAGCTTTACAGTGTGTGCAAACCTGGTGAAGGGACTTGCAGGAAAATGTTTGACCACTCTGTGTCATTGCCCCAACAAAGGTTATGTTACAAAGTACTGAGTTGAAAAACTTTTGTTATTGACCAAAATAAACCTTATTTTCCCCACCATTATTTACAATTAAATTCTTTAAAAAATCCTACAATGATGATTCCCTGGATTTTTTTCTCATTTCATGTGTCTCTCATAGTTTTAAGTTGTACCTATGATGAAAATTACAGACCTCTCTCATCTTTTCTAAGGTAAGAACGACACACCAATCAGTGGCTGACTAATACTTTTTTTTGTCCCAAACTGTATGTAAGAAATTAAACCGAAAATTACCTAATAGTTACCTAAATTTACACAGAAAAAGCCTAAGTAGAAACAATAAAATAGAGAAAAAAACATATTTAAAAGGAAAATATAAATAAACATACTAAAATTATAAGATTATAAGTAAATTAATTAGAACACAAACTTATTATGATGAAAAATATAATTTTTAAATCCCTGGATGGGGGATGTGGGTCAGGAGGAAAAAAAAACTGTTTTATAATCCATATAATGACCCTGTTGTTAAATTACTTAAAAACAATAAGGTGGTGCAGTTTTTCACTCAAATGGAAAAATTTTTTTTTAATTTTTTCATTTTTATTTTCTAAAACTCTTCATTCAAAAAGGTAAAAAATCTTTTTTTTAGAAGCCTTGAATTGTTACAGGCAGCAGGAGAACAATTTAAGTGTATTAAGAGAGCTTGAGTCCGAAGAAATTTTAATCTAACTGCTTACGTAAACTATACAGTCAGCCAACATCAGATATTTTGCTTTAATGAGTAACAGCCAAAAGAAAAAAACAAAGAAATATTTATTTTTGTAAAATATATCATAAATATCCAAAGCTATAAATATTGGCTAAAAATTTTGATATTGGGAACCGATGCCAATAAACACCGAAAGAAATTCATATATCCGACAAAAATATAATATATCGTGCATCACTAATGCAATCACTAATATTTGGCTGCTTGTAAAATATAACTACTCTGTGTGATGGCTTAATTATATTCCCAAAAACTAAACATTTCTCTACTCTACTCTAAGAGACGGACTATGAAGCAAGTGTTGGAACTGGCAGGTCTGAATGCACCTCTGGATAGAATTGTACGTGTGTGTTATAAGTCCTTTGAACGTGAATAATGAGGCATGCTTTGATTTTCAGGCCCCCCCCCTGGCATGCTCTGTGATTCTGCACGTTCGTTGTTTTCTCGGCTGTTTGGTTTTTTTCTTTCCATGTGACCACTCATGCGCGTTAGTGGTTTTGTGTTCTTTGGTTGTGTGGGCGTGTTGGTGCTGTCACCACGCCCTTCCCTTATTTCTTCATTGGTTTTATTTAACCATTTACCGCCATCGCGTACCCGCCATCTTGTTTGTGCTTATTTAATAAATGCATTGCTTTAACGACTTTTCAAAGCTTTGGATGACATGGAAATTCACTGATGTTTACATCCTCTTTCCCTTTTTGTTCTTCCTTTTTCTTTTCCTCCCCTCATCCTCTACCCTATCAATAACACCATCATTTTCCACCGATATTAATGTCTTTCCTCACTGTAATGTTTAACTCTCCTGCTATACGGACTAATCGTAGTGATAAAGATCTGCTCAGCCAAACCCGGACTCTCGCCATGTCGTTCGTAAAATGTGCCAGTACAGATACAGAACATCAGTACAAACTTGTTAAAGATATTTCCTTCTGATATTAAGACACGCTCTTTGTCGTGTAACGTAAATTGTATGGCAGTATGCGGTATTGTGGAAGTAATGGGTTTGCTTTATAGTGGCCTCTTTTTAGGTTTTTTTAAGTGGCGGATGTTGTTTTTCCACACGGTTATGTTTCCAGCGACGTTCTTTCTCTTGGTACTGCATACACACTAATGTACAATTTGAGGACACAACTATGATTAATATTCTGTCTTTTATCTGGGTCATATAAATAAATTTTGACATTTTAAAATGTAATTGTTGCATTGTTTAATATATTTCTAAAACAAAATCAGATCAAAACACATTTAACTTATAGTACTATGCAAATGTCCGGCCACCGTTAGATCAGATATACCATTATTTTAGCAATGGTATAATACCTATATATAATGATTTCTTTATTAGAATACAACCAGAAAATAAAGGACATTCTATCCAGTATTAAAAAGGAAAAAACAGCTTCTATAGGATAAAGTGGCAAGTATTTAGTGTGACCTCCCCTTACACTTGAGCAGTAGCAGCATCTGGCAGCTTCACCGGGATGCCAAGTTGACCCTTCTACAGTCTGAAGAAGCTTGATCAGAAATGTGTTTTTGTAAGGGGATCAGTCAAGACACCACTTTTTCAGAAGGGGAACAGCGTAAAAATACTTAAGACATGCTAATAATTGGAATGAAGATGAATGGGAAACAGTGTTATCGAGTGACGAATCCAAGTTTGAAATATTGGGGTCCAATTGTCGACAATACGTTATAAATGGTCATTGTTAAAACAACAAATATAATGGCAGCCTAAGACTATTGCACGGTAATGTATAACCCTGAGGAACCCAGAAGAAACCCCAGGGATGTGGTGTAAGTTAATATTTCAAAATTAAGTTTGTGTTCTGATAAATCACAGACCTACCTGATTGTAACAGATCTCTAGCTTACATTCAGCTCCATCCACTGCATATAGTCACTAAAGCCACTAACACACCCCACCACTGCGGTGACCTGGATTCGAATCCCGGCAGTGCCTTCCGGCAGGGTTTGGAGTCACACTGACGTGATTTCACTGTGTTTGAGAGAGGGAAGACTGGATGGGGGAATCTTCCTTGACAACCCTGCAGAAGTGCAGTGTTGACTAGGAGTGTAACGATGCACTCTGCTCACAATTCGATTCCTGATAGAGTTCACGATTCGATTTTTGATTTTCGTCAACATTCCATAAAAGACACTTGTTTTTATTTCTGAAGTGTAAACAATGCAAATTAATACACATTTTCTTTTGTAACTTAAAAAAAATGTTAATACCCTGCAATTAAAAGAAATGACTAGGGTTAAATTGTGAACAAAATGCTCTAGTAGCGTCACCATATGTTTATGTGAAAACATTCTTTTTTTATTATTTCTGAAGAATAAATATTTAATTATTTGTACTTGTATAAAAAAATTAAACAAAACAGTCTTTGTTCTGCTGCAGTTAAAAGGAATTAGGAGTTTTAAATAATGTTACTTTTCACCAAATTTGGGACTGTGGTAGCCTAGTGGGTAAGGTACTGGACTCTGGACCAGAAGCTCCAGGGTTCAAATCCCACCTCTGCCAAAGCTGCCACTGTTGGGTCCTTGAGCAAGACCCTTAACCCACAATTGCTTGGATTGTAAGACTGTACCAATTGTAAGTTGCTCTGAATAAGGGCGTCTGCTAAATGCTGTAAATGTAAATGTAAATTTCAATAACTAAATGCCAGCTTAGATTGAAAATTAAACAGACAAACCAGTTTCCATGGCAGAACGGAAGTCAATATATACAATAAAGCATTCATTCAAGATATGCGTATGGCAGTATGATGTATGATTGCACCCTTGGTGTTCAAAAAAATGCAGAAAGCTTTTTCCCACTCCACGATGCACACTGATATTTTTGCATTGTTACACTACTGACGTCGACCCATACCCGACCCTGCGATGGACTGGTGTCCTATTCAGGGTACATACTCAGATGAGCTCTGAGGTCCGGAGATTGCAACTCAGATCAGGTTGTTGTTATTGTCAGGGGGTTGTTCGTTATCTTTTTGCATTTTCAGTTCTAGTCTGTTCTTTGTCTGGCCATCGCCAGTTTGTTCTAGCCCTCTTGTTTTTATTTTTTCATTTGTTCCATCCCATTCCCACTCCCTTTCCCTTGTGATCGGAGCCTCAGTTTTACCCAGTTGGTTTGAATTACACCAGATTGCAGGAAGCGGAGAGAGATCGACTAAGCGCCGAGGATGGAATGTGCAGAGTCACGCAGGATTTTACCAACAAAGCAGACAACATCCAGCAGCAGATCGCCCAAAGAGAGAAGCAAATGTAAGTTTTTCCTTTACTATGCTACTTCGAACATGCTGATTTTGTCCTGTTATTTAGCCAAGATGTTCTGATTAAATGATGAACATTTATGCTTTTCTTTATCCTATACAACCTACAGTTGAGCAATTAAGGGGTTAAGAGCTTTGCCCAATGGCCTAACAATTGGGGCCTGGCAGAACTGGGACCCCACAACTTTCTAATCCAGGGCTTTAACCATTAAGCCACAATGGTTCGGGCACCATATACCCACTAGACAGCCACACAGCATCCCCTGCATTTTTATTTGATAGAAATGAACAATAATTATAGATAATACTACGTACTATTATGATCCTGTGTAGGGGAAAGCCGTAACACTTAACAGGATGGTATGATGGACCTTATATTTTGTTTGATGGAAGCCAAAAATGCATTGATAGACAGTATTACGAACAACACGGAAGATCAGCCAGATGAAACAGAGACTCAACAAGAGAATGTGAACCAGTGTATATAGTTAGAAGTTAGAGAGAATATACAGGTAGTAGGGGGACAAACGATTGTACTACTTACAATAGGACAGGCACATGCACTGACGTATGCTATTCGCAGCTTGTTACAAATGAGTAGCTCAAAGTCATACAGACAAACAAATATCTAAACACATCAACAGAGTTAGAACAGTCTGTAGGCCAATGTGAGATAACGAGCAAGTGGGAACACACCCGGTAAGGTAGTTAAACACACACACATGCTCTTTATCTTCTGCCCTTCTGCTCATGGTTGATTGGTTGTTGAGGTGACCTGTTTTCCGCAATAACATCCAGAGATATTTTTATTTCCTATTATGATTTATTGTAATTTTGAAGACCTCAGTTAGAGTGAACGGACGTCGACTGGATGGGCGTATCTGTTGCTTGAGAAATTTAAATTGTATATGCATTTCATCTGACTAGAATGCAGCATTACTAAGAGACCACATCTCATCTGTCTGACGTATAATTCTAGTCACTTGTACTCCTCTGTGGTCTCTAACACACAAGAGGATGGGTTCGCATTTTGAGCCTGGTTCCTCTCAGCCTTTCATCATTATACATCTCAGTATAGGAGTTTTTCCTTGTCATTGTCACATCTGGCTGCATAGAGAGAGCAGTTATGGTACTGGATTATTGAGCAGAGAGTTAAGGGTCCCAGGACTACCAGGGTGCCACTGTACAACTCTTAATGGCAGTGATTGTACCTTGTAAGATAAGTCAGTTTCTCTCGGGAAAGGCATCTAGTAACTGGTGTAAATGTAAATATGGTGTCTAGAATCTCCTTTAAAAATTTTGACTTTTTATAGTCTATTGTTAAAAGTGCTTTAATCCCTGGAAACCTTTTCTGATTTATCGTATTCTTGTGAGTTATTCACCCTTGGTGCACTGTCATCGGTTCAGAAAGGTGTGAATCTTTGCTAGGAATTACTGAATCACTGAAATTCTGTTGTGTGCAGATTGCAACTGGAAACAGACTTGAAAATTGAGAAGGAGTGGCAACACACCTTACAGAGCAAACTAGAGAAAGAGCGAGAGGGTGTCGGCCAGCTGAAGGTTGAAACACAGCAAATTAATGTGCTCAAAAAGGTAAAAACTATGACTTGTAGCGCAGTCACTATTATTCAGCCAGTCAAATTGCTTTTGTTTGCTTCCTTATAGTGACATATCCCCTAATCTGGACAGGATTCAATTTAGATGGGGTTCTGTAGTAATTTCCTTGTTTTTTGTAGTTTTATTGTTGCCCGTATCGGCCATGTCTGTGTTTTTCTGTCTTCCCCTGAGTAAATTACAGGCAGTATTAACTACTGCTTTTAACCCAGCTTAGCAGTGGTCTGATGATTTCAGTACTGTCCAGATGCATGACTGGAAATTTACAAATGTTGCCTCGCATTGGGGGTAAAATAGTTACCTGTTTGTTGTATTTCTGAACGTCTCTCAAATATAGTGAATATAGATATAATAGTGAGATTAGTGCTTTAAGAAGGCTTGTGAATCTGGAAGATAAACCACATGGGCATATAGATGTAACACTCAAGACTAGTATGTGTTGTTCATATACGACACAACTCTCACTGGCCACTTTATTAGATACATCTGTTCATTTACTCTAACGCAAATATCTAATCAGCCAATCACATGGCAGCGACTCTGTGCATTTAGGAATGTAGACATGGTCAAGACGACCTGCTGAAGTTCAAACTGATCCTCAGAATGGGAAAGAAACAACCACACAGAGTGTCAGCTAAAAACAACTGACATTTGGATGGTCAGAATATGGTGCACACACAAAAGTATTGATCCACCCTGCCTTGTATCAACAGTTCAGGCTGGTGGCAGTGTAATAGTGTGAGGGATCATTTCTGGCACACTTTTTACCTCTATACCAATTGAGAATTGTTTAAACACCACAATCAGCCTGAGTATTGTTGCTGACCCTGTCCATCCCTTTATGACCACAGTGTGCCCTGCTTCTGGCGGCTACTTCCAGCAGGATAACGTGCCATGTCACAAGCCTCAAATCACCTCATATTGGTTTCTTGAACATGACAAGGAATTCACTGTAGGTCAAATGGCCTCCACAGTCACCAGGGGTCTCATTTATAAACAGTGCATACGCCAAATGTTTTATAAAGTTAAATCATGTAGTCAGTAAAAGGATCGCTGTCTTTGCACTACATGCAGATCATTTTCATTAGAACTTGAATTAATAGCTGTTGTTGTAACTGTTTGTTTATGACAAATGTTAAACATTATACTGAGGGTAATGGTGTGTGAATTGTGCTGCTGTGTTAGGAGTTTCACAGATTGCAGGATGAAAACTCGCAGCTGAAGGGGGTTTATGTGGAACAGGAGCAGGCACTGGAGGAGCTGGGCTGCAAACTCAGCGAGTGAGTTCTCGTTCCCCTTTTTGTTCCTATTATTGATTAGGTTCAAAGCTCCAAATATCAGCAGATAGTCATGTCTATTACAGACAAGCTCACAGTACTGAATTGGCACTCTACAAGCATGTTATGCAAATTTAACAGGCAAGGTGCTTTAAGATGGTTTGGGTACTACAGTCAGCTCCAGAATTATTGGCTTTCTTAGTAAATATGGTCATGCATTTGTGGTTAAACAGCTGAATCTCACAAATTAAACATAGATGACTACCATTTAATTACAGTGATCCCTCACCTATAGCGGGGGTTACGTTACAGAGACCCCCGCGATAGGTGAAAATCTGCGAAGTAGCGGCGTTATATTTATTTTATTATTTATATTTATTTATTAATAAAAGTGCAGTTTCAACAAACCTGAAGTCCTGATAGTGATGTTAAATAAAACCAAATAAACAAACAAATTTGATGTTGCTGAATGTGATAGCAACACTTTCATTAAGTACAATGATACCATTTTGCTGTTGTTTGTTTAGTTATTTTCTTAAGGAACACACTAAAAACCCAAAAAAACGCAATGGTGAAAAAATAAATAAATAAAAAGGACTTCATAGGACCCTATACTTTGTGCCACATCTCTTTAGCAACATAACATAACTGGGTCCTCTAGTGCAATGATGTGAGATCCAAAGTTTGTCCAAATAGGAAGAACCAAATCCCTTGATAAACTATTTAGGACACATATCATCACAGAACTCATTACGTACCAGGAAATTTTAAATTATAATCTGGCTGCAATCAGAATTTGCAACAGGGTCATGGCTGGATCATCCAGCGGGACAAAGATTCAAACCATGCATCACATATCCACACAATATGAATTAATGACTAGAGAATCATTTGAAATGGTCATCTCCGTTGCCTGAACTGAACCCCATTTGTACAAAATCTAACAATCTAATTGAATCTGTTCGATATATGTCAGCTCGCACATCGTTAAAACAACAATTAAGATGTTATCGTAGACAATACGTATTACACACCCAAATGTGTTCTTTAATCCAGATTTTTTACAAGATCTGTTCTATAATCTATCCATGCACACTGTCTTTCTCAGGTCCAAAATGAAAATTGAAGACATAAGGGAAGCCAATAAAGCACTACAGGTATGCTTAATGTCTTGGACTTCTAATGTAATTGATTTGGAGGCAACTAATGCACACTGGCTCTGTGTTGGTGGTACATTTTAGGGTGGACAGGTGTGGCTTAAGGACAAAGACGCTACACACTGCAAACTTTGTGAGAAAGAGTTCTCCATCTCGAGGAGAAAGGTCAGAGCCAAACCACTATTCACCTACATTCTCTGTCTATGTTTGCCATTACAACTGCTAAAGTATAAGGCAAGGCAATATATGGGTTAATTAGGTTAATTAGCTATATGAAATGGAGATGTTCTAGCACATTAATTTGTGAAGATGGGATGGATCCGATCCTAGATTGGTATTAGGTCCGATATCGGGCGGACAGGACCGATCCACTTACCGATCCATATTCTATTCCACATCTTACCATGAGCAAGCGGCAACTTCAGTCTACAAACTAGTGAGCAATAGCTGTAACTAAAATGTTGCGATGCACTGAATATTTGACAACCAAAATTAAGTGAAATAACTGAATAATTTATAACGAACAATGTCATTTTTTATGACGCGTCCAAATCGCAACCAGTGTTGAGTGAGGCGCTCATTGTAAATGCAACAACATGTCTGCTGTGTGGAAGCAGGGCTCTACAGTGCGAGCGTTTTGTTCACATTCGTGCCTTCTCTTTACAAAAATGCGAATAGAATATTTATTTAAGAGCACTTCAATGAAACAAGATCTTGAACTGAATGCGCTAGCACTTTACCGAGTGTTCATCGGGTCTGTCTCATTACCTAGTGAGTGCCCTTGCTGCCTACTTCCTATGAGGGGCGTTCTCTTTGTAAAGTTTCCTAACCGACAATGGAACCCTAAGACTGGTTAATGAGACAGAATACTGTGTTACTTAAGGCAGCTTTTGGAGGAACAGATAAAATGTAGACAGAAGCTACTATTAGGACTAACATGCTAAAACTTCTGTATGAGCTCTGTGGTTTGACACATTTAGCTGGTAACTGGTCATAATTAATTGATTAAAACTAGCAAGAGCCAAAGTGTAAATATGTGAAATTTTGGGCAGTGGTGAAAAAAGTGGCAAAATGAATGAAGAACCGGTATTCAGCCTCCGGCCAAATGTTTCATTTTGTTTGGCCACAAATTTTAATTTCGGTGCATCCCTACTAAAATGTCATTTGCGTGGAGATGCTTTTTGTCTGGAAATGCCGAAAAGCAAAAGACAGCATGTTGTAACCTTAAACACATTACCAACAATAATAAACATAATACACCGCTGCCTCACAGCAAGAAGGTCCTGGGTTCAATCCCAGTAAGGGGATTGACCGGGGTCCTTTCATTTTCATTTACAGCATTTAGCAGACACTCTCATCCCATGCGACTTACAATTTATACATCTTACAATGCAAGCATTTGTGGGTGAAGGGCCTTGCTCAAGGACCCAACAGTGGCAGCTTGGCAGAGGTGGGACTTTGGTAGCCTAGCGGGTAAGGTACTGGACTATGGACCAAAAGGTCCAGGGTTCAAATCCCACCTCTGCCAAGCTGCCACTGTTGGGTCCTTGAGCAAGGCCTTTAACCCATAATTGCTTGGATTGTAAGACTGTACCAATTGTAAGTCGCTCTGGATAAGGGCGTCTGCTAAATGCTGTAAATGTAAATGTTTTGTGGGACTGTGGTAGCCTAGCGGTTAAGGTACTGGACTATGGACCAGAAGGTCCAGGGTTCAAATCCCGCATCTGCCAAGCTGCCACTGTTGGGTCCTTGAGCAAGGCTCTTAATCCACAGTTGCTTGGATTGTAAGTCGCTCTGGATAAGGTAAATGTAAATGTAAACCCTAGATCTTCTGGTCCATGACGAGTCTGCATGACCTCCCCGCGTCTGTGTGGGTTTACTCCATGTACTCTGTTTTTCTCCTACAGTCCAAAGACATCCGTGTGAGGTTAATTGACTATGGTAAATTGGCAGTGATTTGAGTGCATCCATCCACATAGATAGATAGATAGATAGATAGATGGACATCACTAGTCTTGATGTAACCTTGAGTATACATGTCACCTTGTTTGTGTCGCTGAAATGGCCTCTGATGCTGATAGTGACGTCAACTATTAAGCTATAGTACTCCTGTATCGGAGTCGGTGTTAAACAGTTGTGCAGTGGAATCCGATCGGAAAACTGAAAATTGCAGCCCATAATTTAGTACCATTTGTTTTTCTTTCCACAGCAACCACTGTTAGGGTAGGAAGGGGGTGTGGCGAGATCTTCTGCAACGCGTGCTCGGGACAAACGAGTTACCCCTCCCCGCATCCCCGAAAACCTGTCCGATGTTTCGAGTGTGCGACACGTGCCATGCTCTTCTCGCTTCAGCGCAGCGCTGCTCTTCCAATGCCACGTAAACCACACAGCTGTGTGCTGCCAACACTAGCTTGATCTCGGACTACCACGTGTTACTGCAGCGTGTTGGGCTTCAGTGATCAGCCTAGCTACTCCTGTCTGTCAGTGTTTAAAGTTTACATTTCTTCTGCAAACCACGTGTAAGTACGGTTACCTTTTGAAGTGCCCAAAACCAGGTGCGTATAGCAAACATTAAGGCTCAGGATTGATCATGACTGATAAATAGGTTTGAGCACTAAAAGTAAGCAGCACTAACATGCACTAATGTTCCAGTCAGTACAGCATTCCAGTACTAGGAACACGGCCTGGAAAACATCACGTTCTAATTCAGTCAAGACATGAACGGAGGTGTTGAGTTTTTATGATGCCATGAAGAGTTATTTTGGCTCTGAGAAGCCAAAAGTATTAACAGGATGTCCTTCCTGGTTAAAGGACAAAGCCTTTTCAAAACCATTAAGCACTAATGTTTTCAATGCTGCTCAAGTTGGATTTGAATTAATCCAAGAAATGGCACATTCCTAACATCCAGCATGTGTGTGTGTGTACATTCAGTGAGGAAAGTATTATTTCACACTATAGCACAGCCTGGGCTCTAATCAGACCTGCCAAGATGTGTGTTTTGTAAATACAGAACAGGATTGTTGCTCGCTTGAAGTATTTATAATTGATCTTGATTTCCAATATAAACTGTTAGAAAAACAGTTGTTGAAGTGACAAGTTTCTAATGTGTAAGTGTATGGAAATGGACGTAGATATTCAATCACTAAAGGTATTAATACTTTATACTAGCTTGTGTGTCTGTGTTCTTATTTACCTTCGATCCACAATTTTTATGATGGACATCAAATAATACACAAATACACATTCTGCAGAAACTAATCTGAATTTTCACTAAGTGATATGCAGTACAAGACTCTCCTGCACTCTCTGTGCTAAATGAGGAACTCTGGCAATGTGTTGTAGGGAGTCACATGGTAGGAGTGATGAGCGCTGGGAAATGTAGTGAGGAAAGCCACAGTCACTACCACAATCATTGGTTTTTCCACTTTCAATATATTATTTAATAAATTACATGAGATGTTCAGTACTTTGTTATAAAATATGCTTTGTTATTTGCTCAATTGTAGTTTCATGTAATTGTTTTAAGCATGTTTAAGGTAGGCTACACTATGCTATATACAGTGTATATGAAATCAGGACTACTTGCAATCTGCATTCTACATTAAAAAATAATCTCATGCCAACTTTGTAAAGACAATCACAGAATGAAAGTTTATTCTGAAATCAACTTTTTTTTTTTTAAACTTTGGAACTTTTAAATTCAGTGAACAACAAAATTATTAAGTTCACAACATTCATCTGGACAGAAACTCTGCAGTTAAAGCAACTAGCTCAGAAAGTAGTTAACAGTCAAAACTATGTTCATTGCTGGGGGAAAAAGGCTCACAAATCTTACTTAACAAAGATGGCGGCCCATCACAGTGTCCTCCGAGACTGCAGATCTACGTGGATGATGACAAAGCAACACAAGTAGAACTAAAACTGAATATAAAACCTGATAAGCAAAACATACAGTAGCTGGTCATCTTGTATATATTCTTCATTTATAACTTTAACTCCACTCTTTTAAACTGGAAAATATTCTGGTTCAGTTGTACATGGGTGAAAACATTCCAATACAAAAAGACCTTCCAACTTCCAGCGGATTTTTCTCTTCTCATAAAAACGTTCTTTTCAGTACATGCTCCTCTGCCCACTTCGAGAGCCCATTCCTCCAGAGTTGCCATAGTAACCGCCCCCACGACCTAGTTATATAATACATTTTAGGAACAAATGGAATAACAAAAATATCTCCCAAGAAATGTATACTGGATGCACTGCTCCTTAAAAGTATGTGAACCCTTTACAATGTTATGTTTCTGCATCAAAGACCTAAACTTCAGATTTAGGTCAAATAAGAGAACACAAACAGGACAAATACTTGGCCATTTATTTATTGAGGAAAATTATCAACTGCTTTCAGTATCTGTTGTAAATCCTGTGCAGCAATAAAATACAACTAAACATTCAAATTAATCAGTGCTGCAGGTTGGCTTGAAGGAATTTAAGCCCATTACTCTGTATAGAACACCAACTGTGAGATGTTGGTGGGTTTCTTCACTTGAACTGCTCACTTCCACAATATTTCTGGTGGGTTAAGGACAGGACTTTGACCTTTAATTCAGATTCAGCAAAATAAATGATACTACCACCACCAAGTTTAACAGATTGAATTAGGAATAGTGCAGTCATCTCACGGCTCGAGATCCCCAACCTTGCATTCTGCCTGTGTGGAGTTTGCATGTCATCCCCATTTCCATGTGGGTTTACTCCGGGTATGCAGGTTTCCAAAGATGTGCAATAGGTTACCTGGCTGCTCTAAATTGGCCCAATGTGAATGTGTCTGAATAGTAACCTTGCTCTTGTTGTGAATAGCCATTGAGGCTGATGGGACATAAATGCTGGAATGCAGTGTTTTCCTTTCTACAGACTTAAGTTCTCATTCAAACAAAATGTTCTAGATCAGCCTCATCTGTCCAAAAAACGTTTTTCCCAATAGCTTTCTGGTCTGTCCACATGATCTTTAGTAAACTGCAGAAGGGCAGCAGAGTTCTTTTTGGAGAGCTGTAGCTTTCTTCTTGAAACCCTGTCATGCGCACCACTGTTGTTTAGTTCAATTGTGTCAAAGACGCCTGGATCCTTTCGGACCGGACATGCCTTGCTCTTGAAGTGATCTTTGTTGGCCAACCACTCCTGGGGAGGGTAACAACAGTGCTGAATTTCCTCTATTTGTACACAATCTGTCTGTGGATTGGAGGAGTTCAAATTCCTTACCAGCCGCATTTATCAACCTCTTTTCCGAGATCCTCAGAAATCGCTTATCTGTAACTCGCTAAATGCTGCAAATGTTTTGTGGAACTGTGGTAGCCTAGCGGTTAAGGTACTGGACTCTGGACCAGAAGGTCCAGGGTTCAAATCCCACCTCTGCCAAGCTGCCCACACTTGCTTGGATTGTACGATTGTACCAATTGTAAGTCGCTCTCGATAAGGGCGTCTGCTAAATGCTGTAAATGTAAATTTTTAGAGCAACCAATTAACCTAATGGAATGTGGGAGGAAAACGGAGTTCAAGGAGTAAACCCACATGGACACAAGGAGCACGTGCAAACTCTACACGTGGAATGTCTGAGGTCAGGATCAATAACAACGCTCCCACCTGACCGTTATCCCCGACTGAAACCTGACTAATTTCACGTTTACATTAACTGCTAATCCTATGCCGTCACATACATCTGCCACAGAAATGTAATACTGGGAATCGCCGTACTCAGCAAATATATGTTTGTCCTGTTAGTGCTCTATCTACTTTTAAGACCTGTGTGAAAATCTGATTACATATATTTAGGCAGACATGCAGAAAAAGGACTCTAAAAGGGTCATACACTTTCAAGTGCCACTATACATGTACTGAAACTTGTGATACTGACCCATTTCAGATGATCCACTTGAAGTGGAGTTTAAGAACAGCTCTATGTAACGATGATCTGTGGGGACAAATAAGTAGATTTGTCTATTTAATAGATATGTGAAAAAACACTGGATTTGTTCTAAATAAATAAATATCTGGATTAGTTTTATAAATCAGAAAAGTACATACGCATGTGATTCTTGTCTTTTGACATGGCCGATACTGCATCTTCATGAGTCGCAAACTCTACATCTGCCTCTCCCGTGGATTTGCCGTTGGGTCCGACGTCAATGTGCACCCGTATTGGATTTAGTGGGGCGAAGAACTGAAACAAAGTGAATACTTTACTGTCAAGTACAAGGGTTGGGCTTTACTACTTCAGAATGGGTAGAACTTTAATATTTTAAAACACTACAGTTGAGACACTTCAAGTGGGGAAATTTCAGTGACAGCAAACAAATGGCACTTGGGGAAAACAGGCTTGAATTCAGCCCACTGTGAAAGTGTGTATAGTTTTTAAATAGCATCTTTAACATAAAGTGCGAGAATGACCAATGCCTTTCCTTTTTTGTCCATTTTGGATGTCCTTGTGCTATCCTTTGACCGCTATGCATATTGCTTTGCCCCAGCTCCTTAAACAAATTACTGTTACGGGAAAGGAATCAATACACCAGTGAATGAAATCAGTGGAACTGCAGTTCTGGGTCGATGGTCAGTGAGAACACCTTAAAAACTAATTTAGAACTTTATGAAAAATAAATGCTGTTTGATCCTTGACGGTCAATACGAACACGTTCAGTTGAGTTAAAATGTCGGCTGTGTGGAATCCAGTGACAGACAAACGATCCACATACAGTTAAGATTTCATTGAAATAAATGGAATAAAATAATTATTTCTCAGGCCACACCCCCTCAAATAGTTCTATATAAAACACGCTCCATCATCAGTAACAAATTACTGTTAGGGGAAAGGAAGCAATACACCAGTGAATGAAATCATGCATGCACGCATATATATATATATATATATATATATATATAAAATCTAAAAAAGTTCAATGTCACATTTTGTAGTCGTGGAAAAGACTGTTGGACCGCATTTGATTCACACGTACACACAGATAAACATAGGACTGTGGTAGCCTAGCGGTTAAGGTACTGAACTATGGGCCTGAAGGTCCAGGCTTCAAATCCCACCTCTGCCAACCTGCCACCGTTGGGCCTTTGAGCAAGGATTGTAAGAAATTGCAAGTCGCTTTGGATAAGGGCATCTGATGAATGACAAATGTAAACAATTTCTATTTCTGTTGATGAATCACCAGTTCTGTTTTAAGGTGAAGCTTAGAGTTTTTAAATCACAAACATTCACCCTCTATTACCTCCTAAGACAAGCACGCAGTCCTTTATTTAAACATGACTGACTGAAACTTACTGAGTTAACCATTAACGTTTAAACATAACTGGACAATTCCTGAGTGGAGGACTTTGCCTACATGCTGCCTGGTTAAATTTTTCTGCTTATTTCTCATGCATGCAGAGCCTGGGGACAAACTTCTTTTGACTGACAATAACTAATCCCTCCTTTGAGTTGGTAAAAGACTTAAACTGCTTGAAAATGGGTGTCCTGGTTTTGATTTTCTACCATGCACAGTGTATTTGCACTATCTTTCTGGGAAAGACCAATTAATAGTTAATAGCGAAGACACAGTGGTCATTGTATGAATGGTAAGAAATTGGTTAGTGCGTTTATTTGCACTTGATAATCTGATAACTTCAGAAAATCAGAATGTGTCAGTAATCCGATTAACAAGTACACATGCACTTAAATAATAAGCTAATAGGAAACCTCCAGGTTTACATAATTTGGGCATTAATCAAATTCTACTTTGCAACCAACCAATAAGCTTGCAGAAAGATCCGCTGTAAGCTTCAATATCAAATTAACACTTAATTTTCTCGAGTATATACTGCGTGCATTTCAATAGCCGTTTCACTGCGTTTAATCGCCGGATTTCCAGATCCCACGAGAAATAAAACCCACAGGTCTATGTACCAAAGACCCCAAATAAAGCAATTCTTAGAATTGGTGAACCTGGCAATTGAGAGTTACACTAGCGTACATGTGTAGACAGAGAACTGATTGAATACTGGGCAACTAGTACACATGCTACGAGAAATCAGATTACTGGTATAAAAACCAGTTCTCTATCAAATTTCTTAATCTGATTCCTATATCAGAGTATGCTGTTTGGATGACCACTTGAATAATTAAATAACTGCAGAACTACGACTATGATCGGATTATCGAGGATGATAACAGGGTTACACAATGGCCTTGAAATTAACAAATGGTAAGCATTTTACCCAATAACATACCTCTCATTGTATTTACGTTCAATTGGTCATAATAGAAAGCTAACAATAGGTGGGTTTTACGTGTGACGCTTGTCGCATATCTTACATTGGCAATATCTGACTCGGTTGCACGGAAAGGCAGGCCTCTCATGTGCACAAAGTGACCACCATGAAAGCCTGATCTGCTGTCCCCCGAGCTGTAGCCAGATCCTCCCATTCCTCCTCTTCCTCTGTCCCTCACACGTTCTTCAAACATCCCATTACCAAAGCAATAATTGTCAAAGCCGTTGTAGTTGTCAAAACCACCATAACCTGTAAATGTAGAGAATAGCCCATTAGGACCTTGATCATGAAGGACTTCGGTGCCAATACATAAATATTCTTCATTGTGCACATGGAAAAGCTGCAAAGCACAAGGAAACAACAATAACATTTTGCAGCCAGTAATTTCTTTGTGAACAATTGGTTTCAACAGGCACCAAAGCAAGGCATTTCATAAAGGTTACACTTGAGTTCATGAATTCAGTCTAAGGCTTTAACTATGAGGACTAATCCAATTTTATGTATTTTAGTGTTTTGGATGTACAAAGTATCACATGCCATAACTTTGTTTTTTTCAGGAGAACGTCATCATTTGATATGTAATTACTGAAGAATTTTGAAAATAACTTTGATATGTTGTTTTGGGCCATAAACTTCATCTATAATATTTTTGCATATACAAAGCACTTAGTGATCAGTTCAGATATGCTTTCAGAAATGGTTAGTAGAAAGCATCCGTGTCCTGAAAATACAACAATGTCAACTGCGGGTCACTGCATAGCTTAGTACTGCAAAAAAATTAATTCATTAATTAAAAAAATAAAAATTCACATATTGCATAGCTTAAAACAGCCAATCATCCAGACCTCATAATATGTTGTTCAGGGAAAACGTGACCACTGATTAAAATGTTATTGTTTTTTTTAATATTCAGACATTTATTATTTATAATACTTGAATTCATTCGATTGTCATTTGGCATATCTGATCTGTTGTACTCTGAACAGCTGAAAGCACAGAGAACATGGTTACATTTACTAAGCGAGATGAAACAAAAGTTCCAGAACAAAACAAGCACCACAGTTTTTTAGGCAGTACAAGACAGTGCGTTTACATTGCACAGCATTAAAACAGTAATAAATTCTGATTCTATAAACAAGACAAACATACCGCCACTGTAACCGCTTCCACCGCGCATCTGGTCCATGCCAGAGCTTCCTCTTCCAGGTCCAGGACCAAAATATCCCCCGCGACCCATCACCGGCCGATCATATGGGCTAGGTCTCTGTGGCATCATCCTTCGGGGCACTTCATAGTATGCACGGATTTCATTTCGGCTGCTTTTGAAAATCTCTATGTACCTGAGTTTATTGAAAGGTACAGCATTAGCATCATATAAAAAGACGGTAAGGTTGAACTTCTTTGAATAAATTAGGAGTGTTTAGAAGGTCAATGTCCCAAATCCCTTGATTTGTCTAACTACCTCAGAAACACATAAGTGAAAGTTTAAAAGCAGGAGGGAACAAATGGCCTAATGTTACCCTCACTGCAATAATTAAGTATGAAAAGATTGTAAGTGTTTCAATACATAAAGGTTCTCCTGAATATTAATTTAGCAAAGGCTTTCCCCACAATATAACAATTAAGAGAAGTCATTTTCTACCCAGGTAACAACATACAATAAACATGCCAAGATTAACAAAAGACTATCTTTTTCTAAAGCAGAAAGATGCATGAACCCCAAGCCCACATTACACCCAGTCCAGTCTTGCCAGCCCCACCTGTGCCCTATTCTTTCCTTGTGTTTCCCCAGAGCTTTTTCTGCTATCTCCTTTGAGGCAAACTGCACGAAGGCTTCCCCTGTGCTCCTCCCCTGGTAGTCCATCGGCAATGTAATCCCATTTGGCACGATTTTCAACCCTTTAACCCAAGGACAAATAACCCCACAGAGGGGGACATGTTAAATAGCAACATTATCACGTGTAGAAAAGAAAACCCCCCCCAATTTTGTCCCTTAATCATTCCCTATATATTAAAATGTCATAAACACGAGTACAAAACTGTTCCTTAACACTTTAGACAAATTTTAACAGTCAAGAATATTTCTGAATTACTGATTATCTTTAAGGTGAAACTGCAGTGCCATTAGTTTTACTTGGGGAGGTACTAACAAAATCCAAAATTTGAATATAGAAACATACAGCTGCATGTCTGTTGTTACGGAACCTTCTGCCACTAATGTGTAGTGTTTCTAAATACACCCAGGATACGATGGGCCAATCTAGGGGGTGAATTAACAGCCAAATTTCTTAGATGCACTGAATGCCCTCTGGCTTCCCCTGGTAAAACTAATCAAGCTCAAATATGGCTTATTACATCAAGAGTTTTATAACAACAACAATTAACCATTTTAGCAAGCAAACCATTTAATTGAGAAAACTATCTGGAAGTGTGTTGAGGTTAGAAATCACACCTGAGAAGAACTGTACAATCTCCTCTTTACTACATCCAAAAGGTAGTCCTCTGAGCCTCAGCATGCAGCCACTGCTGCTGTCGTAATCTGTGGGGCCACTGCGTTTCAGCACCCAGTCCATCTCGCTGCGATTTGACTTGAACACTGCACAATGTGTTGCATTCCGTTACACAGGACAACCTATAGAATTGACTTTACAAGAAAACTACTTTGTTTGAAATGTCTGCCTCTGAAAGTTGACACTACAAAGAAGCCATTATACTGAAGCACAGTAGAAAACAATGTGAGGTTCAGCCCTCCTTTGTTGCCTTACAAACAGTGCATACGTAGTCGCAAAAAAAAAAAAAAAAGGAAAAAAAAAGAAAACTAGGGCTGAGCAAAGCGTACAATGTCCAGCGTAAAATGTTTACCATCCTTACCAGTTCTATTTGCTATGACAGTGCTTTGAATCATATGTCAAACGTAGAGAACAGATAATAAGGGGACACAATGTATAGTTAGGGGGTTTCACTGGGTCAAGCAGGGAAAATGTGATTGTCTGGTTAAGGGTGGTAAACAAGATTGGACATTATTATACACTTTGCTCACAGATTTCATTTCATAACACATTTTATCATGTGACAATAGCTGGCATTTGTAAAAATAAAAACCCAATAATTTTATGGTACAGCAGTACCTCAATTCTTGACCACCTCAGAACTCGTGGAATTTACTTCTCGACACATTTTGACTAGAGAAATTTGTCAGTTCTCGTCGTTTGTTTAAACTTGTACAAGTCGAGCCTTGCGACTCATTTCAGCCGAAACTTGATTCACGATTCAGTACACTGTGATTCAGTTTCACAGAAGCCCTTGCTCCTCTGTTTTTCGTTTGTGTCTTTGTGTACATCCAGAGTACTATATTCATAGTGCAAATAAGTCCCCATGGGTCCTAAAATAATTAGTATTGACAGCCAACAAAGGAAAACTCACCATAAAAGAAAGGAAATGACAGCCAACCAAAAGGAAAACCGGCTTTAAGGTCGGTTCTCCTTTCTTTCTAGAAAATGAGATGCCTTGGCAGTTCAGCTTCAGGGAAGTCGTAATGAAATGTTGAAGTTTATACTGTTCACTCATGTGGCTGTGTAGTGCTATTGTAATAGGAAAAACTTATTGCACACACTGTTCATTCTCTTTGCACTATGCCTGTGTGGCAAGCCAAACTGCTGCCATAATTTTCCATATGCAAAGCCAAATGAATAACAGAAATGTGACCAAGAAAAAAACCTCCAGACAAAACACTGAACATAGTGCATCTATTACCTTCAATGTATCGATGGCCCATATATTTGCGATCTTTTGCGAGGGCATTTTTAAAGTCTTCTGAAGTTTTTAGCTCAACAAATGCCTCCCCACTGGGTCTTCCCTCCTTGGAGAAGGTGAAACACACTCCATTCACTTTCCCCACAATATCACAGTCTGCAAACAGAAGAAAAGTTTGATCGTTGTTTTAAATAACATGGAGGGTTTTGTTTTTTTTTATTTAACACTAAAGGATGAATGAAAAACTTGCTATACTTTCGCAGCTTACCTGAAAAAAACGATGCTACTTCCTCCTGTGTGCATGACCAGGGTAAGCCACGGATGCGCACCACATAGCCCTCATCATTGTGAGACATCTTTAATCTCGGACTTCAGGACTGGTTCTAAAAATAATACAAACATTCACAGTAGATATTGGCTCTTCTACAGACACTCCCCTGCGACCCTGACCAGGATAAGCAGGGGTGACACAGGATGCTATGCTTTTGTCTGACACAGCTAGGTTTTAAACTGCATGTAAGACATGTATAAAAACATGCATGCAATACAATAAATTAATAGAAACTGTACATGTACATGGGATTGTACGATCATGAGGACTGCTCAGTAAAACATTGTCAAGATTCAAGATTTTATGTGTCACATGTTCCTTTGTAGTTGATACAAAAGGACAGTGCAGGCAACTTAGCGAACTATACAATTAGATAAAAATCAATAATAGTCTTAAAGAAGAGAATAATTTAGATATTTACACAATAAGACTGTTACAGGTAGGTATATAGCATGAATGTATGACAGTAGTTTAAAGTGTGCAATGTGTCAGGATCAAGTACGAATGTTACTGCCTTTGTCTAGTAACCTCGTGAAGTCGCCAAAAAGTAGCCATGAAACAGAGGTAGGCGAGATAATGAGGTTAGACTGCATGTTTCCATAGACCTGGTTGCTTGTTTCTCTCACGAGATCTGGCAACAACTGGGTTTAACCTATCCTTATTTTGTTGGGACCCGAAAACAGGATTAAGTTAAGTCCGAGTCAAACGTTCTCAAGCTGTTCCGTGTGACACTGAGCAAATGAAACAAGTTTAACTGGATCCCTTTATAATCTGTGGAGCAGATCTCGGAAGTTCTGTATGAAAGTAGCTGATTGATAATCTCATTTGTTCAGATTTCTAAAAACAAACATTGTTTTTTTTAAATTATCTACACAACACCAAAAGCGCATACACAAAATGTGCACTGGAACTGAAGTAAAAGCTTGGTCTGGCCGCGCCAACATAAGTATATTTTACTAATGTGAAAATCATTTATAAACAGGTAACGCTGAAACCTGGGTAACCTACCTTAGCAACGCAGCTAGCAAGCTAACGTCACGCTGATCGGCTAGTTTACGATTCGAACTTCCTACGGACTTTTACGCGAATTGCTCACACTGAACTCTTCAAAACAACTCGCAGTTAAATGTTAAGCATTTATTAATTAAACAACGCATTAAACTAACCAGCTATATAGTTATTAAGCAAACGCCAGCTTCTAGGAAAGGTCAGTTACTTACCCTAGCTAGTCGGCTAACACCTTACACTCTAGTTGAAGCTAGCCTAACAAGCTGGACCAAAGCTCTTAAATGTTTAATCTATACTCCACTGAGAAAGTTATGCATGTTTACATGTTCTTTTTTAAATCTGAAGCTAGTTTATACAGAAGAAACAAGAGAATGGCTGAATAATATGCAGCGTTACCTACTGCGTTTCCTCTATCTTTCGTTTTTCCTTCTCTGTACAGGTAGTTCAGCTTCGAGCGCCACGGTTGCCAGATTTCACATGGTTGCCAGACACCACATATCCCTCTCATTGTAAAAATCAATATTTGCCTGGTTTATCCAGCCAAATTGCCATTGCAGCTAAATTCGACTGCAAAACGCACATGACCGTCCAAAATAAAAACGTTAAATCACTTTGTTAGACATTGAATTTAGTTGCAAACACGAGTCATTTATGACAAAAAGCATTTATCAAAACAATCCGCCATATGAACAATACACACACAAAGGCAGAGCCATCTCTAGGAATTACAGAGTATGGTACAAAAAAAAAAAGAAAATGTCCAGTGAGCATCAGTTCTCTGGGTGAAAATGCCGTCTTGATGCCAGAGGTCAGTGGATAATGGACAGACCATGTCAAGCTGATAGAAAGGCAACAGTAATCAAGTTACCACTTGTTACAACTGACATAAGCAGAAAGCATCAAAGAATGTACATGTTGAACTTCAAGCAGATGGGCTACAGCGGCAGAATTTCACACCTGGTGCCACACCTGTCAGCTTAGAACAGGCAACGGAGTCTACATTTCACTTGGGCCCAACAAAATTGGACAATAAGAGATTTGAGAAACATAGCCTGGTCTGATGAGCCTCGATTTCTGCTGCAACATTTGGATGGTATGCTCAGAATTTGGCACAAACAATATTAAAGCACAGATCCATCCCGCCTTGTTTCAACATTTCAGGCTGGCAGTGATGGTGTAGTGTGGGGATATTTTCTTGGCACACTTTAAGCTCTTTAATACTAAAACCATCTTTAAACACCACAGTCTACCAGAGTATTGTTGTTGATCATGTCCATAATGCAGCCATCTTCTTAGGGCTACTTCCAGCAGAATAACATGCTCAAATCATCCCAAACTGGTTCCTTATACATGACAATGAGTTCACTCTACTCAACTGGCCTTCACCTCCAGGAAGTGTGACACAGGAGAAACACATCACAGATGTTCAGCCAACAAATCTGCAGCAACTGCATGATGTTATCACGTGAATATTGAAAAATCTCTGAGGATTGTTTCCAGCACCTTGTTGAATCTCTGCCATGAAGTACCAAGGCAGGTCTGAATGCAAAAGGAGTCCTTTCCGGTACTACCAAGGTATATCTAATACAGTGGTCAGAGGCAGGTAAAAATAACTCAAAGTAAAAAGTCCCAAACTGCAACTCAGCATTAAAATGAATTGACTACAGAAAACTCAGACAGACTCTCTCAACTCATGATAAACAGGAATCAGGTACAGAAGGTTCTAGTAGGTTCAAACAAAGGCGGATTACTGCCACACAAGACAAGAGCCCAAAGCATGTTCACAGGAAATTAACAACTAACAAATAGGCAAAGGGAGGAGCAGAGAGCACAGCTTATACAGGGTAGGTTGAGGAGCAACAGGTGGAAGGACTGGCTGAGCAGGAGAAAGCCACACCCAATCTCTCCATCTCACTCACACACACACACACACACACACACAGGCCACAGGAAAGGAGAGGAAAATTTTAGAAACAAGGGGGAAAACAAACACGGTACAGCAACTAACACAGTCTACTAACTAATTTATTTTAATAAACGCATTCAAAGCATTCTCCTTGTTCTTAGTAAAATGACGCCTTTGCATGTTAAGGTCTAACAACAGCTGTTTTTATGGTTGGTGCCGATGTTCATGTATGTACTTGATGAAATGTTTAAAAGCAAAATCACAGTATTTTTGATAAACATTTCTGTGTGACAACCAGTGTTCATTTTAACAGCAAATTTTAATTTAGTTTTAGTCATAATTTAGTCATTTGAATTGTTTTTAGTTTTAGTCTAGTTTTAGTCGACTAATTATAATAAGATACTGTATAGTCGACTAAATCTACACTATATTCAGTTGACTAAAATATGAAATGTAAAGGTTTCAATGTTTAAATTCTTTTTTTAAACATTTCCCTTGAATTATTTAGATGAAGTGAAACATCTATATGCATGCATTGATAATAATGTCATAATTTCCACCAAAGATCTGCTTCAAACTCGGTGTGGACACTCATGAGATATTGTAGAATAGGATAAAGTTTAAATAAATGATATATTATGAGCTTTATTAAACATATAACCTCCGAAGATCAGATCTATGTGCATCTATTCATTTTCAATTCAATTACAGTATAACACGGAGTTATATTTATCCGAATACTCCTTAAAGATAGTATGGACACTTTTTAGACAAAGTAAAATATATCCACGTCGTCAACTGGAAACATATTTGAATCCCTACTTTATTCACTGAAATATTGGCTTGGACATAGTGAATTTACAATGCGTTTGCAACCCACTACCGTAATACCGCTAAAATAGGAGCTCGCTCAATTTAGTTGTGGATAGCTTGACAGCGGTTTCAGGGTCACATGCCTGCTGATGTCGTTTCCAAGATGTTGTATTTTCACCAGAGATAGTCGCCCCACACGGTTTACAAAGAGTCTTGTTTCCTTGACATCAAACGAGAAATGTGCCAATATATTGGCTCCCTTCTTTCTCCCAGGTGTTGACATTGCCGAGTCGGTTTCATGTGAAACAGTACAGAGGACAATTGTACGGACTGCCGGAGATTAGATCAAACGCGTGCATCTTAGCAAATTACTGATTGGATACCCAACATGTCCTGCACATATGCTAAAGTTGAGTGGATCTTTTCCGAACTCATCTACTTTACAAAAAATTTGATCAGATCTGATTGGATGTCCTCTCTGCCAAACAATTTCGTCTCGTTTTTATTCGTTGACAAAAGTGTAAATTCATTTATTCCTAGTTCTTGTCGTTTTTCATTAATTTTAATTTAGTCATCATCTCGTTTTCGTAAGAAAAAAGGGTCATTGACCCTTGCCAGTAACTTGCCAGTAGTCAGATTGTAATGCAATGTGATGGACTCTGATGTCCATAGTGCAGGTTTTGCAGGTCAACATACTAATCCCATACCTTTTCTAGAATCATTGAGGAATAAATACCAACAATGTTTCAACTTAGTCTAAGAATGGACTGCCAAGACAATCGACTCATAGAGAGTATTTAGTAAGTCTAGCTAATGAAGTGTGTACAGTCGTGCTTGAAAGTTTGTGAACCCTTTAGAATTTTTTATATTTCTGCATAAATATGATCTAAAACATCATCAGATTTTCACACAAATCCTAAAAGTAGATAAAGAGAACATAGTTAAACAAATGACAGAAAAATATTATACTTGGTCATTTATTTATTGAGGAAAATGATCCCAATATTACATATTAGTGAGTGGCAAAAGTATGTAAACCTTTGCTTTCAGTATCTGGTGTGACCCCCCTGTGCAGAAATAACTCAAACTAAACATTTTCCTGTAACTGCTGATCAGTCCTGCACAACGGGACAATTTTAGCCCATTCCTCCGTACAGAACAGCTTCAACTCTGGGATGTTGGTGGGTTTTTTCACATTAGCTGCTTGCTCAGGTCCTTCCACAACATTTCGTTGGATTAAGGTCAGGACTTTGACTTGGCCACCCCCCAAAAAACTTATTCTTTTTAACCATTCTTTGGTAGAACGACTTGTGTGCTTAGGGTCGTGTCTTGCTGCATGACCCACCTTCTCTTGAGATTCAGTTCATGGACAGATGTCCTGACATTTTCCTTTAGAATTCTCCTGATATAATCTCAGATTCATTGTTCCATCAATCCGGCAAGCCGTCCTGGCCCAGATGCAGCAAAACAGGCTCAAACCATGATACTACCACCACCATGTTTCACAGATGGGTTAAGGTTCTTATCCTGGGATGCAGTGTTTTCCATTCTCCAAACATGACGCTCTTCTTTTAAACCAAAAAGTTCTATTTTGGTCTCATCAATCCACAAAACATTCTTCCAATAGCCTTCTGGCTTGGTGTGATCTTTAGCAAACAGAAGATGAGCAGCAATGTTGTTTTTGGAGAGCAGCGGCTTTCTCCTTGCAACCCTGCCATGCACACCTTTGTTGTTCAGTGTTCTACTCATGGTGGACTCATGAACATGAACATTAGCTAACGTGAGAGAGGCCTTCAGTTGCTTAGAAGTTACCCTGGGATCCTTTGTGACCTCACCAACTATTACACGCCTTGCTTTTGGAGTGATCTTTGTTGGTCGACCACTACTGGGGAGGGTAACAATGGTCTTGAATTTCCTCCATTTGTACACAATCTGTCTGACTGTGGATTGGTGGAGTCCAAACTCTTTAGAGATGGTTTTGTAACCTTTTCCAGCCTGATGAGCATCAACAACTTTTTTTCTGAGGTCCTCAGAAATCCCCTTTGTTCGTCCCATGATACACTTCCACAAACACGTGTTGTGAAGAGCAGACTGATAGATCCCTGTTCTTAAATTAAAACAGGGTGCCCACTCACACCTGATTGATCCCATTGATTGAAAACACCTGACTCCAAGTTCACCTTCAAATTAACTGCTAATCCTAGAGGTTCACATACTTTTGCCACTCACTAATATGTAATATTGGATCATTTCCCTCAGTAAATAAATGACAAAACATAGTATTTTTGTCTCATTTGTTTAACTGGGTTCTCTTTTATCTACTTTTAGGACTTGTGTGAAAATCTGATGAAGTTTTAGGTCATATTTATGCAGAAATATAGAAAATTCTAAAGGGTTCACAAACTTTCAAGCACCACTGTAGACGAGTGTTAATATCCCTTCACCTTTCTGTAAACACTAGCTGTAATCCTCATGTGGTCTCCTTAACTCTTAATCAGGTTAAATAAGAGACGGAGTGTTTCCTTCTGATTGTCTTCCCTCTCTGGTAAAGCGAGCTCCACCTTTTGCCATCTGTTATTTTGTCAGTCCTATGTGTTATAATTGCACACACACACACACACACACACACACACACACACACACACACACTTCTATTGTACCTGGCTAAATTATTTCACGAGGGGTGGACCTTAAGAACCTGAGTGACAGGCAAGAAGAGGAAGAAGCTATGCGAGACAGGTTACAGCAGAGGAGGAGGAGGAGGAGGAGGAGGGGAAAGAGAAGTCCTGTCCCACTAAGCTGCATGAGAGGCATAAATCCAGTATGGATGAGCCAAATCCTGCAAGATCTGTTTGTCTAAAAGATAAATGTCAGAGATACACAGTCTGTGTGAAAGGGGGAGTTCTTTCTCCACAACCTCCAAGAGACTGGTGGGAAAACAGAAAGAAGGGAGGACATGAGGTAAAGTTGCAACACGTACTGGAATAGTTGTAAAGAAAGTCAGAGAGTAGATGATAACCCTGTTAGTGATTATAGGTAGGCCTAAATGTCCTTCTTAATAGTGACTACAAAGAGGCTTGCTTTTATTATTTGTGTAGAATCTGTGATTTTCTGTTTGATCAGATTGACAAAGAATGATGCCTGAATATGCAGTTGTTGTGGAAATAATTGCTAATGTTGCTGCTGCTGAGAAATTGTTGAAAGAGTGTATCAAATTGGCCTGTCAGAAATAATTTATGGATCTGTTTTGTTGTAGTCAGCATATGTTCTCAGATGTCTAGAGTGTCCTTTTGTGAGTCCATACAGAAATGTGCTTTATACTGTAATTAACAGCGTGACAACATTTGCAGATAATCATATCAATTGTAAGTTGATGCAGCTGCTTTGAAGCCCATTACAGCTCTAGAAATGGTAAAGTACGGTTAGTGGTATTCTTTATTTAATAGGTGTATTAGGTGTAATAGGTTTCATCACTAATCTCTCCACCACAGCTGATCACAGAGAGAATTCCCAGTGACAAACGCAAGAAAAGCTATGTTGTTTTCTCTAGTGGCCTGCTCTTCCCAGTGAGAAATCTGACCTAGAGACTTAATTAAGCAGTCTACCAGTTCAGGTTGTTTCTGGTTACGGTGACACACGACGACTGGATAGAGTTTCTGCTTTGTAGCTTTCCAAACAAACTACAGTCAGTTTGACAGTTTTGTTGACTAACACACAATAAAACCTGTACTGTAACTCTAGGTCAGGTCTCATGCCTGTGAATCAGCATGGTTTAAGTGTGAAAGGTAAATGTCTCTGCACAAAGCATGCCAGATCTCCAGCCTTAGCTGTCAAACCCTTTACAAATCTGCACTCTTAAGATCTATTATTAGTTTGGATTACTGAAGATTAGTGGTGGAAAGTATCTCGATACATGAACAGTTTTCTACACACAGGATTTCAAGTGCTTTTAGTGAGATGTTCTATGTTTGTTAGCACTTTTTGCTTTGCTACTATATTGTTTTTAGTGCCAGATCTGAAAACAGTTCAATAGTCCTGACACTTCTATACCAGAAACATATGGTGTGTGCCAAAAGTATGAGACCACTAGTGAAGATGTTTCTCTTTTGCATTTGTTTTTCAAAATTAATAGTGTTTTTAATTACAAATCATATAATCTGTGTAAGAATTTGAATGAAAAGTTTACACTTTACATTTCAGAAGTTATCAGTACTTGGTTGTGTTTGACCTAAATCCCTTCAAGTAGGGGTGGGCGATATGGTAAAAATATTATATCACAATATTTAAAGACATTTTCACGATACATGTGATCACAGACAAAATGCATCAGTAGCGACAGATTCTTAAAAACTACTATTCACATATTAATCCCATACTTAGTAAAGTGATTTATATTCAAAATGTGCTGCACTTCATCCAATTAAACAGGACTAATTAGACTCTTTATAATGATCATGTTGGTCAGAGTTTTTAAAGCACTAACGATATCCTCCATGTGCTCAGAAAAGCATATAGTCTATCATGATAACAAAATATGATAAAATATTGTCATATTGCCCACCCCTACCTTCAAGCATTTATAGAATCACTTGAAGGTAGAGAAAGCTAAGCATTCAGTAACCTCACAAAATGTTCTTTGGAATATTTCATCACCAGATCGTGCACAAACTTGTGCTGTCCATGCCACCTCAAGTGTAGCTGGCATTATAGCAAAAGGGGGACATGCCAAATGCTAATGTTAAACTCCGAAATGTAACTGTTGTGGTTTCGCCTTTAAAAAAACAGGCCAACAATGTAAACGAACTAAAAGGGACTTTAGGACCCAGTCGCAGTTAGCTCCAGATGGAAATGGTGAACCAAAAAATAAGAATTAATAAGGAACTTTGTGTGGGGATATTGACACACTCACACACACAAAATGAAAATGATACTGCACCTGAACTAAGACTGGCATCTGGGGATTGAACCCTGATTGCTGACATCAGGGTTCAGCGCTCTAGCATAGCACCACAATTGGGCTGATAATTAGCCAAGCTGAAAAAGAAATAAGAAGATCAGAAGCATGCGCAGCACAGAGCAGACTCAAAAACAGCTCCTTTATCTATAAAATAAGAGGAGGAGAACCCCAGCCACTAGCAGTGCTTCGAAGCAGCAGGGCAGGCGAGAACAAAAAAAGAAAGAAAACAAAAGCTGAAAGTGCTCGCTGTAACACACTGAGACTTACGTTATCAGAGTACGGTCTAAGCGTAGCTCGGGTCGGCGCATGCGCAGCACGGCGAGATACCGATCAGGGAGTATCATGGGACTGCTTCGGCAGCGTGACGTAGAAGGAGAGGAGCGAGACTGAAAAAAGCAGAGCAGCATTCCTCACAATAAATAAGAATACGATCGCGGGGGGCGCCAATTCGAGGAGGGGGTTGGGTAAATAAGCCCAAAGGGGCAGGCAACCAGTCACTTCCATAACTGCGATTCTGAAAAATCACAGTCTACCATTATCTCTATACCGTGTGAGGGGACGTTTAAGATGGATGAGGTCTCACAGGCGTCTGCCTCATGGAAACCGAGAGGATGTGGCACCTGACTGGGCTCGAGCGTGCTCTTAAATACTCGTTCCAGCAGGTGTCGCTGATCGCACAATCAGCACTCAATGAGAGCTGGCACATGCGCAATCGCATCAACTGTGCCCAGGCCGAAAAGTGAGTCACCGCTACCCTCTAGCGTCGGGGAGCGAAGCTCCTATTATTATGTATTTTATTAACTTTTTACTCGGTTGCAAAATGGAATTGTTTTACTACGAGTCTCAAACTTTTGACTCCCACTCTATACTCGTCACTGTGCTTAAATTTCTGTTTATGTTTATGACCTTTGATTTGCATGACAAATTTTGTACAAGAGAAACTGTTGATAGACAATTGACACATGCACCCATTTTTAGGCTACAATTTGCTTGAGAAACCATGTATGTTAACAAACATGGTATACAGCAGCTACAGAAAATACCATTTTGCTCTGTACCTTCATATATACACTCACTGGTCATGTTATTAGGTATGGCTTCTTGTATCTTCGCTCTTTGTCTATTTTATCCGTTCGACTTACCATATAGATGCACTTTGTAGTTCTATGATTACCGATTGTAGTTCATCTGTTTCTCTACATACTTTGTTAGGCCCCTTTACTCTCTTCTCTAATGATCAGGACCCCCACAGTTCAGGTACTGTTTGGGTGGTGGATCATTCTCATCATTGCAGTGACACTGATGGGATGGTAGTGTGTTAGTGTGTGTTGTGCTGGTACGATTGGATCAGACACAGCAGTACTGCTGGACTTTTTAAACCACATATAGCTATTAGTAGATATTAGTAGCTCATTTGTTGTTGCGCAGTTTGTGTTAGTTATTCTGTAATCCTTCATCAGGGCTCAGTGGATGCTGCCTACAGGATGCTGGTGGCTGGACATTTTCATTGAAGGACTATTTTCAGTCCAGCGGTGACACTGAAGTGTGAAAACTCCAGCAGCACTGCTGTGCCTGATCCTCATACCAGAACAACACAAACTAACGATCCTATAATTATAGAACTACAAAGTGCTTCTATATGGTAAGTGGAACTGACCAAATGGACAATGCATGTAGAAACAAGGAGGTGTACCTGATAAAAGTGAACATTCATGTGACCCTTCAAAAGGTTCAGCAGGTAACCGTGTTGTGTTGCATTGTCTCTGACAGGTGATTTGGAAGATGACATGGTGAAAGCAAAAACAGTCCTCACTATGGATGAGGTAAAATTGAGACGGTGTCATGTGTAATTGATCAGGCAGAAGGTATCTCACTCTTTTCCATGAAGTTTCCTGGTAAGGGTCATGGCTCACTCAGATAAAGTTCTCCACCTATATGTGGAGGTGAGATCTCTGGCTGATGACGCCAAGAACGAATTGGACAAGTTGGGAGGGTCACACTCTCTCATGTTGCATTGTCCAGACACACTTGCCTCCAGAGTCCACAATGCCTCACATAGCCCGGTGCCTCTAGCTGGGAATCTCTATAAAGAAGCCTGCAGTACACATAGCCCTTCCAATAGCAAATCTCCTTCTAGACATTCAGACAGCATGCAATATCATCCTGGCCCAGAGCCAGCACAGACACCCCCTCAACATGGACAGACGTTGCCTCATGATGAGATCTATCTACTCTCTGCCCTTCAACCAGGCAACAGTAGAAGTGCATGCACTCTGGTACGAACTCGCTCATCTGAAAGTGAGCCAATTTATGATAGGGAATCTAGGTTTTCAAAACATTTGACTGCCCCTTCTACACCTGTTGGGCCTAGAAGGGCCTTTGGACAAGAGCAAGAAGGGAAAAGATCAATTGTAACATACAGCTATATTGAAAAAGCAAATATTAAGTCTGTGAGGGGACATCACAACTTTGTGTGCCAAACTGAGGCAAAGAACCCCTTTAAAGGAGCTTTTGATGATCAAACTATTCCTCTCCTCTCACATAAGAGGCTCAGTGAGCCAGTGGGGTTAAGTCTGGAACCCAGTGGTAACCTGAACTCAAAAAATATGGTAAGCAAATTAAATGATACACCTGTTCTCCGACAGGCTAAGCTGGAGTCAATTCCACGAGAAGTCTCCCAACGTGCTTTGAAGGAGTTTGGTTCCCCGCAGCTATGGCATCAGTTGGCAAACAGCAGTCCTAATCGAAAGCATGGTACATGGCACAGAGAACAACCTCTCTGTCATTCATGGTCTGGTTCTCCTGTGGTGCCACGCACTGCCAGAACACTGCCTGCAAATGCACAGCTTCTATGTCCTGATCAAATCAGAACTTTGCATGGTATTCCCAGGAGCACAGCAACTGGCCACGTCTGTGTTGATGCTAGACAGCTCTACCAAACCATGCCACACCCTACCAATGCAATGTTGATCTGTGACGAGAGTCCAAGACAGGCATGTAGGCATTTGCCATCCTGCAGGCCCACAGTTATTCAACATGAAATTCCAGCAGTGGCTATCACCCAAGCACCATGCAACCAGCTAGTCAGTCAGAAAATAAGTCAAAGTCCAAGCCAGACTCACAAAGTGAATTTCAGCATTGGCTCTTCAACAAATCTGTCAACTGTTAGAGAAAAACTTGGTGGTAAGAAGAGCATCTTGCGTGCATCAAGTCCTGAAATCCCCCGTAAGATAATACAAGAACCCACAAATCGTTCTGCATTTATGGTAGCCAGAAAGTGTCCTTCCCCCAACCCATCATTATCAGATAGTGTAAGGTCAGAGAGCCCAAGGTCAGGGCATCACTCAGAGCTCTATGCTGGATTCCATAGGACGTCCACAAGGACTTCTCATGATAGTAATCACTGGGAAAGGGAGCCTGTTCAGAAAGGACAACTTTCAAGTTGCTCTTCTCCACTTTCACCACACAAAGCAAGTTTGTCTACTGCACTGCATGCTAGGTTACACCAGGCGGAAGTAGTGTGCACATCTCTCACCCAAGACCCACACCAAGAAAAAACAGAGATACCAGTGAAGGGCGGTCCTGCTATATGTCTATCCCAATGCAGTTCAGGACTAAAGGACACACACTATGGTCCAGGGTGTGCTTCTATTCTTAGAGACAGTCCAGAGATCAACAGGAAACTTTTCGAAATACAGTCCAGGTGCTCAGTCTCCCAGAAGCACTGGGAAACCACCAAGAAGGAGAGCATATGTGAAGCTAGAAATCCAGTAAGCATGTTGACCAAAGACAGCAGAAATGATTCAGCTATGCTAAGCTTGAAAGAGAACCATTACAGGGTACCGGCACAAAGAGAGGTCCTAAAAAGTGATGTCCTGGTATATGGGGAGCAGAGCAGCGCGATGTCTCAAAGCTCCAGTGGAATTACAGGCAGTCTGGGGGAGGTCATTGAGCCTGAGAGAGACTCCCCAGAGACATCAAGCCAGGCCAGTCGGAGGAGCAGTGACACTGGAAACACTACCTTACAGGTGAGACAAAATGGCTGTGTGTAACAGTTTGCATGACAGGAAGTCGGTTTGTATAATTGTTATAGTAATTATGGGATACAGAGGAAAAATGATCGTTTGCTAATGAAAATGTTGCTCATAGTACCAACTGTCAATTTCTAGGTGGACAGTGGATCATCAGTGCTAGTCCATTCCTCACATTATGAAAAGGTTGCTCGTGCCAAATGGGAGTTCCTGTTTGGGAAGCCTTCAGAAGACCACCATGGAGTAAATGGTGAGAACTTCAGTAAAGCCACCCAGACCACCCATAATTCTGTTGGGAGTGAAACAACCCTTTTCTTGAAAACAAACGTTAAGCCCCTTACTGAGAATTTAATCCAGTTACCCAAAGCAGCTTTTCCACTGTAACATTACTTCAGTCCCTGCTGTCACTATTAAACACTGTTGTTGCACATGGCTCAATCTTTTGTTCCCTTTCGTTGAGTGAATAGTTTCTGTGTGTATACAGTATATCACAGTTAAGTTACTTATTTTCACCATACAAATAGTTGTTCATACAGCTATTATATTAATTTACTAGAATTAATGAAATTAATTTACTAGTACATTCATATGTTATAACAATATATTATAAACTCACTTCTCACTTTATTAGGTACACTTCATTGTTTCCTTACTCGTTGTCCATTTTATCAGTTCCACATATCATATAGAAGCAGTTCTACAATTACAGACTTTAATGCATCTATTTCTCTACATACTTTGTTAGTCCCCTTTATTCTGTTCTCTAATGGTCAAGACCACAACAGATCAGGTACTATTTTGGTGGTGGATCATTCTCAGCACTGCACTGACACTGATGTGGTGGTGGTGAGTTAGTGTGTGTTGTTCTGGTATGAATGGATCAGACACAGCAGTGCTGCTGGAGTTTTTAAACACTATGTCCACTCACTGTGCACTCTATTAGGTACATCCACCATATTTCTCCACCTTGTTGATGTAAAATCAGAGATAGTAGCCCCTCTGTTGCTGCACAGTATGTGTGAGCCATCCTCTAATCCTTCATCAGTGCTCACAGGGTGCTGGTGGCTGAACATTTTTGGTTGGAGGACTACTTTCAGTCCAGCAGTGAAACTGAAGTGCTTAAAAACTCCAGCAACACTGCCGTGTCTGATCCTCTCACTCCAGCACAACACACACTAACACACCACCATCATGTCAGTGTCACTACAGTGCTGAGAATGATCCACCACCCAAATAGTAAGTATGTAGAGCTACAAAGTATGTAGAGAAACAGATGGACTACAATTTTTTAATTGTAAAACTAATATTTGGTAAGTGGAACTGATAAAATGAACAAAGAGTGTAGAAACAAGGAGGTGTACCTAAAAAAGTGGCTGGTGAGTGTATAATGCCAACCGGCACTGTTTGACAAAGTAACCACATCACTGTACAAATTAATTTGCCATGCTTTTTGTTCCAGTCTCTTCCACTGCACCCTGTAGTGACTACTTCAGTCAGTCTTCTAGACCAACTCCTGTGTCCCCACTGCTATCAAGGTCCAAAATATCTTATTTTAGTCCAAGTCCTTTACTGAAGTCCCAGAAGACCTCCAGTCATGATGATCAGGAGGTGAACTTCGAAGTGGTTGATTCACCTCTTTCCTCAGAACTGGGGTCATCTCCTAAGATTGGCATCATCAGACGCACCATGAAATACTCAGAAACAGACCTGGATGCTGTGCCTTTGCGGTGTTACAGAGAGACAGACATTGATGAAGTGATATCGGCTGAGCAGGAAGAAATGGACTCTGCATTCAGTAGCAACCGCAATGTCCTGGCTACCTCTGGCAGCGGCAGCACTTTAGGGGGACAGTTGTGTCAGCGGGCAAATGAGAATGTGGAACAATTCCATGATGACGAAGTGGTGAGCTGGGCAAGTGTGAGAATGCACTGTGACAGGAAGAGACAACAGACTATACAGGATGGAAATGAGGTGTTCACTGGCTTGCTTGAAGGGTAAGAGCACTGCTGTTATAACGATTCATCTTACATCATCTCATTCTGCAGTCAGTGGCATTGGGTGAACTATTATTGTATGCTCTCTAATTATTGTTAAACCACTTGTTTGTGCTGTCCTTCTTTAGTCGAGAGAATTGCCGGTTGGACAGCCACACTGCTTTAAAATCACCCATAACAGTGGCAAGTCCAAGCCGGACATCTACAGATGGCCTTGACTCCTTCAGTCACCACTTTGAGAGAATTATGGAATCGCACCGAGCCAAGGGCACCTCCTACAGCAGCTTGGACAGCGTGGACATGAACTCCAGTGGCCCACATATTTTTACCTTTGATCTCCCAACCTTGACCCCTGAGATACAGAGCCAGATTTGTGAGAGTGCCAAGCAGATAATCGAGCTAAACTTTTCTCCATTAACACAGTCTGAATCTCCCAATCTTTTGAGCCCTGGTGCCTCTGAGGTATCAGCCGGAGCAGACCAGAACAGTGTGTCTGAGGAAAGTGAGATGGCAGATGGTGTTCCCACCAAGGACCATATTCCTTTTGATATGGAAATAAAACAAAGGTCAGTGACAGTTACTCTCTCTTAAACTTTGTTCTGATTGGATTGGTTTATCAGGTCTGTGATTGAATATTAGAGAGCTCCTAACATAGCCTGAAAACTGCTAGGTGTGATGTGTTCTTTTGAAGACTGTGATTGGTTGTCAACCCGTCACTCACTCGCTCTATCTCTCTACCGATCCACATAGATTGACTGTGATGTTTTTTTATGAAGTAGGTCACCAGATCTTTCTAGAAACCCACTGTAGGGCACATACACTCAAACACTAACGGCACTTTAGAAACGATAATATCACGCATGTCTTTGGAATGTGGGAAACTGCTGTACCCGGAGGACACCCACAGGAAGACATGCAGACTCCACACAGACAGAGCCCAGAGTTGGGATTGAACCGGGGATCTTGGAGCTGGGAGGCGACAGTGCTAAACACTGCACCACTGTGCCGCCCCTGACTCTTAAATACTGTATAAACTATATATATACAGTATACTCTATTTCTGCATATTTTACACTAATCACACACATTTTTTATTAACAGTGTATTTAAAATGCTGATAATTTGGCTAACCTTGCACAATCTAATCCTACACAATCTAATCGGTAGCGTTTGATTGCTGTTATTCAGAGTTTGGAGAATGTTCTGCTGCCTCGTCGTCTTTCCGGATATTTCTCCTCTGCTTAAGAGAACTCCTAAGCCTCCTAAAAGTCCCTACTCCTAAAAATTTTGCACCTTATGAGCTATTTTAGGAATTAAGATGCTTTATGAATACCTTCTATCTTTACTAGGATCTACTCCTAACTTTGAGAGGGAAACGCCAACAATTATAAGATTTTTCTTAGCACTCTTAGCACTAAGAATCTTTATGAATATAGCCCCTGGTCTGTATTACAATTTCTGTTGTGAGAGAACAGAGAACAGCAAACAGACAGGACAACATGTAAACTTAATTCTCTCCGGATTGAGCTTATGGATTATGGCTAGAGTTGCACCAATCTACAGTGGTGAAGGTTTGTTAACCCTTTAGCAGAATTTTCTATATTTCTGCATAAATATGACCAAAAAGTCAAGTCAAGTCATATTTATTTATATAGCGCTTTTTACAATGGAGCATTGTCTCAAAGCAGCTTTACAAGTTTAGATTATCTCCTAATAACTACGTCCAATCCCAAATTGAGCAAGCCTAGGGCGACAGTGGCAAGGAAAAACTCCCTAGTTCATCTTCAAAAACATCTTCAAATTTTCACGAGCCACACAAGTAGATAAAGAGAACCAATTGAAACAAAAGAGACAAAATATTACACTTGGCTATTTATTTTTTTATATTAATATGTTCCAATATTACATATCTATGAGTGGCAAAAGTATGTGAACTTTGCTTTCAGTATCAACAACGACCCCCTTGTTCAACTGCAACTAAACTTTTCTTGTAATTGTTGACCAGTCCTGCACATTAGCTTAGACGAATTTTAGCTCATTCTTCTATACAAAATAGTTTCAATCTGGGAACTTGGCAGGTTTCTTCACATGAACTGCTTCCATGACATTTTTATTGAGTTAAGGTCAGTCAATTTTGACTTGACCATTCGAAAACATTAGCCTTCTTTAACTATTTTGTGTGGAACGTTCTGTGTGCTTAGGGTCATTGTTTTGATGCATGATGCATGTTCTCTTTGAGATTCAGTTCATCGACAGATGTCCTGACATTTTCCTTTACAATTTACAATAATAATTCAGAATCCATTATTATTATCCAAGTCTTCCTGGCCCACATGCAACAAAACAGGTCCAAACCATAATACTACCACCACCATGTTTCACAGATGGGTAAATGTTCTTATGTAGGAATGCAATGTTCTCCAGACATTTTCTCCAGACATTACACTTCTCATTTAATCATATTAAACGTATTTTGATCTTATCTGTCCGGAAAATGTTTTTTTTCCAATAGTCTTCTGTTTTGTTCACAATGATCTGCACATAGCAGCAACGTCCTTGTTGGAGGGCATTGGCTTTCTGCTTGAATTCCTGCTATGCATACCATTGTTCATATTCCCAGCAAATATGCCAATATTAAATTAAAATGATCTGTTTTAAGTATCCAGCAATCTTTATATAGATCACTGATACTCAAAGTAATAAGCCCAAGCTCCACTTTTGAGAACTATTGGTGATATGCGTGTGTTTACATTGTGTCAAACATGAATGAATGGGACTGGTGCTTATTGTTTTTAATATAGAATCGTAATTACTGTTGTCTAAAAATGTTACTAAAATAAAAATAATGCATCCATGTAATATTAATAAAACAATAACTCTCCACTAATATTTTCAGATCAGACCAGCTTTACTCATACTGCATCTCATAATATATAACATCCAGTATTTTGTCATTTTAAGTTGTTGCTTGAGGTCTGGTGACATTTCATGATATTATTCAGTGGGAACACAGTGACTTGGTAGGAGCCAAAAGAGGTGTAGGTAAGACCTTGTTAATACAGAACCTCGGAGAGCTAACGAAGTAGATCGGGTTTGGGTACTGCATTCTATCGCTTAGAGTTGACCAGAAAATGGCGGTGAAGAAACATGGCTTTGTGTGAATATACCTCAGGAATGCATTAGCATGTTTTTACCAGTAGAGACTGGGCGCAATAAATCTATGGAATATGCTATGCTTACAGGACTTGCAAAGCTTAAAGAGTTTCTTTCTGTAAACTGCAGATGTCATTAAGTCCACTAAATGAACAGCTCAGCTCTCCTGCTGATCACAGGTAGATGAACCAGCGAGAAAATGACTTTTGCTTTTAGGAGTCACCCCAGAGTGACTTATCTAATATCGAATATACAATACACTTAGGGAATTGAAAAAAAAATGATATTGACAAAAAATATGTCAGTATTTTCTGTGATTTTGTTCATTACAATAATTAGATGATACTTTGGCAGTGTATATCTTGGGTCTAAAGTATTCCAAAGTTGCTTGAACCCATCTTTCTCAACCGCCTGAACTGGCACCATGTCTTTTATGATGTAATTGGGTGACAGTATATCTCATGGCTTGCCATGTGTCACTTTTCTTGTCATAAGGCACTTTCTTTGGCAGAATGATTCCTCTAAAGTTTGCCTCATTGCGTTTTTGTGCTGGCACCTTGGCTGATTTCAGGCCTGTCGTAGACAGCTGTCTCCCGAAGTTTATCATAATCTTCATATTCTGCATGGTGTTTAGTTCGCAGATGGTGAAATAAGGTAGTGATCAAGCTCTCTTTAACAGCAACCGATTTCTGACATAGTTTGCAGATTGCCATCTTTTGAGCAAAATCCATCTTTTCAAGTCCAAACCACCTCCTTGCAAGTGAGGATGAGCCACATCTAGCAAATAAATCTAACGACATAGACTGCAAGTCTGGTGGTGTCTGTATTTTGTCTCATGGCACAGTTTGTTCACTTATTTTTAACTGGTCATGTGCTTTTAGGTAGAATGCTAGCTTGATTTGTGGCGCGAGCACATGCGCAGTAGTCTGTCCTTCCTGGCCACATTACGTGCTGAATATGTGAACTCTTAGGGCATGTTTTGACTGTTTTTTGCATTACTCCATAATATCAGCTCCTACTTTGTTAAAACAACAATAAAGATGTTATTGTAGACAATACATATCGCACACTCCTAAATCCAAGCACTGGTAATGGGCCTCACACTAGCGCACAACAGTGGCAGCTTGGCAGTGGCAGACCTTAACCTTGGACTTTCCGTATTGTAGTCCAATACCTTAACTGCTGCACCACCACAATCCAATTATCAAGGCCTTACAGTCAGGTGTGGCCTTGCTGTGATCTCAGTCCAGCCAAAACATAGATATGATTCCATGGGAAAGTCTGTTGAAGACCCTTCCTTCCAGGGTCATGGCTTTTGGGTCTTCAGATTCACTTCTGCCCTCTTCTTGTTTATCGGCAGTCCTAAGTACATATGATCCGGCACAGGCTTATATAAAGTACTATGTGCCAATTGCTATATTCTTTATACTATTCCACGTTAAGTTACCAAGAAGAGCTAATTCAGTTCTCTCTTCTCCAATGACACCTGGCTCCTTCATCGTGTTTCCTTTCCTGTCCAGAGGCCAGTCAGAGTTGGAGCTTGTCCAAATGCACTTGGTCTTCAGTGCAAAGGGAGATCAGTTTCCAGGGTCACATGACTTCAGAAGTTTAAAGACGTGACTTCAGTTGGACTCTCTTTCAAGCTGTCATTTGTTTCCATCAAAGTTAGTTTCAGGTACATAGACAAACAGGGTTGAGACTCTTTTGCAGTGAATCTGTTCTCTGTTCATTCATATTAGCATCAGATGTAAGACTGAGACAGTGGTTGCTAAAGAATCTGAGTGGAAAGGGGCTGAGTAAAGGGAGGGACGTAGGGCAATAACAAAGAGAGGAAGAGAAGGAGGGAAAGGGGCGAGTTGTTGGATAGTCAAAGGAAATGCATACCACATCCAGCAGCAGAAAATAACCAAGCTGACGAGGTGGACTCGGAGGACCACACATACAGAGATAAGCAAGCTGAAAGGCACTAAGCAGACGGACAGACACAAAGACAGACAGATACCAAGAGAGGGAAAGTTAATGAGTTTGCAGAGAGAAATAAAACAAGACTCAACAGCGAAGGAAGCCGGTCGTTGCTACTGGACCTATTGTAAATGGGTTGAAACGTTGAGTGACAGTGTGCGGCTCAGAGCTAAAGGAGAGGATGAGGGCCTCTGAGCTCTGTGCTGATTGGCTGGGGTAATTCTCCTTGCTAGAAGCTGCATTTGAGGAGGTGGAGTGTTATCAGCATGGCTCACTATATTCTGTGCTGGGGGGGCCAATCCTTGGACGATCACTACATGTATGCACCTCTACCAGCCATTTATCGGTGAGTTTCTGTAAGGCTGTCTTAACACTGTTTGTATTGTTTAAAGCACAGCAGGGGAAACAAATGAATGAGGCATGTTTGAGCCAGAAAAATCTCATAAAGAAAAGTGCAAGATACATGATGCATATCACTTGTATTAATTCCACTGTAGTGGTGATTTGTAGCTTTATTTTGTTTTGTTCAATAAGAAGTTGCAGTTTTGTATGAATTGAAATCTTTAAAGTAAATTCCAGTAGATTTTGGGAGCAAAACGGTGTGTACATTTGTGCCGGAGTGGGGGAACTGCAGAAGAAGTTTGGGAACCACTGGTTTAAAATGCTATTCAAGTAGAATCATATCCTAATGTAGCAACATTATTGAGAGAGCATAACAAAAAATACAAATTGTCTCCAAACCACCAAATGCATGTGGCTTGGTGTTTGTGAGTTTTGTAAGTATAAATTGTTCACCCTGTTGTCAGCTGTTCTATTTAAAATCCTCTGTTTAATGGTTATCAAAGTGGCACTAGGAAAAGGGAGGCATCTCTTAGCTCTTACATAAAGACTAAAGTAGTTAGTCCTCTTCTCTCCTACGAGCATGTTTAGCAATATTATTGCAGTATTACCGGTATTTTGCACAGATATCAGATTGATAGGATCTAGAAGTTTGCCATCCCATTTAATGTTCCTAGACCTAGAGTTAGTAAAGCTAACCTGAAACAAAAAATATCTAAAAACTCACTTTTGGCATTCCAGTAGATTTGAGGAGTGGAGGTCAAGGTTCTGTGCAAGCCAGCCAAGTTCTCTATCAAAGCTGACAAAACAAATTTTCTTTGGACAGCAGGGCATAAAGAACTAACTTGTTGGAAGCAGAAACCTATAAATGTGTCATTTTAAGAGTCACTGGGGTATTAGTATAACCCATTCTACTGCCACTGTTTTCCTGTGCAGAATCCAGAAATGTACGCTTTAAATATTATGAATGTGTTACTAGTGAGTGTTGCTGAAATATCAGACTTCAGTAATTGGAATGGGTGTCCACAGACTTTTGTCTATATAGTGTAGCTGTTGGATGTAGGAGTGACCCGCAGCACCCTGACCCAGATTAAATGTTTTTATTAACTGATTGCACATGTTGACACTGGATTGTCTGTAGATAATTAAAGAGTACTATCTACTATTCTATCCTGGAACTTGCTGATTTGGTAAAAACAGACTGTGCTATTTGAGGATATTCTTACAGTACATTGATATTTGTATTATATTTGTATATAGAGATAGTTTGAGAGATCAGAGAGTTTCTTTCAACTGAAAAAAGGATAAGGAAAAAAAAAGTAAAGAAGTAACATTGTAAAGGTCAATACAAAATAGATTTAGCAATTACTGAGTTACTTATAAAAATAAGTAATAATGGAGTTTTAAAAGTATCTCGGTACTCGACCACCTTGGAACTTGTCGAATTCGGTTCTCTATGAATTTTGACTAGAAAAATTTCGGTTGCTCAGTACTCGGCGCACTTGCTTAAGCTTGTATGAGTCAAGCCGTGTGACTCGTTTTAGCCGAAACTCGATTCACGATTCATGATTCACGAGTTAAGATTCAGTACATAGTGATTCAGATTCACAACAGTGAAGATCTCCGCTGTGTTTATCGTGTTTTTCTTTATTTTTATATCTAAAGTACTGTTTTCGTATGGCAAATAAGTCCCCATGGGTCCTAAAATGGTTAGTAATGACAGTCAACAAAAAGGAAGACTGGCTTTCAGGCTAAGCAGTTAGCATTAGCAGCTAGCGCCCTGAGTTCACCAACAGAGTAAGTGTTTTGCTTTTACTTTTCACTTTCAATCCATTACTTACTAAATTATATGAGATTTTTCAACACTTTATTATAAAATAAGCTTTGTGCTAATGATTTTTACCAACTGTAGGTTAATGTAAAAGTGTTAATGTAAGTGCTATATTAAATTCATCGATCCATGACAGATTTAACTTTTTTGTTGAATTTATCAGAATGTATCCCCATCATAAATCAGGGAGCACCTGTACAATACAACTCCATTAATGCATATAATGCCTTATACAGTGTGGATTTTCTATGGGTCTGGAATGAATTAATTTATTTTATATTATTCCTTATGGGAAAAATTTGCTCGATACACATCATTTTTGTTATTTGACAAGCATTCTGGAGCAAATTAACAATGGGAACCAAGGTTCCACTGTACATAAAACGATGTATATGGATATTTATATTGTCAAACCCAGCTATCAACACTTCTGCTATCTGAAATTCTGCTACACTATACAGGTATAGACAAATATTTGGAAAATAAGGAAGCAGTTACCGAGATGTGGATTTGTGGAGTCACTTTTAACCAGTAGAGCTTTTCTGGGAGGGAGCTGAATCAAATGGTTTGTTCCACCAGCTGCACTAATCAAAATAATTGTCCTGGCTGTTCATTATAAAAAAAACAAACAAATATGTGCCTGAGTCATGCTATCATATTGTTTCATAATTATTACCTTGTTGGATAAGTTTATGTGCTGTTGGTACTTAACATGTCAGCTCTCACAAACAAAAACTATTGCTTAAAAAATAAATTAAACAGCTAGCTCAAAATCTTTTTACCTACACTGTATGTTGGAGGTATCATCATGTGCCTGTGCTTTTACAATTACATTAATGATTTAACATGAACACTCTGATGACCTGTTTCCAAGTAGCAACGAACTTTAGGCACACAAACATACAAATAACAGAATTACCCTAAGAATTAACTAAATCCTATACAGTGGTACCTCGGTTCACAACCCTTCGGAAGTCGTTGAATGCAGTTCTCTGCGAAGTTTGAAGAGATAATTTGTCTCAGCACTTGTCGTTTGTTCAGCACACAACGCACTTGCATGAGTAGAGCCTCGCTATTCATTTTAGCTGACACATCGGCTCACGATTCTGTCTCACAACATCTCTTGTGTTTTTCTTTATCATTAAATCTATAGTACAGTATTGTTAGTGCAAATAAGTCCCCATGGGTCCCAAAAAGGTCGGGATATCAGCCAACCAAAAGCCCAAAACAAGTGAGAAACCACTGTGTAGTAGCTACCAGACTGTCTGCATTATGTTGGGTTTCCGGGGCCGGGCTGCAGACAGCTGAGCAGCAGTACACTGCATTTGCCAACAGAGTAAGCGTTTTGCTTTTTCTTTTCACTTTCAAAACATTATTCTAGAAACTACATGAGATTTTTTCAACATTCTGTGATAAAATAAGTTTTGTGTTAATGGATTTTGGCCAGCTGTAGGTTAATGTAAGTGTTTTAAACAATAAGGTAGGCTTTGCTATGATTAAGCTCATAGGTTCATGATACATTTAACTTTTTTGTCGGATTTCTCAGAATGTATCCCAATCATAAATCAGGGAGCACCTGAACAATACAACTCCATTAATGCATATAATGCCTTATACAGTGTGGATTTTCTTGGGGTTTTTAACGGATTAATTCAATTTATATTATTCCTTAAGGGAAAAATGTGCTTGGTACTCTTCATTTTCGGTTCTTGATGAGCCTTCTGGAACAAAATAATGACGAGTACCGAGGTGCCACAGTAATTTAATTCTTATTTGATTCTATTTTAGTTGTAGTAATTTTTCTGTTCATCTTCTCTTATTTGCACTTATCATTAGCACTTTGTATTTCAAACTAGCATTACTTGGTAGCGTTATACAAACCCTTTGTAGCATACTGTGTTAGATCAGGTTAGAGAATTGTTACCATTGTGTAGCAACAACTCAATTGTGGTGGACTTACTTTTTGGTGAAAAGTATTGTCAGTATTAAAGCCTATTCAGGTCTTCCATGATTTATTTTGTTGCAAAAAAACTGTTATAAAAGCAATAGAAATCCGAGATTGTATATTTTCACAAATAACATCATGGCTGTGATGATCTACGGCACATGCCTCATGCCTGTGACCAAATCACAGCAGTGATGGTATTCACATTAACACACTCCTTCTCATGTTATATTGCTTAAATCAACTTCTTTTTTTACAGATGAGAAATAAATTGAGACAATGAGTAGACAAAAATACATTTGAAATGAAAGGAGCCAAACTGAGTTTATCTTATGAGTTTTATGTGTTGTAAGTTTATGGGTTACCTATTAACCACATGAGTGGTTTTAGTTCCAACTATAAGCTTGTTCACAATTGTTACAGTGGGGCAAAAAAGTATTTAGTCAGCCACTGATTGTGCAAGTTCTCCTACTTAGAAAGATGAGAGAGGTTCTCTAATTTTTACATAGGTAACTTCAACTAGGAGAGACAAAAAATGAGGGAAAAGAAATTCAGGGCACTCACATTGTAGATTCTTTAAAGAATTTAATTGTAAATCATGGGTGGAAAATAAGTATGGCGACACCCCAAAAAGCAAGATTTCTGGCGTTCAACAGACCTGAAACTTCTTTTTAAGAAGCTTTCTGTCCTCCACTCGTTCCTGTGTATTAATGGCACCTGTGAATTTGTTACTGTATAAAAGACACCTGTCCACAGCATCAAGCAGTCAGATCCAAACTCAACATGGCCAAGACCAAGGCTGTCAAGGACAAAAAGAAAATGCCAGACCTGCAGAGCTTCGAAAGTGAATTCTACAATTAGGCCAAAGCAGGTTGGTATAATAAATCAACTGTGGTGAGCATGTAAGGACCCAAACAAGGCCATTGATAATCTCCCTCGATCTGGGGCTCCACGCAAGATTAATTCCCGTGGGGTCAAAATGTCATGAAGAACGGTGAGCAAAAATCCCAGAATACACGTAGGGGACTTGATGAATGAACGTGCAGAGAGCTGGCGACCAAAGTAACAAGTCTACCATCAGGAAAACACTACGAGAGAGAGACTCGGATCCGCCGTGCCAGGCGTGTGTCCCCTGCCTTAAGCCAGCAGTACTATGTCCAGGCCCGTCTGAAGTTTGCCAGGAGAGCATATGGATGATCCAGATGAGGATTGGGAGAATATCATGTGGTCAGATGAAACCAAAAATAGAACTTTTTTGTTAAATTAAAAACTCAACTCGCCGTGTTTGGAGGCAGAAAGAATTCTGATTGCGCCATCCATACCTACTGTGAAGCATGGGCGGTGGAACATCATTGCTTTGGGGCTGTTTTCTGCAAAGGGGAAAGGACGACCGATCCGTGTTAAGGGAAAGAAGGAATGGGGTATTGTATCGTGTTGAGAGCATTGAGATGGACGTTGGCTGGTCTTCAGCATGGCAATGATCCAAAAAACACTGCTCGAGGCAACGAACAGGAGTGGCTCCCGGTAAAAAGCATTTCAAGGTCCTTGAGGGCCTAGCCAGTCCCAGACCTCAACCCCATGAAAAGGTGTGGAGGGAGTTGAATGAAAGTTCCATGTGGCCCCCAAAACATCACTTGCTCTAGAGGAGATCTGCATGGAGGAATGGGCACAAAACAGCTACAGTGTGTGCAACCTGGTGAAGACTACAGGAAATGTGTGACATCTTATAATTGCAAACAAGGTTAGTTTTTTTTGTTACAAAGTGTAGTGGAACTTTAGTATTGACCAATACTTATTTCCACCATATTTACAATTAATTCTTTAAAAATCTACAATGCATTTCCTGGATTTTTTTCTCATTTTGTCGTCATGGTTGAAGTGTAGATGTACTATGATTGAAAATTAGGAGACTCTCTCATCTCTAAGTAGGAGGGAACTCTTGCACATCAATGGCTGACTAAATACTTTTTTGAAACACTGTATAAATGTAGTTGGTTAAATACATAAAAAAACAATGAATTACTGGTCCTTCTCACAAAAATTAGAATCTTGTGATAAAGTAATTCTTGTCCGATACTGTAATGATAAAAACTTAAAACAATCATATATTTTAGATTATTGCACACCACGAAATATTTCAAGTCTTTTTGTTTTAATCCTGGATGATTTTGGCATACAGCTCATGAAAACCCAAAATCTCATCGACCAAATAAAAGAAAGTGTTTTAATACCAAAAAAAGTCAACTTCAGATTATTATGTCAGTTATGCAACTAATACTGGTCGGAAATCCTGTTGCAGAAATGGACTTGCTTCCAATGCGGCGTGGCATGGAGGGCAAATCAGCTGTGGCACTGCCTGAGGTGTGATGGAGGCCCAAGGGAGCTCGATAGCGGCCTTAAGTATCCAGAGGGTTGGGCTTGAGTCTCTCAACTTTCTCATAAAAATTTATCCACAGATTCTCGTCGGTGTTTAAGTCAGGAGAGTGGCAGGCCCATTTGAGGCCAGTATACCATGGTCAGTAAACCATTTTACCAGTGGTTTTGGCACTGTGAGCAGGTACCAGGTCGTGCGAATGAAACATGAACTCTTCATTACCATCAAAAGCTTTATCAGCAGTATGGAAGCATGAAGTGCTCCAAAATCTTCCTGATAGCTAGATGCATTGACCCTGCCCTTGATAAAAACACAGTGGAACCAACATAGCAGCTGACATGGCACCCCCAGACCATCACTGGACTGTGGGAATTGACATGGACTTTCAGGACATTTTGGCATTTCCTTCTCCCCAGTCTTTCCTCCAGACTCTGGCACCTTGATTCCGCATGACATGCAAAATTGCTTTCATCCGAAAAAAAAAAAGTACTTTGCGACCACATGAGCAAACAGTCCAGTGCTGCTCTCTGTAGGCCCAGGTCAGGCGCTTATGCCGCTGTTGTTTCTGGTTCCAAAAGTGGCTGACCTGGGGAATGCGGACCTGTAGCCATTTCCGGCACACGACTGTGCACGGTGGCTCTGGAAGGCCCCTTCTCCACAATCCTCTCAGGGGTCGGTCAACCCTCTTCTCGTTGTGCAGAGTTTTCTGCCACAATGTTCCTTCCACAGCCTTCCCACTGAGGTGCCTTGATTTAACAGCACTTGGGAACAGCCTATTCGTTCAGGAAATTTCTTTCTGTGTCTTACCTCTTGTTGAGGGTGTCAATGATGGCCTTCTGGACAGCAGTCAGGTCGGCAGTCTTACCCATGATTGCGGTTTTGAGTAATGAACCAGGCTGGGAGTTTTCAAAAGCCTCAGGAATCTTTTGCAGGTGTTTAGAGTTAATTCGTTGATTCAGATGATTAGGTTAATAGCTCGTTTAGAGAACCTTTTCATGATATGCTAATTTTGTGAGACTCATTTTCATGAGCTGTATGCCAAAATCATCAGTATTAAAACAATAAAAGACTTGAAATATTTCAGTTGGTGTGCAATGAATCTAAAATATATGAAAGTTTAATTTTTATCATTACATTACGGAAAAGAATTAACTTTATCACAATATGCTAATTTTTTGAGAAGGACCAGTATATGTTTTTGCCTATGGTAAGTGTGAAATGTGAGCAAGAACAATAAAGGGCATCCGTTGCAATGCTGTGGGATGATCCCCTTACTGATCTCATTTCCCTCAAGCACAGCCAATCATGTCTGCATACAACACATGACCCAATCAGAAGGCGCTGCCAGGACTCAGGCAATTGCGTTGGTGCTCAAACACTCAGAGAGGATTTTATTGGTAAAACATGTTTAAATATTTAACAGCTCAGTTTTTAGCAGCAGCAGCGAAACATGACAATCAGAATGTTGGCCAATCTGAGCAATTATCTGATGAATAATTCTTATTTTTCTACTTATTATTTTTACATGAACCTCTTTCACATTTGCTTTATCTCCTGCCCCTGTTTATTAGTCCTTCAAACAAAATGTTCTTCACAATATTTTTTGTGTAAATATTAATGTAGACAAAACATAATACTAAAAATCGTTAACACATAGTGTTTTACATGATGTAACCTCAGTATTTGACTTGACATGATGTCAGTCTGACCCTGCCCTCTGTCTCCCTAATACAGATGGGTGTGGAAAGACTCCTGGGTGACTGTGGAATGTGTTTGTCAAGAAGGCCTTGGTTAAAGTTTTTCTTTCTTACTGAAACCAGTTGGACTGTAGCCATATTACCAATCCTACTGTTATTACATTAAATAGTTTTCTCTGACTGATTCATCTACAAGCTATGCATTTTGTTTTTGGGAAACATGGGCTGTACTATTTGCATATAATAAATACAAATATGTTGGCCAGATACGCCAGTTGTTCTTAAGCAGACAGAAAAGAGTGTTTGCTCTTCACACCCTAGGAGTTAATACAGAGCTTTGTAGTTTTCCTTATCTACAGTCTGCTTTGTAAAACCACAATCTCATTGTTTCAAAAATAAGCCTACTATCCTTCCCTCCTCCTCCTCCTCCTCCTCCCCCTCTCTGTCCCCACCCCTCCTGTGATGCACTATATAGTTAGAAAAGGGCCTCTGGAATGTGTCAACAGCTGATGCGTTCTTTGCCTCTTGTTTCTTGGTGGTTATGAAATGCGAATATTAAGAAGCAGGAACAGTTTGGAGTGATATTTGAATTATAACACTGAGGCATCATGGTGTTCTTAAGGTAAGATCAGGTTTCTGGATTTAATTTTTCGTGATTCGTCATGAAAAGAATCATGGGATTTGTTTTAAATGGATAACTTTGTATGTTCAAGCCATGCGTACAGGGGGCTGACGAACTGTGGTACATTTGCATTCAGGAATTTGACAGACAGTCTTATCCAGGTTGACTTAGAAATTGAGAAATGCTGAATGCATCCATGTGTTTTTGTGTACAGGATCATCAGGGGATCTTAGGTATAAATATATATATAAAACTAAAATAGCTCTTAAACAAGAACTATAGAAACTTTAATAAATAACATTCAAACTCAGTACTGATGGTACAAGTTATTTATTAGTTTCTTTTTAAATAATTGGTTATTTTGTAAGAAAAAATGCTATACACTGATTAGCAAAATCTTAAACTAAATAAAATTAACTAACTAAAATAATAAAAACAAAAAAACAATCTTAAATAATGAAAATAAAACATATATTAAAATAAAAATTATAAATAAAATAAAAGTACTGGTTGGTAAAATAGGAGATATACATTATATTGGTGCATATCAAGATGCTTTGGAAGCCTATTTTTGTTCGTTATGTGGGGGTTGTTTGATAATGTGGAGCGCAACATGCTTACACACAATTTGAACCAGGGACAATACTACTTAATGTACCATATTCCAGTGCCTCTGTATATACACAAATCAGACAAAAGTAACAAATAACATTGATGATCTTCTTAACAGAGGCTGCCATGTCAAGACCTATACATTCTCTGGTCTAATTAATCCTAACCACAAGACTTGTGGGGAGTTATTTAAGCCTGCAGTGTGGCATTGTTCTCTGCTTTGTCTTAGATTAATGTGTAGCCAATATGCAATGCTTTTATCGATATGAACAAGGAAAGAGAAAGTCAAAAAAGAAGAGAAGACGGAAACAGAAAATTAATGGGTTAAGCGATTGCTAAGTTCAAACTGGAAGAAAGAAAGGTGAGGGCAGAGACTTAGTAAGTTATGCTAAGTTAGAGTGGAAGAATGAAAAGTGGGGGAGAGAATTAAGTGATAATTAAAAGTCAATGACACAAAAGGAAAGAAAGGAAAATGAGTGATGCAGTGAAGACGCTACAGAAGATGTTTAGTTGTTATCTGAAGCAAGTAGAAAAATATATGTTATTCATTGATTTGGGTATTGGAGTTCAGGCACTAGTTTCAGCATTAGGTTGTTGGTTTATTTCTTTAAATTCCTATTTTTGAATATAAATATTATTTCATTGCTTGCAGATGCCATTTGAGTTCCTAATTGTTGGTGGATGCCATTTTGTCCTCGGCCTGTTGTCTCTTGCCTTTCTTCCCACTCAACACTTTGCATTTGGTCTTTTGTTTGTACCCAGTATGTCTGAGTGGTGGAGTCCAAACTCTTTAAAGATTATTTTGTAACGTTTTCCAGCCTGATGAGCATCAAAAACAAATTTCCTTTGACTGTGAGATAGTATATTTCCACAAACGTGTTGTGGAGTTCAGACTTTGATAGATCCCTGTGTTTTTTAGTATATCTCATTGTCATTCCATTGACTGAAAGCACCTTCAAATTAGCTGTTAATCCTAGAGGTTCATATACTGTTGGTACTCACAGATAATTTTTCTCAATAAATAATTTAATTGGGTTCTGTCTGTCAATTTTTAAGACTTACGTGAAAATTTTTATGTCATATTTATACAGAAATATCATGGAAAATTCCTCCCATAACCAGAAATAAACATTTGTGTGACTTGTATCACAGTAGATTTTCAGTCCATTTGGAACAGTTGGGATAGGATTCATTTATTTCATCCATTGAGGAGCCTCGGGTACCAACAACCTGTTGCCAGTTTGTGGTTTGTCCCTCCTCAGACCACTGCCAGTAGGTACTCATCAATGATTTCTGGGAGCACCCTCCAAGCCACGTTGTTTAAGTGTTGCTCCGACCTAGATGGAGCATCCTGGTCTTAACGATTAGTCCTAAGTTTAAGTCACTCAGCCTCTTTACTCCTGACTCAATCTGTGAAGTTTTGACAAGGTATTCAGGGTGTAAACTTGCACGTTTGTGCCAAAAGCCAAGTTTGGACTGGCAATTTAGGTCCATTTTTTATGCCTTTTGTCTTGCTTTGCAAAGGCTTTTAACCCTCAGCTCAAGGTCCTGCTGGATAAGAGTGTATGGTAAATGCTATAAACCTAATCAATTCACCAGACATCTGTGTTTTAACTTGTTCTCAGGGAGCGGATGTCTGGCCTTGTCTCACACTCTGACCATGAGGTAGCGCAGCGCTTGGCACTGGGCAGCAACGAAAATGTTGCCAATGACAGCAAGGCAGATCTGCAGGCTGCAAAACTGCTGGCTAAACGTCTCTACAACCTGGACGGCTTCAGAAGGTCTGACGTTGCAAAGCATCTTAGCAAAAAGTGAGGATGAGCTGCAACTATTTTCTTCTATGTACACTACTGAGTTCTCTTTTTCTTTTTTTGGAAAACTGCTGTGCATTTTAGAGATGCACCGATATTTTGTCCACTGTCAATAAGACAATGAAATATTTAATTAAAAAATGGTTAATGTCAGGCTGGACCAGAGAGCAGAGAAAAGCATAGTTCATATCGAGTTCAGAGAGATCATATCTGAAAACATATAGTATAGTATCTGTAGTAAACAGCTTGAAGACAGCCAGAACATAAGCAAAGAAATGCATTTGCTAAGCAAACAGGTAGAGACACTTTGCTGATCTCACTCTTGACTCAAGCAATTTTTTGAAACTTTTGAATAAAATTACTATTATTACTCGAACAAAACACAAGCCTAAATTTAACTAATTAGTGTGCTGGGAGACAGGGGCTGCTGTATTGACATTTGTATTGAGGTTGGGGTTTCTCCTTGCCACTGTCACGCTACACTTGCTCAGTTAGGGCTTTAGGCTTAGATAATAGGAAATTGTAAGGCTGCTTTGAAACAATGCTCCATTGTAAAAAAGTGGTATAGAAATAAAGTTGACTTTGACTTTGACTATTGGTATTACTTTTTGGGATTTTCAGTAATGACTTGTGTTTCCGAAAGAACTGAGTTTATGTCGTGTTTTCCGTTTTTTTCCCTGTAGCAATGATTTCAGCCAGATGGTGGCGGAGGAGTATCTGAGTCATTTCAACTTCTCAGGAATGAGTGTGGATCAGGCATTGAGGTGAGAGCATCCACACTGAAATTAGAATATGGGACTACACTATGGGACTACGTAAATACGGGTATACAATAAAGCATTTAATTGTGCTTGTACATGGTGCAACAGCAAATAATTAGCCCTATTATTTAAATCCCAGCCATGCAACAGCCTTCATTGGCTGTGAATCAGACAGAGGGAGTAAATGGTCCTGCCTTTGGGTGTGAGAGATAGCATTCTTGTCTTCTTTACCAATCAGAGTGACTGTCAGCAGTTGCTGGCATGGGTGTGTTTTTTTGGATACAGAATAGGAATGTTATGTGATCTCCTCAAAGTATGTCGAGTATGTCAAATATTTAGGTAGGACCACATTTTGCCTTTAAAATTGTGTTTGTTTGGTACAGCCTGGTGTAGTTTTACTGGAAAATTAGACAATAGATTTTTCATAGATTTTAATGCTGAGAAATCTTAAGTTACACCCTTTTCTGCTGACAGAAAAGACAAAAATAATAAAATAGAAAAAACTGTTCCAAAAATCTAGAATATCGAATATATTTACATAGTACAGACAGACAGACAGACAGACAGATAGATACATAGATAGATAGATAGATAGATAGATACTTTATTGATACTTTATTAGGAAATTAAGGTCTTAGTAGCATAATACAGCAACAATGATACACACTATAGTACACAATTAAGTCTCTACAGGACATAAACAAAAAACTGAAACTAAACATACATATATACATACACTAGAACATCTGAGAGCCACACAACAATAGAAGCCAAAAAACGATGTAAATATAGACACACTAATTCAATATACGATATACATATGGTGAAAATCTATAATGCAAATATGAATGAATGGATGACTGTGCAAAGAGACATATTACATATTATATTACATATTATAATATTATTGTACATAGTACTCTATAATGCCAGCAACTTTCTTACTTTTACTTCATTCCCCATATACATTTTTGTATTCATCTTTTTATAAGCTTTGTAGTACTTTGTAGTAGACTGCATACTTTGACATATGTGTCATAAAACCAGATTGTTAACTATTTTGCTGACTCTGAGAGGTGTGTGTGGCACCAATTAAGAGCTGGATTTACAGAAATAGCATTATGTAATTGATAAGAAGCTTGTCACTGAGTGGAAAATTGGCGTTATTCCATTTGTTATAGCAACTCAAGGTGACACACTCAAGGAAAGACACTGTGTTTGGAATGTCACCACAGGTCTGTAAAGAATGGTCAACATCAAAATCAAGTCAAATTTATTTATATAGCGCTTTTCATAGCAAAGCATCGTCTCAAAGCAGCTTTACAAATATCTACAGTAGGCCCACTGTCGTAACCAAGCAGTGGAGGACCAAGACTCAAAAAGGGACCCAACCTAATTGGGCAGCCTAGATGATATATGTAGGAAAATCATTATGAGCTCAAAAAAGCAACTGCAGCACAAAGCCATTATTCAAATACAATGTATCACCACTGCATTTTATGCTTACTATCAAAGACAGGACATTTATATCAAAGACAGGAATTACTGCAAGAAAGTAATGAAACAATGGATGACGGATTGCCTAAATATTTGGGGTAGAGTTGCCTGGAACAATTTTTACACACAAAGCAACTTGGGTACAATAGGTTAAACTTTGGTCACAGCTTTGATGATGTTTTGCTAGGTCCCTCTTGTTCTGTGTTTCAATGAATGTCCTTTGCTTAAAGTTTCATCTGCTTTAAATCCACGTCCTTAGAGCAATCCAATTGTGCAGTATGTCAAATAAAGATGAGTTGAACTCTAGATAAACTGGATGCCTATTAGTGGCAGGACGGCTTAAATTCTGTGATTGGGGTATTCCTGCAGGCTGGAAAACCTCCAAATGGCAGGGGCATTACAACAATTGGGAGAGGCATAACTCCAAATGGGAGGGCAGAACCCAGAGTGCTTTGTTATTGGTGGTTGAGAAGTTTGGTGGGTTCAGAGCCAGCTCTGGGTGGGTTTTCCTTGAAGCTGGAGTCGATGTAACTGCTGTTTTTAAACATAATGCTGTATGTAAACATAATTATCCCGATGATAAAAATATACAGAATTTTAATATTGTATGTTAAGTTTTATTATATGGTCCAAACGCACAGATCTTGATGTCCATGTGATCTAAACTGCGTTTTGTGTTTTGCTAATCACTAAGCCTCAGCCAACAAAGATATTGTCATCAATCTTCTACTACTACTACTACTACTACTATATTATTATTATTATTATTCATACACACAAAGTAGCTCAAACTATAATCAATAAGTAAATAACTTCATGATTATAAAAGCAAATCTACTCAGGTCGCATATCGGTCATTCTAAAAGTTCATAGATTGGAGCAAAACGGAGAGTAAGAGTTCATTTTAAGGTCAACACAAAGGGATATTAACTAGACTTGTAGATATTTAACATGAAATCTTAAGAGGACACAAATCGCATTTTAAATTAAGTGGAAATCGCGATCTGTGCGTTTGGACCGTGTACTGAAACTTAACATAAAATATAAAAATTCTGTATATTTTTTATCATCAGGATAATTATGTTTACATACAGCATTATGTTTAAAGACAGCAGTTACATCGACTCCAGTTTCAAGGAAAACCCACCCAGAGCCGGCTCTGAACCCACCAAACTTCTCAAACCAGTAGCAAAGCACTCTGGGTTCTGCCCTCCCATTTGGAGCTGGTCCACCTTGCAGGAATACAGTACCGATTTGAATTCTGTTCTTCAAGCTTTCAGACGTTACCCCAGTAATCGTCCCTAGGTGGCGCTTAGCTATGGCTATTGCTTGCGTTTATAATAAGCCAATCACGTATATTGACTTTAATGCGGTAATAATCCGCAGTCAGAGACAGTGTTATTTTTACAATGTTTGTTAGATTCAGCTGATATAATAAAGTACTGAAGATTATGTGTGTTCACGAGCGGTTAATTTGAGTAGAAAAGCGTGTTTATTCGAAATAAGCCGAGCTATGTGCTAATGTTACTCCGTATGTGTGTTTATGCATAATTAACACAAATACACGTTGTTGTGTTCATACTACCACTTTAATATCTCATGTTTATTACTCCATAGAGCTAAGCTCATTCAGTCTTTATCCAGCTTTATCTTTAGATACTTAGAGTGTATTAGGGGAACAATTACAGCTTTTTGGGAACTTAATCTTCAAAGACTGCAGGTTTTGATTTAAACTAAGAAGTTTTTACTTCTAATTCCACTTGTTTAGTCACTTTTCAAAACACTTCATTAGAGCTATCAGGTGTGCCTCCTGTTGTGACTGGAATTAAAATACCTGCAGCCACACCAGCACTTAGTGGGTAAGGTTCCCAAGTCCTGCTGTAAGCTGATACGGATGAGTTTCTCTTCCTTAGATTCTTCCTAAGAGAATTTGCTCTAGTGGGGGAGACCCAGGAGAGGGAACGGGTGCTGTCCCATTTCTCCAGACGATACCTACAGTGCAACCCCAACACTATAACTAATGAAGGTAAGCCCCACATCCTATTTTAAAAGAGACTGATGACGCTGGGACTGTAATATCATGGTTTTACCAGCAGGTAGCTCTGCTGCTTTGGCTGTCTGAACTGTGTGTGTGTTTGTTTTAGACAGTGTCCACACTCTGACATGTGCTCTCATGCTGCTCAACACAGATCTTCATGGCCCTGTAAGTGTGAGCTATAATCGCCAATGATGATTAAAATTGCTTTAGCTCCATGTCCTGATCTTTAGCGGATCTGTGATCCTGTTAGAAACTGAGAGGTTATAGAAATATGTCATAAATCTTACTGTCTCTCTCTGTCCTGCATAGAATGTGGGGAAAAAGATGACCTGTATGCAGTTTGTAGGTAACCTGGAGGGATTAAATGATGGGCAGAACTTCCCCAAAGACCTGCTCAAGGTGGGTAATGTAGTGCAGCCCAAAACATGTCATGGGGGGCCACATCAACATGAAATACCTTTAGAAGATCATTTACATTTACAGCATTTAGCAGACTCCCTTATCCGGAGCTACTTAGAATTGATACAGTCTTACAATCCAAGCAATTGTGGGTTAAGGGCCTTGCTCAAGGACCCAACAGTGACAGCTTGGCAGAGGTGGGATTTGAACCCTGGCCCTTCTGCTCCATAGTCCAGTACCTTACCTGCCAGGCTACCACATCATACGTCCTTTGAAGTAACCACTTTTTTTTCAAGCTTACAGATAGTGCAAATGGTGGTGGCTAACAGGCTAGGCTAATACAAACAGACAGAGCCTAACAGGCTAGGCATACACAAAAACACAAATACTGACAGTAATGAGAGACAGGGCTATGACACCCGGAGATGTGGGGCAAGTTGACAACACGGACACATGAAGCACAGGACTAAGCTCTACACAGGAACGCACAGGGTTATACACGAACACAGGAATACCTAAACACACAGTACTGGCTAAGAGCAGAGTACAGGAATGTGCCATTTAATGTCTGGATTACGTTCTGTGAAACAGGACGGTACCATAGTCCATAGTAGACTGAACATCCCGTTCGCTTTAATGACCAAGGTGTTAAGAATTATAATAGCAAACAAAATCTGTCATATTTACACACACACACACACATATGTATATATATCCAGAGCCAGAGCGACTTACAGTCTTACAATCCAAGCAATTGTGGGTCAAGGACCCAACAGTGGCAGCTTGGCAGAGGTGGGATTTGAACCCTGGACCTTCTGGTTCATAGTCCGGTACCTTAACCACTATGCTACCACAGTCCCACAAAACAGACACCCTTATCCAGAGTGACTTACAATTGATACACTCTCACAAACCAAGCAATTGTGGGTTAAGGAGGGAGGTCAAGGACTCAACAGAGGCAGCTTGGCAGATGTGGGATTTGAACCCTGGACCTTCTGGTCCAGAGTCCAGTACCTTAACCACTATGCTACCACAGTCCCACAAAACAGACACCCTTATCCAGAGTGACTTACAATTGATACACTCTCACAAACCAAGCAATTGTGGGTTAAGGAGGGAGGTCAAGGACTCAACAGAGGCAGCTTGGCAGATGTGGGATTTGAACCCTGGACCTTCTGGTCCAGAGTCCAGTACCTTAACCGCTAAGCCACCACAATCCCATTTGGTACAGAAATCAAGGTCAGAGGTTTCCTGTAGTTCTTGACCAAGTTTGCACACACTGCAGCAGGGATGTTGGCCCACTCCTAAATACAGATGATCTCCAGATCCTTCAGGTTTTGGGGCTGTCGCTGGGCATAAACATGCAAATTCGGCAGTGAATCAAATACTTATTTTCCCCACTGTGTGTGCATACAGGGAAATAACAGTATTATTGTTATTAGTAGTACTATAGGGAAATTATTATTGATTGTGTTAATCAGGCTGCAGATTAATCTCTAGACAACTGTCTAGAGATGCCAGTTATGTGCGTCAACTGGGGATTTTCCAAAATGACTGCGTCTGTGTTTTTCTGATTTATGTACCCCAGGCAGGTATTTCAGCTTGTAATGTTTATCTTAATGTAATAACTTTACACTAGTTCATTACTTTTGCTTTCTCTACTCAAACTCACTCATTGTTCCTTGGATTTGATTAGTCATTCATTTTCAGTAAGCACTTTATCCTGGCCAGGGTCACAGTGGATCTCTGTCTAACCTGAAACACAAAGGGGAAAAAAAAACATACATGGCACTGCAGGATCTGAGTCCCTCTCGGTGTAGTGTGTTACTGATGGTAGCCTTTGTTACTTTGGTCCCAGCTCTCTGTAGGTCATTCATCAGGTCAAATGTAGTTCTGGGATTTTTGCTCACCGTTCTCATGATCGTTTTGACCCCATGGGATGAGATCTTGCGTGGGGTCCCAGATCGAGGGAGATTATCAATGGTCTTGTATGTCTTCCATTTTCTTACAGTTGCTCTCACAGTTGATTTATTTACACCAACCTGCTTGCCTATTGTAGATTCACTCTTCCCAGCCTGGTGCAGGTCTGCAATTTTCTTCCTGGTGTCCTTCGACAACTCTTTGGTCTTGGCCATGGTTGAGTTTGGAGTCTGACTGTTTGAGGCTGTGGACAGGTGTCTTTTATACAGATAACGAGGTCAAACAGGTACCATTAATACAGGTAACGAGTGGAGGACTGAAGAGCTTCTTAATGAAGTTACAGGTCTGTGAGAGCCAGAAATCTTGCTTGTTTGTGGGTGACCAAATACTTATTTTCCACTATGATTTACAATTAAATTCTTTAAAAATCCTACATTGTGATTTCTTGGTTTTTGTTTTTCCTCATTTTGTCTCTCATAGTTGAAGTGTAGCTATGATAAATTACAGACCTCTCATCTTTCTAAGTAGGAGAACTTGCACAATCAGTGGCTGACTAAACCCTTTTTTTTGCCCCACTGTACATGTAGATGTTTTCATTCATATTTGCAAAGCCACAGTGGCTGCAGAGTTTAATTCTAACCAAGCCAGGAGCTACAACTGATTCTCCCCCACTGAATCAATTTACCTTGGTCTTCAGTGACTTGTAGGTGTTGCTGGAATGTAAACCTGCAATCAATGCTGTGCAATACTGTTACAAGCCAAGACCAGTGATGTCGTGACAGTGTAGTATGCATTGCACAAGATTACAGATGAACCTACTCATCATATGCTAGCTACAGGGTGACTTGATAAATAATGTGCACAAGCTGAACGCATGCGAGTGTGTGTAGGAAAAGCAGTGTGGGTGGCTGTTTAAGATGCATCCTCCTAGCGAGCAGATTCTGTTTTTCAGTAATGGTTAGATAGATAGATTTTATTTCTGGGGTACTGATTAGGATCTGGTCCAGAATCTCTCTCTGATTAATTTGTCTGGTTAATTATTTGATTATGATCCAGTCTATGAGTGATGTGGAATTTTATATTTTTCACTCACTAAAGGTTTTTAAAAGTCTTGACTTTTTTTGTTTATTTTTATGGTTCAGCTCTTTCCCTTCACATTGTAGTTTTCAGTGTTTGTTTTGTCTCTGCCCATGTCTTGTATTGTTTAATACTGCTTGTGTACTGACACCTGCTTTGGTTGGATGTGAATCTAAAGGATTAGTAGTTAATCTGAAGGTGAAATTAGAGTTGGGTGTTTTCAATCAATAGTTGCTTGTTGGGTAGCACTGTTTCCCCACAGCAAGAAGGTCTGGGGTTCGATCCCAGGTGGAGTAGTCTGGGTCTTCCCCCGTGTCTAGGTGGGTTTACACCGGGTGCGCCTATTTCCTCCCACAGTCCAAAGATGTGCATTATGTTAACTGATTAGTGGCCCTAGTGTGAGTGTGCAAGTGTGTGCGCCCTGTGATGGCTTGGCACCTTTCTAGGGTTGTTCCTGCCTTGCTTACTGTTCCTCTGAGTAGGCATCAGCTCACCTGCGACCCTGTCCAAGATTAAGTGGCTAAGAGAGTGAATGAATGAATGACTGTTTGTTTTCAGTCAATGGGATGACAATCAGGTGTGAGTGGGCACCCTGTTTTATTTAAATAACAGCAAACTATCAAAGTCTGCCCTTCACAAAACATCTTGGTGTCACTGAAGCTCATCAGGCTGAGAAAGGTTACAAAACCATGTGTAAACAGTTTGGACTTCATCAATCCACAGCCAGACAGATTGTTTTCAAATAGAATAATGAATTCTAGCCTCACCAGGAGTGGTCGATCAACAGAGATCACTTCAAGAGCAAGACATGTAGGACTGTGGTAGCCTAGCGGTTAAGGTACTGGACTATGGACCAGAAGGTCCAGGGTTCAAATCCCAAATCTGCCACTGTTGGGTCCTTGGATTGTAAGACTGTATTAATTGTAAATCTGCTAAATAATGTAAATGTAGTAGTGTGTGGGGTCACAGAGAAACTCGGAGTAACGTCTAATAAAATGAAAGCCTCTCTCACATTGGCTAATGTTGATGTTCGTGAATCCACCATCAGGAGAACACTGAACAACAATGATGTGCATGGCAGGATTACAAGGAGAAAACCACTGCTTTCCAAAATGAACATTGCTGCCTGGCTGCAGTTTCCTATATATCATGTAGACAAGCCAGAAAAATAGTAGGAAAATGTTTTGTGCAGAGATGTCACCAGAATAGAATAGAATGTCTGGAGAAAGAAAAATGCTGTATTCCAGCATTCGGACCTGGTTCCATCTGTGAAACATGGTGGTGGTAGTATCATGTTTTGCTGCATCTGGGAAAATTTCTGGGAAATCTTTGGTTTGTCAAGTTCTTAGTTCTTAACACAGGCTCTGTTTGTGGACTTATTATTCTTTTTTTTATTTATAACTTGTACTGTTATGACTGAACGCTGACAGTGAAATGTCGATACAGTGGTACCTCGGTTCTTGTCGTTTATTAGTTCCAGAAGGCGTGTTGAGAACCGAGAAAATTTTTCCCATAAGGAATAATGTAAATTGAATTAATTAATTCCAGACCCCCCGAAAATCCACACTGTGTAAACATTATGTACATTTATGGACTTGTATTGTACAGGTGCTCCCTGATTCACGATGGGGATATGTTCCGACAAAAATATAGGAGTTTGAGGGTTTGGTAGAACGATCTATACTGTTATAATAGCAGAGATATGGGTAATGTTTAAAACACTTAAAACATGATTTTGCAAACTGTAGGTTAAAAGTAAGCAAACACTGACTCTATTGAACTCCAGGTGCTAGCATAGTTGCTAAGCTAACTGCAGCCTGTGTTCTGGAGCATTCAGTTCCTGTTTTGCTTTCGTTGGCTCTTATAAACTAACTTTTTTGTGACCCATGGGGATTTATTTGCACTACGAATACAGTACTGTAGATGTAAAAAATGAAGAAAAACACAATATAAAAAAAATAGTGGAGATCTTCTCTGAGGGCTATTGTGAAACTGAATCACTGTGTACTGAAACGAGTCACATGGCTAGACTCATACAAGTTTAAGGAAGTGCCCTGAGCAAAACACAAGAACCAAAACAATTTTATTTATTTATTTTTTCTAGTCAACATGGGTCGAGAACCAAGGTTGATACAATGAGTTGTTAAGCTGCATGTTATAATGGTTTGTGTGGTGAATCCTACCAGTTGGATGCTAATTATAAATGCACAATAATGCTGTTGATGTGCCACTCTGTGGGGAGCGTGATAGGAGACTTGTTTCTCAGTCAGTGCCATTGAACCTCTCGTGTTGTAGTGTGCTTGTGAAAAGACCATCTATTTTTATCGGTCCTGCAGGATTACGGGCTCACTGAACAGAAATGACCGCACCTGAACCACTCTGTTCTATAACACTGTCTCATTGTTTCTCTCAATCCCACATTCTCACTGTGTGGATCCCTCCACAACCCTGAACTCCCTCACTCTCTCATACACTCTCCCCATCACCCCTTCAGGCTAAACTGCCATTGTACACATTGTATCACCCTATAATCTGAAGAGGTGTTCTGTGCTGAACTCTGCTTGGACCTCTATAGTCCTCTTACTCTTTATTCAGCACTTTCTCTGTCTTTCGATGTCCTCCTTTGCTCATCCTTGCTTTTATCCTCCTATGTTCCTCTCATCTGTTAGCATGACCTTCCTGTAGCCTGCATGAATACCAAGAGCTTTCTGGAACATTCCGCCTCTCAGCTTGACACCTCGTTTCTTTATCTTGTTGCTCTCTTTCACTTTCTCTGTGTATATTCTGTCTTTACTTTTTTTTAACTCTTTCTTTATTTTCTTTGTTTCTATTATGTTAATAATATTTGGCCTTATAATAGGCTCTTTCTCATTACAAGTCCTAGTCAGATGGATATGATAGCCATGATGATGGATATCTTCCTGAGTAAATGGAAGATAGTGTCTAGAAACAAACCTGCTCGTGTTTCTTACTGATAAATCGGGATCAGTTTACCTTCAAACCAGCAAGACCATTCAAAATGCAGACAATGGGAATTAAAACTGCTCATGTATAACTGTAAAAAAACAACAACAAAAAAAAAGCATTTTATTATTAAAGTGTGTCCTGCACAGTGATACAATTGCAAATTTAGGGTATATAATTTAAAACATTACTAAAAACCTACCTAGAACACTGAAAAATAACACTTTTTAAAGCTGTCCCGTCTCTAATATTACATTTTGCAATTAATTATATGGATTAAAATCCTCCAGAAATCTTTTTGCATTGTCACTCCATATCCCATCTATGCCATAAATACTTTTTTTCATAAGAAATCCATAATATTTTACTTTAAAATGCACATTTTAGTCATTTTGACAACATATTCCCACTTCTAAAAATTATGGAACATGCGACAAGTCACATGTTCAATAGTAAATTCTGTTCTCTGGATCTTTTAAAGACCATGGGAAGACCAAAAGTCTGTTCTCTCTTAGTATATATGATGATATTTTAACTATGACTGAGAAGGTCAATCTCAACATCATCCTGTTACTGAAATTATTTTAATTAATTTTTAGATGAGTAAAATTACGGATTTTTGGTAAATCATTAGAACGTGCTCATTGTCCTAATGATATTAGTATGGATACCATGTGGCTACATTTTATGTACTTGACAATTCTGTGCTGAAAACTGAGTCCTGTTACTCAGAGCAAGAAGGTCCTAGGTTTGATCCCAGGTGCAGCAGTCTGGGTCCTTTCTGTGTGGAGTCTGCATTTACCCCTGTCCACATGTGTTTACTCTGGACACTCCGGTTTCCCTCCACAGTCCAGTGACTTGCGTGTTAGGTTAACTGGTGTTTCTAAAGTTCCCATAGAGTGAGTGTGAGTGTGTGTGCGCCCTACGATGGATTGGCACCCTATCTAGGGTCGTTCCTGCCTTTCGCAGATAAAGTAAACAAATGAATGATGAGTTACAACAAGCAAATGGCACCCACTTAGTGGAATGATACATGTTCTTGTGGCAACATTTGGGAACACTGTCCAAATTCCATGTTCATTTTCTTTGCTTAAGAAAGCAACACAATTTGGTGAATTCTATGTTTTATGTGATTTGAATGAATAGGTCTGTGGCTTAATATTTATATATTTGTTTTGTCTTATAAAATTGTAGACCTATTAAATTATTAACATTTGAAACATTTTAAAGAGCTTTATCATGCCTAAAGGCATGATATAACCGAAGCAACAGGTGAGGGATTACTAGTAGATGACTGCAAGGTCTCTGTGTTCAGTAAGTAAGCAGCTCGGCATGGAGAGGGAGAAACGGAGGACAGACGATTGCAGCAGATGGGAATTTGGTTGCCTCCTGCTGAGATGAGCCTTGTGTCATAGTGTTTTCATGAAAGCATTGCCAATATCTCCCTCCCTCCAGCTTCATCCCCAGTTTTATCACCTTAACTAACTTACAAATTATTTTCCTGCTGTTACTATGTTGTGTGTGAATCAGGAGACATACAAGTTAAATGCAGTGCCAGGTTATCACACCTGTTGCAAAGCAGGTGGTGTCACCTCCATGTTTATGTGGATTTTAATGTCATAAATATGGAACATCATATGCTAACAAGACTGGCCTGAGAATATATGTTCCTTACATTTACAGCATTTAGCAGGTGGCCTTATCCAAAGCGACTTGGCAGAGCTGTGAATTGAAATTTTTAGTTGTCCTGAGCCTTATCTACTGAGCCATCCCTGTCCATAGAAGTAGTTGAGTCTTGCTCTAGGGCCTCAACACTGAACAGTTTGGCAAAGCTACGGTTTGATCCCAAGTCCAGAGCTTTAACTACTAAGCCACCCCTGTCACGATTGGGAAGCTGGCACAGATAAAAGGCCTCCCTGGGACACCAGCAACCCACCTTTCCACTGTCACAAACATAAATGGTCACTTTAAAGTAGCAGGGCAATAGAAACTGTCGGTTTTATTACTGAATCTGCACTACCTTGGCACTCCTGTATCTTGTACCACTACAGTACACCCACCATTCATTGTGAGTTTTTGCGGTTAATCGTTGGCACTAGATTTGTAGTTTTGTGTCCCACTGAGCAGGCACTAGTCATCAGTACTGATTGTGTATGGCATTGACAATGGATGTTGCTTGGCAAATAATTGCTGGGAAAGAGAAACACTCAGCTGATTATCTGACTAGGTTTTTTTAGTCCTAAAGTAAATGCACACTACTGCACTAAGTAGTCAAAATGGTACAGTCAAACTGTACTACAATCTGTAGTGTCACTATCCGAATTCCAATACCATGTAGAGTATTTTAATCCCCCGACCTGCTATTGAAACCAACAACTTGTACTGTATAGACAAAAGTTTGTAGACACTTCTCCTAATTACTAAGACCTGGTATTTCAACAACACTCACTTGTAACACATTCATAATAGAAAGTATACATGGCAGTAGAATGGGTTGTACTGAATACCCAAGTGACTCTTAATATGACACATTTATAGGTTTCTGCTTCCAACAAGTCAGTTCATTAACTTTCTGCCCTGCTGTGCTTAAACAAAGTCCATAGAGAATTGGTTTGCCAACTTTGAGAATCTGGCTGGCTTCCACGGACCCTTGACGTGGCTTATTGTCTAACATCTGAAGCCGACCTCCCAGTCATGTTCCAAAATCCAGTGGAAAGTAGCAGTAAAGGTGGGGGGCAAGCTCCATACTAACACCTATGTTTGGATGTAATTTTTTGGGTGTCCACAAACTTTTGATTACATAGTGTACTATAATGAATGGCAATTAAAGGAAGAGTGGAAGTTAAAAACTGGATGTTCCAAATAATATAACAATAATGATAGAACCATCAGTCTTGTACTAACTATTTGGGACATGTGCTTCTGCATGCGCTTGTCTTGCTCCAGCAGAAGCTCCCAGAAACTCCCACCCACACCTACTCACTCATCTTAACTGAACTACTCATTGCAGAAGTAAGAGGAAAGTTGCTCCTTTGTGTGTCTGAAAGGATTTAAGCAGACTTTAGGCAGTCAGTCAACTGTTCCACTTTGCAGTCCAACACAAAATGAGCCAGGATTAGAGAAATAAAGAACAGATTTTGTCACTTAGGTCAATACTCTGAATCTGTTGACCTAATTAATTCACAAACCTTCTCCTTTGTTGTATTAATGCATACATAACACGTGTAGATTTAAGACCATGTGGGTGTTTGACTTGAACTGAAAGATGGACTGTGCTAGAAGTTGACCTCACACCTCAATCAAAACTTTCTTCATAATCTGGATGCTATGTTAGAAAAATGAGCAACTACTTAGCTGTGCTACTGCTCCTGTAGGTTCGTTCAGAAAGGAAACCAGAACTCGGCTCTGGTTGACATTAACCAGAACGAGTGAACAAAGCCGATCCAAGGCTTGTGATTCGTCAGCCAGGCAGAGAGAAGGCAGGTTGGGAGAGGAAGGGAGAAGGAGAGGGAGGGTGAGCACTCCTCCCTGATCAGATCTTCTGAGTGCAATTCAGTCCGTTTTCTGTTTGCACCGCAGGAGGAGAAAGAGACTGGAGGGAAGGAAGGCACTGGCTCCGAGAGAAGAAGGTTGCTTTGCTTCTTTCTAGCCACGCAGCAGCTATGGTGTGGAAAAAATGATAATGAGACTGAATAAAAAGTGAGAGAACCTCACCAACTTGGCTGACAAGGTGGATACAGAAGGATATGGATGCAGCGCTGCAGAGCAGTGTGGAGAGAAACAATTGGAGGATGATATAGAGAGGAATCGCAGTACTAACACAGAGGGTGTAATTCCTCACTCAGTGCCTACCTTCTCTCCCACCGTGTCTGTCCTCTTTTTATGTCGTTTGATGCCTCTATCTCTGCCCTGAATGGGGGCGCGACTGTGACGTCAGGGCGACAGGGTGTTCTGGGATGCCGCTTTGCGAAGAGGCAGGAGTCCAACTCCTAATATTTGTGCAATCCATTGTTTTGAGTTGATTTTTCAGTTTGACATGTGCAAATCTCTCATCTTTCTCGCTCATCGTTCCTCCTCAGTGCTGCTTCGACTTATCCTGAATCTGCATTCCGAGACTTTGAGTTTGCATCGGTATGTAGCTGGGCATAACCACGAGGATGCGCATTCATTAAACTTGGAGGAGCCCCTCAGGGTATCGGCCTGCAATTTCCTCCCTTTCTTGCTCAGAGAAGAAAGTTCAGCCTATAAATGGAGCTCAAGACTTTGACCTCTTGTTTCTGCATCCATCATGAAAAGGACAGATTCTCTAATGAAAGAGTTTGGATGCCTGCGCTATTCGAGCTAAATTTTCCAAACAAGCCAAGCGTGGCCAAACAATTCCCATCCCGGTAAAGTTTAAACCCCATCCAGGGACTTGCAGGACCCTTGTTCATTCTGGGACATCTGAGAGACTGCACCATGATTGGCTTGAACAGCATCCACTCAGCTGGTCGGCTGCGTTCACGCTCTCTCTGCTCGGTCCGATGTGGTCGAGACTTCAGCGTCATGGAGCCATTCCGCTACACCAAAGCACCACGCTCGCGCTCTCTCAGGCCCCTGGCCTTCCCTGACCTTCTGGGCAAAGTGCAGGATGGCCAGAATCATCCACAAACAAGAAAGAAAAAGGAGAAGGTAAGGCTGTTGGAGTACACTGGGCGATCAAGTAGTACTATATGTATTTAGAGCTATATTTTGTAGAGATTCACAGAATGCTCCTTTAAAAAAAAAAAAATAACAGGGGCTGCTGGCTTGTGCCTGGGCTCTCTGCTCTCGTTAGATTCTGACTTTTTTTTTTGTCAAACACTGCATATTCAGCGGGGTGATGCTGTTTTAAACGTCTTATTAAATTTGTTACTCTGATCGTTTTCGGAGTTCTTACTTCACGGTTTATTTTTGACATGTATATAATCCAAGCAGCACGCTGCAGAAGTTTTCATGCTGGAGACATGGTTGTGTTCAAAATGGATCACTAACCCCTTATTAGTGTCCCTAGTCCCTCATAGGCAATGTAGTATTTAGGGAGACTATCTAGTTGACTAGCTAAGTAGCACTCGGAACACAACCGAACTCTAATGCTTCCTTCTCATCAGCAAACAAACCCTTAAACATGTTTCTTAAACAAACCTTGTGTCTGAAACTTTACACACCTGAACTGAATTATGAATTAAAGTGCTGTTCATGTGTGGTTGACCGGCACAGAATTGGTTGACTAGCTAAACATCCTTTGTTGGCAATGACAGAGGTCAAACATTTCCTGTAAGTCTTCACCAGATTTGCACACACTGTAGCTGGTATTTTGACCCATTCCTCCATGCAGATCTCCTCTAGAGCAGTGATGTTTTGGGGCTGTCGCTGGGCAACACGGACTTTCAACTCCCTCCACAATTTATTTTCATAATGAGGTCTGGAGAGACTGGCTAGGCCACTCCAGGACTTTGAAATGCTTTTTTTACAGAGCCACTTCTTCGTTGCCCGATCGTGCGGTGTGCGGTGGGTTTGGGATCATTTTCATGCTGGAAGACCCATCCATGTTCCATCTTCAATGTTCTCACTGATGGAAGGAGGTTTTGGCTTACAATATCACGATCCATGACCCCGTTCATTCTTCCCTTAACCCGGATCAGTCCTCCTGTCCTTTTGTCCCCAGAAAAAAACAGCCTCAAAAGCATGATGTTTCCACCCCCCATGCTTCACAGTAGGTATGGTGTTCTTGGGATGCAACTCGGCATTCTCTTCCTCCAAACACGGCAAAGTTGAGTTTTTTGCCAAAAAGTTCTATTTTGGTTTCGTCTGACCACATGATATTCTCCCCAATCCTCTTCTGGATCATCCATATGCTCTCTGGCAAACTTCAGACGGGCCTGGACATGTTACGGCTTAAGCAGGGGGGACACGCCTGGCACTGCAGGGATCTGAGTCCCCTCTCGGCGTAGTATGTTACTGATGGTAGCCTTTGTTACTTTGGTCCCCAGCTCTCTGCAGGTCATTCATCAGGTCCCTCTGTGGTGTGTATTTCTGGGATTTTTGCTCACTGTTCTCATGATCATTTTGACCCCATGGAATGAGATCTTGCGTGGGGCCCCCAGATCGAGGGAGATTATCAATGGTCTTGTATGTTTTCCATTTCTTACAATTGCCCCCCAACAGTGTGATTATTAAATTCGCACAAACCTGCTTGCCTATTGTAGATTCACTCTTTCCCAGCCTGGTGCAAGGTCTGCAAATTTTCGTCCTGGTGTCCTTTGGACAGCTCTTTGGTCTTGGCCATGGTTGAGTTTGGAGTTTAGAGGCTGTGGACAGATGTCTTTTATACAGATAATGAGGTCAAAAACAGGTGCCATTAATACAGGTAACAAGTGGAGGGACAGAAGAGCTTCTTAAAGAAGAAGTTACAGGTGTCTGTGAGAGCCAGAAATGAGGCTTTCTTGTTGGTGGGTGACCAAATACTTATATTTCCACCATCATTTAGAATTAAATTATTTAAAAATCCTACAATGTGATTCCTGGATTTTTTTCCCTCAATTTGTCTCTTATAGTTGAAGTGTACCTATGATGAAAATTAAAGACCTCTCTTATCTTTAAGTAGGAGAACTTGCACAATCAGTGGCTGAATAAATACTTTTTTTTGCCTGTGTGTGTGTGTGTGTGTGTGTGTGTGTGTCTATAAATGTGTATGCATGTGTGTGTGTGTGTGTGTGTGTGTATGTTAAAAATATGTAAAGTGGATTCAGCTGTTTTTTACCTTTTAGCCACAAAATTACACGTCAGAATACATGGTAAACAACTGCCGAATGTAAACAGTTTTTATTGTGCAATTTTGCAACGTATTAAAAATGGAGCTTAAAAGAGAGAGGTGCCTTATTTTGGCTGAAGTATTATCGCTCCAGTAAGACATGCCCCGAATTCAATGGCATATTCGTTAGTCTGAATTTGTCTTGAGAGTTACTGCATTCATAATGTGGTCCTTTTTTGCAACTTTGATCTCACTTGCTTTATAATTCATTTCTCTGTTCTGTTCTTTAATCTGATGGAGCCTTTCCCAGCTGTTAACAGACTATTTCTAAGTTGTGGTGTATGTTATGCTACCCGGCTAGCTAGCAAGCTTTACCCAGCATGCTGTGTGGCATTCTACTCAGCACTCAGCAACGCTTGTAGCAGCGGAAAAATATTATGTAATTTTCTGCCTATCTGAAGCTGTTGTTTTTGCTATGCTATGGAGGTATATGAAAAATACATACCATGTGGGAAATTAACATCTGTGTACCAGTTGAACCGGTATACCACCCAGCACTAGTGGGAAGTATCAGGTGTCAGTGCCTGTAACTCAATGGGTGTCATGTTCTGCCCAAGTACGAGTATTCCTCTCTGTACTTATTGAATCCTTTCATTATTGTGCATGTTGAATAAAGATCTTTAAACCTTTAGTTTTCCATACTACATTGGCAGGTGCTCTCATCCAGAGTGATTTACATGACTTACATAAGTTGAGACGTTGAGCCATTTAGGGTTTTGCTCAAAGGCCCAAAATTGGCAATGCCAGGATATGAACACACAACTATTTGAGCTGTTTCTGAAATATAGAGTTCTGTAGAAAATCCAGGATTACACGTGTTAGTTTTAACATGCAGTGGAGGCCAAATTTGAATACAGTGTCAAGTTTAATGTATTGGTTTTCTCTACAAATCATATAATCAACATAACATAATTTGAATTAAAAAATATTTTTTACACTCAAAATTTTAGAATGTATTAGATTTAGAATTGTATATAACAGTTTTACATATGTTCCCCGTTTGCTGTAATGGCACTGTGCACTTGAGCTGTCATGGACTATTTATAGTTTTCTCTCTGTTGCAGGCACTTTACAACTCCATCAAGAATGAGAAGCTGCACTGGACAATGTAAGCATTTTTTCCGCTATTCCATGTATATGTTATTGTCATTACATCCGTGTCTCTGAATTAATAATTAATACCATGAGCATTTCTGAATTTCTGCGCTGTTTATTGGTGTTTGCAGAGGCACAGGTTTGATTATTTGATAAAGAAAATCAATTTGAAAGATAATTAAAATAATTCCTCTCATTCTATTCAGACTCAATATCAGTCTGTGTATAACACAGACCAGCACTAGTGTTAGTCAGAGGGATGAACATATTTTTTAACTATTTAATTTGTCCTCCTGTTTCTTGCTAAATGTCACATTTTCTAAAAGAAATTTTTTTTTTTTTTCCAAATGTGGCTGTGTTGTTTTGAGAAACGTTGTATATATTGGATGTAAGTAGGAAAGGCATTGCTTCAGCAGGACGAGGTGAGCTGTTTTACTCAAAGCTGATGTTTCTAACCTGGGCAAAGCCATGTGACACCCCAGCCCCTGATTTAGACTGTGTTTCCTAGACTCTGTTGCCATGGCTACGGCTCCCAAGTTGCCACAGTGTAATTACAGGTCGAAATCTCTTGCTGCCTAATGCATGTTCATAACAGCACCGGTACACACGCTCACGCAGGGCGAGAGGGCAAGCTGGAGCGACGTGCGCTGAGTCGTTTGGCTCCTTGAGGGCTTTAGTGTGGTTGTTGTGAACGAGGGTGGAGGGAGCTGATTTGATCTCCTCTCTGATTCTCTTTCATTCAGCATTTCTCCTTTTATCTCTCGCGCGCTCTCTCTCTTTCTCTCTCACACCAGCTTGGCTTCTCTTGTACTGGCACTCTCAGAACCTGGCAGGGAGTCTAGCAGTTACTAAGCAACAGATGAGAGCATTACCATTTGGGGAAGCAAAGACCACGTACCAGTTAGCTGAAGGGAGAGAGAGGGAAGTGATGGATATTTAAAGGTACAGGCCTCAAGGGTGTTCTAGGGCACCCGACTGCTCTGCTGGAAGGAACTGGCCTTGGGGGTCATCTGTTAAATTCTATCTATATTTAATATTTTAAGGCTCTATTACATGGCTTTTTTAATCTGTCATGTTAAAACCACTTGCTTTGCTTTAAAGGAGCTAAAGAGAATGGTTAGCAATTAACCTAAATTCATTCACTGGTGTGTCTTCAGCTCATCAGAGTGCATCAGAGATTTACTTCCTCGAACTAGAAGAGCAGGTTTCTATCCAGCTAGTGTGAACAAGGAATACTGTGGAAAAATGGGCCGAACCCTTAACCATGATTTTTTTTACAGTAGTTGTTTGTCTTCAATCTCTCTTAAAGCACTGTCGACTCACAGATCCCCCTTTCAGTTCCCGGTCAGGACTCCACCTGTGTTCTCTTTCTGTCTATCTGGGTATGCTGGGAATGACCAAGTATAATATTTTTCTCTCATTTGTTTAACTGGGTTCTCTTTATCTACTTTTAGGACCTGTGTGAAAATATGATGATGTTTTAGGTCATATTTGGGCAGAAATATAGAAAATTCTAAAGGGTTCACAAACTTTCAAGCACCACTGTAAGAAGGCGGATCCCACATTAATATGAATGTGTTTCAGCAGGCAGAAGGAAGATTACCTAGAATGTGGGTGGGTGGTAAAGCATGAGAGATATCTTTAATTGTTCTTCTGGCAGGGGTTGGTTTTAAAGAATAATTTGCAACCTGAACACAGTAACTAAATTAATTTCTCTACTGATACAGATATAGCATAATAATAATATAGAAGTACAGAAATTATGGAGAGAATTTAGGCAAATAATACCTTTTTAAAACTTTTATTAAAGTGCACTTCAACTAAATGGAAACAGTTTCTAAATGTCACCCACTTTTTCTAGGCGTCTGTGAATAATATCGAAGTAAAAATATTCATTCATTCATTCATTCATTCACTTTCTTATTCGCTTAATCCTGAACAGGGGCACGGGAGAGCCGGTGCCTAGTTGGCAGCACAGGGCGCAAGGCAGGAACAACGATAGACAGAGCGCCAATACATCATACGCTCACACACTAGGGCCACTTTACCGTAATCAGTTAACCTAAAGCATGTCTTTGGACTGTGGGAGGAATCCGGAGTACCTGGAGTAAACCCACATGGACACATGGTGGTCCTGGGTTTCGATCCCAGGTGGATCACTCTGGGTCCTTTCTGTGTGGAGTCTGCAAGTCTTCCATGCCACCTCCTTAGTAGAAATATAAAAAGTCAAATACAGTTTTGAAATTCAGATAGACCATAAATCACAGACGCACAGTACAGTAGTGGCATATGTACGTATGTATGTGTTTAGTGGCTTGTGTACATCACAATAATTACGGTGTTTGGAAAATATTTGTGAATTGCTAATGAGGATCAATTTCGTTATAAAAGTCACCTGAAACCCTTTGTTGATTATTATATCCTTGGCTAGGTAAAATGTAACATCATCAGTACCGGTAATCTTTCTGCTTAGATGTAATGTTTTTCTCTCCTTGTGCTATTTGGCTTTCTGTGTATTTCTTTGGGGTACTTCCTGTTCAAGTGTTTGAGCAGATTTGTTGTGATTTCAACAGACATGCTAATCTTGATTTTTGGATTTTTTTTAAGGGTGCATCTATTATGTAATGTCCATTGGGTAAGATCCAAACCAGTTCTTGATAACTGAGTAACTTTTTTAGTCACCAGTTCGTGTGAATGTTTCTAGAAAAGGAAAGATGATGCATGTTCTAAGATCCAGCTCACTCTTGGCTATTCTTGATTTATTCCTTTGTCTGTTGGGGGAAAACGTGAGCTGGATTAGCAAATAAAGTAGCCTCTGGTGGTTAACACACCTCAGGATGCCAAGTCAGCCTTTTCAGCACAAGTAATAAAATGTGTTTAGAATAATGCTTCTCATAATCTCTCTTAGAAGGCAGATTCCGCAGCCATTTTAATTGTTCACCCTCTAAAATGATCGTATTTTCCACCACTATTCTGGCATTTTAATAATATTAACAGTTTTTAAACTTAATTTGAATTTATACATATTCACCTCATTCTGAACATTTGTAGCCATTGTGCAAATTTCACATATTAATTTTCATATGTTAATACCTGCCTTTAGACCCCATTTAGGGGTCACTACAGCGGATTTGTTCCACATATTAGCCCTGACTCATGTTCTACTCCAGGTGCCCTTGCTTCTGCAATCCTCCCATTTACCCCAGCTTTGAACTGGAACTGAATACAGTGGCTGGGTATTCACACATGAACACTTTAGAGAGACATGTCTTCGGGAGAAACTGGACTACCCGGAGTATTTTCTGAAGTATTTTCCAATTTTGCTGTCATTTTGCCGTCACTGCCTCCAGTGTGTCCACTATCTTCCCTGTGATTGTGCTGGCCCTTCTGGTCAGTTTCTTGAGGTGCTTAGCATCTTCTAGAGTGGCACCACTTCCCCAGCAAACCACAGTATAAAACAGGATACTGACCACAATAGCCAAGTACCTTACTGCACACATTGAAAGACCTGAGTTTGTTTAGGAAGACAGTTCTGCTCGGCCTTTCTTGCACAGTGCATCTATATGGTCAGCTAAGTCCAGTCTGTCATTTAGGTGAACCCCCAGGTATTTGTACGACTGCACCACCTTCACTTTCTCCCAGCCACTGAATGGTGACTGTCATCAGGGGTTCTCTGACATGTCAGAAATCTACCACTACAGTGCTGCTCAGGCTTAAATATGACCTAAATCATCATCAAGTCCTAAAAGTATATTGTACTTGGCCATTTACTTATTGAGGACAATTCTCCAATATTTCATATCTGTAAATGGCAAATGTACGTGAACCAAATAAACCTTTCCAGTAACTGTTCAACTATCTCAACACCCCTTTTAATCCCTAGAATTAAAGGTGTGATGGTGGAAGATTTTTATATTGCACATAAATTCTGGAATGCATTCACTGGCCATGTTATTAGGTACACCTTGCTAGTACCGAGTTGGACCCACTTTTCCCTTCAGAACTGCCTTAATTCTTCGTGGCACAGATTTGTCACATCCATGATGTGAATCTCCCATTCCACTTCATTCCAAAGGTCTACTGGATTGAGATCTGATGACTGTGGAGGCCATTTGAGTATAGTAAACTCACTGTCATGTTTAAGAAACCAGTTTGTAAAGACTTTTGTAACGTGGTGTGTAGAAGATGGTACACTGTGGTCATAAAGGAATAGACATGTCCAGAAACAATACCCAGGCTCTGGCATTTAAATGATGCTCGATTGGTAATTAGAGGCCCAAAGTGTGCCAAGGAAACATCCACGGGCTCACCATGGATCTGAATTGTAGCCTCAGTTGCCTGTTCTTAGCTGACAGGAGTGGTCTTCTGCTGCAACAGCCCATCTGCTTCAAGGTTTGATGTGTTGTGTGTTCAGAGATGCTTTTTCTGCATACCTAGGCAGTAATGAGTGCTTATGAGTTACTGTTGCCTTTCTATCAGCTCAAACCAGTCTAGCCATTCTCCTCTGACCTTGGCATCAGAAGGCACTGTCGTTCACTAGATATTTTCTCTTTCTTACACCATTCTCTGTAAACCCTAGAGATGGCTGTGCATGAAAATCCCAGGAGACCAGCAGCTTCTGAAATACACCAACAACCATGCCATGTTCAATGTCACTTAATTCATCTTTCTTCCCCATTTTGATGCTTGGTTTGAACTTCAGCAGGTTGACTTGGTCATGTCCACATAATTAAATGCATTGAGTAGCTGCCATGCAATTTGCTGATAGATAGATAATGCAAATGCATTAACGAACAGCTGAACAGGTGTAATGGCTGGTGAGTGTAGTTCCAGATTACCTTAAAAATGGAACATCTATATGCATTTTAAATAATAATCTAACCTATTCATAGTTATAGGCCTTGTTGTTTGAGTTATAGTATCATTCATTAAATCTAATGTTGTATGGGGTTGTCCACTCTTAAAATGTCCTCAGAAAATGTATTTATTTTTCTGACATTAATTTTTCTATATCCACCACCCCTACAAAACCCAAACCTCAAATCTGAGGCCACAGAGAGTCACGTTCAGAATTTTGTCCATTACTGATAATATAGTTCTCCATTTGCAACGTGTATATTGCTTTTTTATAGTGCATAGTTTTGCATAGTTCTGCTTGATGTACGTCTGTGTGTATAGACTGACCTTTTGGAGCGTATCTGGATGTATAAATTCTGCTCCGTCTTCTCATGCAGTAAGATGATGTGCAGATTTTTGGCACCTGTGAGTAAAGTTTGCAGAGCCTGAATGCTTGAATAAGGAAGAGAGATAGAAAAACACTTATCCTCTCTCTATTGAACTGACACTTCAGTTTTCACCTATGGATGAATGGCAACATCTGTTATAATAAATTGCTTGGTGTTTATTTTTGTTAGCATTTAAGTATATCCATAAATGCATGCAGAGTGCATTCAGGGCTTGCCTGAAAATAAGACCTCATCCTCAATGACATCTTATTAAAGCCTGGTGACTGTGACTCTGAGTGACGAGTATATGAACTTGAAGGAGCTCGACTAAACCTCCCACATGCTGAGAGGGCGCTTTGAAATAGTCTCTTTGTGTAGCAAAGTGTGAAATCAAGGCTCAACTTCAGCTGGATAAGCAAGTAAAAGGCAAAGCAGCTGTGTTTTCAAATCTGTGATTTAAGACCAAAAAATATAGCCTGATTAACTCCTCAAACTCAGAGACACCTTTGAAGCAATGGCCCAGCCTGTACAGAACAAGCTCCCTGATCTACTAACACTCCCTCAACCCCACACCCCACAAAAAACATCTGGGCTGAGATACTGATGGACTCATTTCCTGTCAAAATTGGTGCTGTTAACAAGGCAAGGGGAGGCATAGACAAGTATAGTGGTACCTCTGTTCTCGTTGTTAATTCGTTTAGCAAATTTTCCCATAAGGAATAATGTAATCTGAATTAATCTATTCCAGACCCCCAGAAAATCCATGCTGTAAAAGGCATTATATGCATTAATGGAGTTGTATTTTACAGGTGCTCCCTGATTTACTAAGGGGGTATGTTCTGACAAATCTATCATAAGTTAAATGTATCATGAACTGAGGAGTTTGTTTGGTAGAGCAGTCTGTACTATCATAGCGGAGCCAGTGATAAGTAAGTTGATGTTTAAAACACTTACATTTACCTACAGTTTGCCAAAATCATTAGCACAAAGCTTATTTTGTAATAAAGTGTTGAAAAACCTCATGTAATTTAGTGAGTAATGGATTGAAAGTGAAAAGTAAAAGCAAAACCCTTACTCTATTGGTGATCTCAGGGCACTAGCACAGCTGCTGATCCTGATTACTGCTCAGCCTGTGTTCTGGAGCATTCAGTTCCTGTTTTGCTTTCAGCTGGCTCTTATAACTAACCATTTTAGGACCCATGGAGACTTATTTGCACTAAGAATACAGTAATGTAGATGCATGATATAAAGTAGTGGAGATCTCTGAGCAAGCGCTATTGTGAACCTGAATCACTGTGCCGAATACAGAAGAGCTCACATAAGGTAGACCGTGTCTTAAAGCTGTTAAAAAACCTCAATAACGTGGTGTTGTAATGGTTTTGTTTTTTATTTTTTGCTGCCATTTTGCTGAAATTAGACGACAAAACAATCTGCTTTAAGGTTAACATGCAGAAAGTTCCAGATTTACATTTACAGCATTTAGCAGACACCCTTATCCAGAGCGACTTCCAACTTATACGGTCTTACAATCCAAGCAATTGTGGGTTAAGGGTCTTGCTCAAGGAGCCAACAGTGGCACAGGTGGGATTTGAACCCTGGACCTTGTGGTCCATAGTCCAGTACCATACCCACTAGGCTACCACAGTCCCTTTACAAGACTGAGTCAAGCCTAACATTAACATTAGACAGTCCAAAGATGTGTCTCTGAAGTGTCCCAGTGTGAGTGAGAAAATGTGTATATGCCCTGTGTTGGACTGGCGCCTTGCACCCTGTGTTGCTGTTTAGGCGACGTTTCCCTAAAACCATTAATTGGCTTAAGCGGATGTGAAAATGAGCGTATAAATGAATGAATACTTTGCCTTGTAATCCTTTGTCCTGATTTCAGTGATGTTAGAAACTTTCAGTATTCAAAGTATGTTTAGAGGTTGTGTAGTACAATCAGCTACAGGGGTTGAACTGTTAACTGTTGTCTTTTTTGTTATACAAATATGCTGAAAAACAATAGGCTCAGCAAGTGATCACAGTTCTTGTGTTTTTGTTTACACACAGTGATGAAGAGGAAGTGCGTAAGTCCGTGTCAGAGCTGGCCGACAGTAGGACGGACTCTGCATCCCATGCTCTAAAGAGGATCACTAGTGGAGGAGGTCCCCTGGTGGCTCTGGCTCAGCAGTCCAATGCTCAGGTCTACAAGAACGGCTTCCTCGTGCGTAAAGTCCATGCCGATCCTGATGGAAAGAGGAGTAAGCTTTTATTACTGCGTACAATATCATGAAACTGGAGTTGGAAGTTGGAAAGATATGGTTTTGATATTTTTTTTATTAACAAGAACTATTCTTCAACGTTACCTACTCATGTTCTCTGCGCTATTTACATTTATTATTTATTACTTTATTATATATTCTACTGTCTTATATTCTAGTTTTCTCTATTTTATTATACACTTCATAATATTGTATTCTCTTTAACATATTATAGTCTATTATATTTAATTGTATTTATTATATTTTTTTTACATATGCGTTCTTGATTTTTAGATTTAGCTTCTGTGTTATTAAACATAATTATTAGGTAACTTGCAGTACTGTGCCTAAGTCTTAGGCCACCACTATATTTGTTGTTTTAGCAATGGTATAATGACCATATATAATTATGTATCAATCTATTTATTAAGATACAAACAGAAAATACAGGAAATGTGTACATCAAATACAAAAAAAACCCTCAATTTTCACAACAAAAAGGCTTCTGCGTTCAAAAGTCAGTATTTGGTGTGATTTCACAGAAAAATCTGCTTCTTGGCTGCTACCCTTCCAAAAAGAGCATTCCTGATCAAGCTTCTTTGCACTGTAGAACGGTCAACTTGGCATACCAATAAAGCTGCCAGATGCTGCTATTGCTCAAGTGCAAAGGGAGGTCACATTGAATGCTTGCCACTGGAAGTATTATTTGTTTTTATACTGCATACAAATATTCTGTATTTTCTGATTGTATTCCAAAAAAGAGCCTGAGAAATCAGTATTATATGGTCATTATAGCATTGATAAACAACAAATGGTGGCCTCACACTTTTGCACAGTACTGTCTGTTTTATTTCTTACATGTGTCATCTAGGTCCCTTATTGAGTCTTTGTCCTCCCAAGGCTTCTTTCTTTTTTTTTTTTCCTTGCTATTGTTGCTATAGGCTTGCTCAGTTAGAGCTTTGGGCCTAGGTGGTTGTAAAGCTGCTTTGAGACAATGCTCCACTGTCAAAATGGTTTATAAACAAACTTGAACTGACTGTTTTCTCAGCTCCACGAGGAAAAAGAGGATGGAAGACATTTTATGCCATCCTCAAAGGACTGGTTCTTTATTTGCAAAAGGTAACCATATACAATACTATTGCCTGTTCACGCCCATAAAACATTATTCATCCAGACATTCTCAGTACTCGGTTAAGCCAATTCAGGGTCACATAGGGGCGGGCCTATCTGGCAGCACAGGGCACAAGGCGAGAACCAACCCAAAACCACTCCGTCGCAGGGCACACACGCGCTCACTCACACTGGGACACTTCAGAGATGCCAGTTGACCTAATGCATGTCTTTGGAATGTCCAGAACCAGAGTAACTGGAGGAAAGCCACACGGGTAAAACATTCAAACTCCACAACGGCAGCCCTCCGCCCGGAACACCCAGGTTTCTATAACTACAGTGTTTGTTGATGGAGCCAACCTCAACACCACCTAATTTTCAAATTTTCCCCCAAGTTGATGAATGACTGAGGATATTTGCCCTCTGTCATATTCATACCGCAGAGTAAAACCACCTGTCTGATACTGTATTGTGCAAACCCCCCGCATGCCGCAAAGGCTCTGACCTGTCAAAGAATGGATTCCACAAGATCTCTGACATTCTAGCAGGTCCCTTAAGTTGGGGCATCCATGGATCAGACTTGTTTGTCCAGCACATCCCACAGATGCTCAGTTGGATTGAGTTCTGGGGAATTGAGGCTATGTCAACATTTTGAACTCTGTTATGTTCCTCAAACCATTCCTGAGCATTGTTTGCAGTGTGGCAGGACACATTATGTTGCTGAATGAAGCCACTGAAATTAGAGAATGCTGCTATGAAGCGGTGCATTCGGTCTGCTACAGTGTTTATGTAGTTGGTACGTGTCAGTCAAAGTAAGATCCACATGAATGCCAGGATCCAAGGTCTCCCAGCAGAATATTGCTCAGATCACTTGTCAGTTGTTTTCATGTTATGACTGATCAGTGTAGATCCCAGTGCAACTTCATGTAGATCTCTGAAGTGGCATCTCTCTGTTTGGTTTTGTCTGCAGGGTGAGTATGGATCAGATAAGCAGCTTTCCGAGGAAGATCTGAAGAACGCCGTGTCCATCCATCACTCCCTGGCCATGAAAGCAGCAGACTACAGCAAGAGACCTAATGTGTTTTATCTGCGCACTGCTGACTGGAGGGTCTTTCTGTTCCAGGCACCGTAAGTTTACACTTCCATTCAACCATCCATGAATTCCAGAAAGGAAGTACAGCTGCTCCGCGTTTTATGATGGAAAGCCGATAATAAACAAATACACATTCAATAGAAATCATACTCTGGATTTTGTATTAAAAGTTTTCCAGGGCAAGTGATACACGGAATACGCAGTACTCTCAGTGCATGACGTAGCGGGAGTTGCGTGGCGGGAGTGATGAGAGCTGGGAAAAGTAGTCGCGCAAAAATTGTTTTTCACTTACAATGCATTATTAAATAAATTACATGATATTACACACTACTTTATTATAAAATAAGCATTATGCAACTGTAGTTTACTGTAAGTACTTTTAAACATGTCTAAGGTACACTACGCACTAATACTCTCCAGCACTCAGCACTGCGTGACGTAGGGTTTCACGTGCCGGGAGTGATGAGTGCTGGGAAATGTACTGAAGAAAAGCCTTAGTTGTGGTCGTGTTTAAACGAGCATAATGTAAATTGAATTAATCCGTTCCAGACTCCCCAGAAACTCCACACTGTATAAGGCATTATATGTATTAATGGAGTTGTATTGTACAGGTGCTCCATGATTTATGAGTGGGATATGTTCTGACAAATCCATCACAAGTATGTATCATGAATCGATGAGTTTCATATAGTCTATACTGTGTCATATCGGAGCCGACCTTGATGTTTAAAATATTTCCATTAACCTACAGTTGGTCAAAATCATTAACACGAAGCTCATTTTATAATAAAGTGTAAACATGTCATGTAATTTAGTGAGCAATGGATTGAAAGTAAAAGCAAACGACTTTCTCGATTGGTGAACTTGAGGTGCTAGCTGCTAATGCTAACTGCTCAGCCTGAAAGTGATCCGGAGGACTCAGTCCTTGATTTCCTTTCAGTTGGCTGGGATCGTTAAGCATTTTAGGACCCATGGGGACTCATTTCCACTAAGAATACAGTACTGTAGATGTAAAAATAAAGAAAAACACAATAAACACAGTGGAAATCTTCACTGAGAAAGAGCTATTGTGAACCTGAATCACTGTGATACTGAATCGTGAATCGTGAATTGGCTGAAACGAGTCATGCAGCTTGACTCATACAAATTTAAGCAAATGTACCGAGCATACGATGAGAACCGAGATGCATTCTTCTGGTTAAAATGCATCGAGAACAGAATTACCACTGTATATTATACTCCTCAATTTGTGATAAATTCAATTTCTCTGTGACTGGATTTGTCAGAACATATTCCCATTGTAAATCGGGGGGTACCTGGACTACTACTGTAGTGCTTATACTTCTGTTCCGATATGCTGAACAGCTTCCTTGCTCTAGATTCAGGTTTCTCACTTTCAGGTTTGTATCATATACAAAGGAGATTAGAAATACTTTTGGGCAAGAACTTATAAGCTCAAGTTAGACAGTTTGTCCCAAATGCCTATATTCAGGAGACGCTCATACACTGTGCCCTGACTTCTGGGTGTTGATTAAATGCAGGACTCGTCCTGGCCTCATCAGAGAGCTCCACCTAGATGGATGTTCTGTCATGTGGCTCTCAGGGGAACAGATCCTCCTTAGCCTGAGAGTCTGGCCTAGATAAATATACTGAACCACCATGCGCACACACCCTTATTCAGATACGTGCTCCTGCACACCCAGAAAGATACACTCATGTCCCAGTGTTACTCAGCTCTTAATATTCAGATTGTCTTCATATGTAAATGTTTTGAAAAACATTCTTACCCAAGTCTTTTTTTGGCCATTACTCTTCATATATGGTTGAAGGAACACAGACAGTAGCTTTGTGTTTATTAACTAATGTGTTGTGGGTTTAGTAGTAATACTACAAATGGCACAGAATAAACCCAAAAACACCATAGGGAAAGGAGCATCAATAGTGGAGTAGGCTATGGAAGATGATGTGGGACAAAAGCAACCGAATCTGACACGTCATCATGACAGTAGTGGGACATTCTTAGCTCAACATATTAAGAGGCAGCTCTTCCTAACACTAAATTTAAACCAAAATGACTGCATCATTCCTTCATGAGGTGTAAAACCAAACAACACCAAATTATAAACACACCCAGTTGTCCCTAAATTATAAATAAAGGAAACAGTAAAACATGTCAACAAATGAAGGACCTTCTGATCTTCTCTGAGGCAAAACGTAATAAATAAAAGTCAATAATTACTGCTTCTCTTTCCTTTCTAGCTCAGTCCGCAGTTTGTTCTGCTTCCCTCACGCACAAGTTTTGTACAACTGCAGTATGTGTTGCTTAACATCTACAAATACATTCTGTGAAACTGCACGCTATGCGATCTGGACATTGTCTGAACACCATGTTATATAACATACTGAGCAATGCTTTATGGGATACTGTAGGGTACCATTGTTGAATAAATGGGGAAGATACTACAGTGTTTCCCATACATTGATCCATTTAATATTAACACCAACCACCACATGGTTCTGAAACTTGATTCTCTGTTTTTTACTATTTAAGGTAACATCATTGAGACTGTGGTAGCCTAGCGGTTAAGGTACTGGACTATGGATCAGAAGGTCCAGTATGGTCCAGATGGTTGGGTCCTTGAGCAAGGCCCTTAACTCACAATTGCATGGATTGTAAGACTGTATCAATTGAAAGTCGCTTTGGATAAGGGTGTCTGCTAAATGCTGTAAATGTAAATTTCCCTGTAGAGCTACGTGCAGTGCGTTGATTCACCCATCCCCTCCCACAAAATCATTTATCGAATGAGAAACTGCCTTTTATGTGACTGTTGTATTTATGATGTAACCAGATATTTCAGAAGAGAGCAGGGAAATGAGAAGTGTGCAGAAACTGTGAAACATGCACCAGGCTACGCATTTAAGTTGTGTGCTACATTGCAAAGACACTTTTTTCGCAGTGCTTCTTGCTCAACTTGTTTCTCCCCATCAGCTTTCTGCCGCAACTAGAAACTAATTGAGAAAATATAAACAAATCCAGTGTCTCGCAGTCCATACATGGTTCTCCAGCACCAGCACACACATTTCACCTGAGTAAGATCTGCTGATCATCATCATCATCACAGTGTTTATAAGGAGCGCAACACCAGCCAAACATTTCTCGGCATTCAGTCTGCTCACACCGACGCCACGTGTGTGTAATAAAACATTGTGTTTACTAAACATTCTGCACCAGAGACTGCACTGTGGTCTCGTTACAATTACTGTACTACAACATCTAATGTATCTGGTAAGGTAGCATGTAGATTAAGTAGGTTAATAACCTTAATAATAAGGATAATCTTATTGGACCATAGATGTATAGGTGAACAGACATTATGCAGCACATAGCTTTTAGTTATGACATACAGTGGTGGCTATTACCTGTATGTGTAACAAATTTTGATGTGCTGTCAGGTGGCACACCAGTCTAGTACACTTGCTCCACAATGCAGAGACCCAATTTAGTGCTAAAGTATCGTCACTAACCTGTTGCAGCGCTAGTAAAGGTGTCGGATGGAGCCGTAAAGAGTAACGTGTAGGGTTTGGTATCATTTGATTTTTTTTTAATCTATTTCAGTTCTTATCGATTTTAATTTTCGATTCCAAAATTTAAGAAACAAAAGTTCCAAATGTTTAGGTATAAATAATATTTGTTTATATTTCAGCTTCAAAAGTAATCAGTTTACATTGTTTTTTTCTTCCCATTAAAACTTATAAGTCAAAAGCTTAAAGTGGCTTAATGTTCTTGTAACCTAGGAACACTAAACGTCTCTCAGTTACTACTGATCATAAGTACTCTACTGCTGAAATGATGACCATGATAAGTAAAATAGGTTGAAATTGGAAAAAAAAGCTTAAAGTGAAAATGATTACTTTTCTTTTGGATCACAGGTTCATTGTTTCAGCAGAAGAGATTACTTATCAATAATAGTAACTGAGAGAGAGTTTTGCCAAAACAAAATTGTGATCACACGACACACCTGGCCGATAGATGTGTCCTTAATACAGATTTATTTTAAGAAAATTCTATTTTCTTAACAGGTACCCGATTCTTGGTATTTTGGAACCGGTTTTGAATTGGTTTCAATACCCAACCCTAGTAGCGTGTTCCTCTAGGCATGTTCATTCTCTCTGTAGGAGTGAAAAGAAGTGGTCAAACAAGCTTGGAGGCACTTGCTAACCTTTGACTCTTCAGTGTATGGGTTGCACACCAAACAGGCCCAGCATGGGTAACAAAATGTGGGAAAATCCCTCTAAATTATGTCGTTAACCCTTTCAGTCCTGTTGATTCCAAATTCAGGATACAAAATATGTTGTCACAAAACACTGTTTTAGTTGATTTCAATATTTTTGACATCAAATTTATGATAAATGCTTACTTATTATAATCACATTGTTTAGTCATTCACTAGTTGAATTATTGCACAGAAATCATTTTTGCATCATTGAATTCATTTCAGGACTGAAGAGTTGATTTGATTTAATGGGTTTCTGTTATTTGGCCTTCTGTAGACATTAGACAAGTACACGATTTCATGCATCATCACTGACATATTTCATTAATTTGGGACGAGCTTTGGGAAGTTAATCTGGATTTTATTACAGTCACTGATAGCTTTGTTGGTGACTCACATACTTTTGATTTCCATGTTGTGTCGTACATAAGAACATGCTGTACACTGTATTGGCATTTTGGGCTGGGGACAGGGTTAGGCTGAACATATTTGCTGTAGATATTTGCAAGCTGCAGATATCCAAGTACAGGTGTGTACCATTTAACTTCTACGTTCTTTGAAACATGACGGGTCTGTAATGGACGTTGACCGGACATTACCATAGTCACACAGTAGTTTAGATACTTTGCATACAGTTTAATTTTAAACAATAATATTAATTAAAACACAATATGAAAACGTTTAGTACAGTATTGTACAGTACAGTAATTGTTACCTCTGTGTATCTGTTTAAAAATAGCACTTACCGATAACAAAAAACGAAAGGAAAGTTGTTTTCTGACTTCAAGACTGCAATTCTCCTTTCTGTCAGCAGGTGTTACAAAGGTTCGCTCATACTAGTCTTCTGTCAATCAGACAGATTTTTATTTCCTATTATAATGCTTACCTTGGATGTTGATCAGATGGGTGATAAACGGCACAGACCTATATTTTAAGAACTGAAGTGTGATCATTAACTCCAATCCAGATGAATAGGGTTTGCTCACTTGTACATGACTGATGTGTCCGTGCTGGACACCTAATTTGAGACGATGACCAAAGTTGTAAATGTCTCACAATGCTAGATTGGCTGACGGCTCCATCTGACTACAAATGAAAACTGAGTTTTAATGTTTTACAAGCAAAATCACCAGTAAAGCATTACTGTAATACAACAAATCTAGAGTTTGACATGCCACTGGGGGCACAATTTTGTCAGAAAATGTTGATCATTTTGAATAAAAGTCTAGATGAAACATGACTTTCGGCACCTTAAACAGTAGAGTGAATACTGCTGTCTATAATTTTTTGTTTTTTTCTTTGCATACTGTCATTGATTCTGTGGAACTGAACATTACTGATAACTTTACATTTCACAAATGGATTTTTTTTTAATTAGAATTATGGTTGCTATTATTATTATTATTATTAGTAGTAGTAGTAGTAGTAGTAGTAGTAGTGCATTAGTAGTAATATGTACTGGTGTATTATAGACTCTTTGCTACTAGGCAAGTTCAGAGGTAAAAGCCAGCTGCTTTATACAGCAGTTCCTTGAGGACCTGGGTTTGAAAGTGAGGGTCAGGTGGTGCAGTTATGGGACCCGTCTGTGAGCGATTCTGGCCTGAGATACACTGACGAGCCAAATGTTTTACTCTCCCTCCAACCAATAAGCACAATCATTTAATGTGGCAGGAGGATTTCAGTTCCAGCTCCCTTGCCAATTGTTTGTTTTGCCCATGCCAGAAACCGCTACTGCTTTTATCCCTGTTGCTGTAAACTTTCACTCATTGTTTTACTCTTGAACCACTACGTTTATACCACTGCATATTTTTGGACTGCTTAAAATAAAACACAATGCAATGAAACTCAACTTATCTGTCACTGGAAACTGGAATGAATGCAGGAGAATTCTTTCCTTGTTCCTTCAGTGTAAACTGCTTATGTTTGACTTGTGATTCCTTCTGAGCACGTTTTTTTCTCTCTCTCTCTTAGCAATGCTGAGCAGATGCAGTCCTGGATCACACGGGCATTAACACGGTGGCAGCCATGTTCTCCGCCCCGCCATTTCCTGCAGCCATAGGCTCTCACAAAAAGTTTAGCAGGCCTCTGCTACCGGGCTCAAACACCAAACTCTCTCAGGTATCTCACCAGCCATTTATCATTCTGTTAAGCTGTATTGACATCTGCTCTTCCACTCACTCACTGTACATTCACTCCTATTTGGACTGTGATAGCTTAGCGGTTAAGGTACTAGACTGTGGATCAGAACATCCAGGGTTTAAATCTGCCAAGCTGCCACTGATTGCTCGTTGAGTAAAGCCCTTAACCCACAGTTGCTTGGATTGTAAGGTTCAATCAATTGTAAGTCGCTCTGAATAAGGTCTTTTGCTAAATGTCTTAATATAAAATCCTAGGGAGAGCATCGGTCGTGCTCCATCGGCCCTCCTGCCTTCTACTGGGAGACTGGTCAGGGTTTGGGCTTTAATGTGAGCATGGTCTGCAAACTCAGGCTTTGTATGCTTTTTTATAGGGAATCTCATTAAAAATTTGTAGCAGAATGAGATTATAACGAAAGGTCACAGACAATTATCTTTCAGAACTGTTAATTATCAATCAATCAAAAAAAAAAAAAAGGTTTGTGTGTGTTTAGCTTACTATGTCCAGGCAACTTGGGTTTATTAAACTTTTTTATATAAGCTTCATGTATTGTTATGTAGTCTTGGTTGGTAAGCTGGTCACCTCTTTGACTCTGATCAGTGTTTCCCTTCTCTAATTAGGAGGAGCAAATGAAATCTCATGAGATGCGCTTCAGATCCATCGCGTCTGAGCAGCAGGAAGTTCGTTCCATCCCCCAGGAGCGGAAACCAAAAGGGAAGGAGCAGGAAGAGACCAAACAGCGAGAGGAGTATCTAGAATTTGAGGTGAAGCCTTATACTGTTCAAAAGCGATTTAAAAGCTATTTGAAGATGTAGAAAGGCCAAAACAATATGATTAGATACATCAAATACATATTTAACAAATAAATGTATTTTTTAATCAAATTCATATACCGTATTTTTCGGACCATAAGGCGCACTTAAAATCCTTTAACTTTCTCAAAAACCGACAGTGCCCCTTTAAATGCGGTGCGTCTAATGTAGAATTAATTCTGGTTGAGCCTTCTGACCTAGAACCGATTGTAGATGGTACACGGCGCTCATAAATCTGTCAAAATGTTTTAGCACGGCCTTGGTAGGTTACGAAGCTTACGGCAACCGTAGTGCGCAGCATCGCGGAGTAATACGGTATGTGCTTCAGCATTAGGGTACGTGCATTCATTCATTTATTTTCGAACACAATGCTATCAGTCACGCAGTACAACATGGGCATAGAGCAGCTGCGAGAGAATTCAACATTAACGAATTAATGATACGGAAGTGGAGGAAGCAAGAAGACGCCCTGCGCCAGGTAAAGACCAAACTGAGCTTCTGAGGGAACTTAAGAGTTTTTTTCATTTAATGCGCCTTATAACCCGGTGCGCTTTATAGCCCGGAAAATATGGTAGTCTAATGCTTCTGCAGTGTAGCCTAAGCCTAACCCTCCATGTTAAGTCCTGCACGAAAGCCAAAAAGCAAGTTGATGAAACTGATATGCTTTATCCATTCTTCTGTGTTTGACATACAGTTTATGAAAATGTGCTTTAGCTCTGTTTTGGTGACTGTTTAAAAGTTGACAGACGCGTGTTTCATAGCACACCAAATCTGAAAAAATCACAGTCCCCTCTTTGTTTATATATTTTCTTAATTCTGTCCTTCTTTTTACCTCATTCATTCTCTATTAATTCACCAAATGAATACTAACCACAAACGTTCATATTTGTACTGTACTGCAAAATAATGGTTTATCTGTTTAAAATCCTGACACATTAATACAATGCAGTCGTAAGTGTGTCCATCATTTTTTTACAGTGACTATAGGTATGTGCCATTTTTAACATCCATCTGCTCAATGTCCATTTGCTTTAATGACCAAAGTCTTAAAAATGGTAATAAATTATAATAGGAAATAAAAACTTTTTTAACTCTGGGCTGTAGACAGATGGTCACCTCAGCAGCCAATCAAATCTGCAGATCCACGAGCAGAGGTGGACGTTAGAGCTTAAAAGCAGACGTCCGTTATTCACTCCAGCTCACAACCTTACGGGTCGTGTGTTCTCTTGCTTGTTAGCGCACGTTTTGACTTGGCACTGTTCTAACTCTTAGATGCATTGATGGGTTTAGAGACTTTTTTTATGCAAGTTAATTGTGTTTGTGTGTATGGCTTTCCTGTACTTAATTTACAAGCTGTAAATGGCATTGGTAAGTGTATATGCCTGTAACCAATTTTAAATAATACTCCTTCTTTTGTCATTACAGTGGAGCAAAAAAGGTATTTAGTCAGCCACTGACTGTGCAAGTTCTCCTACTTAGAAAGATGAGAGAGGTCTGGTAAATTTTCATCATAGGTACACTTCAAATATGAGAGACAAAAAATGTGGAAAATCCAGGAAATCACATTGTAGGATTTTTTAAAGAATTTAATTGTAAATCAGTGTGGAAAATAAGTATTTGGTCACCCACAAACAAGCAAGATTTCTGGCTCTCACAGACCTGTAACTTCTTTAAGAAGCTCTTCTGTTCTCCACTCGTTACCTGTATTAATGGCACCTGTTTGACCTCGTTATCTGTATAAAAGACACCTGTCCACAGCCTCAAACAGTCTGAACTCCAAGCTCGACCATGGCCAAGACCAAAGAGCTGTCAAAGGACACCAGGAAGAAAAATTGTAGACCTGCACCAGGCTGGGAAGAGTGAATCTTACAATGGGCAAGCAGGCTGGTGTGAATAAATCAACTGTGGGAGCAATTGTAAGAAAATGGAAGACATACAAGACCACTGATAATCTCCCACGATCTGGGGCCCCACGCAAGATCTCATCCCGTGGGGTCAAAATGATCATGAGTACAGTGAGCAAAAATCCCAGAACTTCAAGGAGGGATCTGATGAATGACCTGCAGAGAGCTGGGACCAAAAAGTAACAAAGGGTACCATCAGTAACACACTACGCTGAGAGGGACTCAGATCCTGCAGTGCCAGGCGTGTTCCCCTGCTTAAGCCAGTACATGTCCAGGCCCGTCTGAAGTTTGCCAGAGAGCATATGGATGGTCCAGAAGAGGATTGGGAGAATATCATGTAGTCAGATGAAACCAAAATAGAACTGTTTGGTAAACTTTTTTGGTCAGTGGCTGACTAAATACTTTTTTGCCCCACTGTACCTCTGTATTGTCTCTCACCTGTAACTATATAAACTGGTTCACATTCATTCATTGAGTCTCTGTTTCATCTAGCTGATCTTCCATGTTTTTCGGAATACTGTCTATCAATGCATGTTTGGGTTCCATCAGGTCTGTCATACCATTTGCACGCAATTTTCTAGTGAAAATACCATTTATATGTACATTACAGTAGCATAAAAAGACTATGTAACTGTGGTGATGTCTGGTCAACATCCATTTCTGTCAATGTCTTGTTTCACAGAACAAAATGCACATATTAAACGGCACATACCTGCACTTTACAACGCATTGCTGTCAGTCAGTCAGATTTTATAGCCAGAACTAGATGTTTTATAATCTTTTTTTACCATTTGATATGCTCTAGCGACACAATGTACAAAATACATACAAAAATATTTCTTTTTAACCACAAGCATAGTCTTTTGTATGTTGTTTTTATATTTTCAGTGAACTATGTGGAATATTGCAATATGCATCGTATTGCAGTGTATCATGATGCGTATCGTATCGCGAAGTTCTTTCCAATTCTCGCCCCTATAGACAAATGGTAGAACAATTATTTCCTTGTGATTAAGCAATAACGTATCCAGTTCCTTCACCAGAAAAGCAGTTTTGTTGGTTTTTTTATAATGAGGACTGAACTGAATTGGTAATCTTTTTTTTTTTTTTATATAAAAATGATTTGAAAAAGTTTACAAAACGCTACTTAAAGCCATTGCCCTGCATCATTCCCTGATCTTTAATTGTAAGGAGATCATAGCTCTAAGCAAATCCGTCTGTGTATTTTGCAGAAGACGCGCTACGGGACGTACGCCATGCTGCTGAGAGCCAAGCTGCGCATGGGCGAGTCGGACCTGGCGGCGTTCGAGGCGCGTCTGTTCGCGGATGGTGCTCTGCAGAGGGTGAACTCCAGTCCGACGCTGCCAAATGACACCAGTCAGGCCAGCGCCAGCAGCAGCAGTGCCAGCAGGAGCAAGAAGAGCAGCCGCAGTGAAGGCCACAGACACAAACCCGCTGTGAAACAGTGAACCTGGCCCTCAGGAGATTATTACCTGCTTTATAGTGGTCCCGCTCAGGGTCTCAGAGCATCAGGAGTCAGTCATTAGGCTGCGGTGGTCCTGCACGTTGACGTGCATTCAGCTCTTCGTGGCCAGGCTGGAGCAGCGCTGCAGGACATGAAAAGCGGCCGGAGATAAAAGCTGGGTACGACTGGTCCTCTGCTTCATAACAGCATGGCCAGTGAATGCAAAGCAGGCCCCCAAGCTACAGAGAGCAGGGGAGCGTGAACACAGCAATCTTCCCTTTATCTTTTACCTTTTTAGCCCTGCTTTGTCCGATGAGCAACATATGCTGGATATAGAAACCTTTTCTGTGCAGGATTTTGCCATACTCTTGCTCGCAACAAGCCAAGTACGATACCGGCAATCAGTTGTAAAAAGCCACTTTATTTTCTAATCCTATTCACACCTGTTTTTTTTTTTCAATAACCGCACCATTCTTGCTCATCGCCTTTTAATATCCAGTTCCATCTGCTAACGTTTCTGAGCACATGCACTAGCATCGAACAGATGATTCATTCCTTTGATTTCTAGAGTGATTTCTAGATATTATCTCTTAAAGCAACTGATTCCTCTTTCTCATTACATGTGCTCGAGCCTTGTAGGAGAATGCGCTGTATATTATCTTGAAAGCTTATGAAATCGTATCAAAGCATGCATGTGATGTAAAGACGATCAGTTCCCTCATGGTTAGCTTGCATTGCACATGTTACTGTTCTTGTTATGCCGTGTATGTTTCGTATGTTTTACACTAAAAGAGCTATGGTAATGTTAGCCTTGCTGAAAGCATGTTGGTGCCGGCGACATTTCTGAGTTTAAAGGAATACTTCAGGGTTTGTTTGTTTTTTAAACCTGACCTCCATTTGTAGCAGATCTACAATTACCACAAATAACTTGGCACATTTATTTATACCAGTGTTTCTCAATCCTGGTCCTGGCACCCCACCGATCCAACTACTCAGCTCATTAACAAGCCCGTTAGTGAGTTAAAGTGGGTGTGTTTAAACATAAGAAGCACTAAATTGTGCAGAGCGGTGGGGCACCAGGACCAGGATTGAGAAAAACTGATTTATACTGACAAAGAACAGAAAGCCTGTTAGACTCAACATTATCTTCCAATGGATGTCTGAGGTGGTTCCTCAGCCAAAGCTATAATTACGCTCTAAATCTTTAAAAAATGATTTGTTAGAGATGGAACTACTTTCTCAGAGGGAAGAATTCTATCAAGTCACCTTGATATTTATTTTATTTTGCACCTGGCTTGGAAATGTGGCTAAAACTACAGAAACAGCTTTATTTTTAGGGGTTGCCATGTTTAGTGCAATATATAGTACTGTGCAAAAGTCTTATACAACCATTAGATTAGATAGACCATTGTTCTAGCAATGGTACAATGACCATATATACCCGCTGACAAAAAAATAAAGCACCCAGATAGAAATTTGGGATTGCTGCAAAACTCTGCATGCACGTCACAGGCAGATATGTAAGTGATTACAGGTGTGGTCTGATTAGACACTTGGTCTTGCCACAAGAGGGCATAAAGGTGCCTCCCCCACTGTCTATAAAAAGGCTCTCGGCAGCTACTTTAGGGTAGTTTACCTCTATTGGTGAGAGATTGTTGACTACTAGACATGCCTCTATGATGCTCTTTGACATTTTGCCCAGTTACAGACTGGGGGCACATCATTGGACTGAGAGAAGCACGATGGTAGTTTCGACGAATTGTCCACCATCTAGCTGTTAGGAGGTGTTATGAGCAGTGGTTCCGTGACGGCGCACACACATGGCGAGCAGACTCTGGACGATCCAGACAGACCACCAGTAGAGAGGACCGATTGATCCACTGCCAGGCACATGCAGCTTCCACAGTTTCATTGTCTAACATTCAGACACCTTCACTACACACCCCTCTCTCTACCTGTTGTGTCGGGAACAAGAAACCTGGACCGCTATGGACTGTAACTGTATCGTCTTTAGTGACGAATACAGGTTCTGTTTCCGATGCTATGGTGGTCAGGTTCGAGTATGGAGGCGTCATGGTGAGTGCTTCAACTCGGCCTTTACTGTGGAGTGACACACTGCCCCAACTATTGGTGTGATGATCTGGGGAACTATCGCAAACGACAGTCAGCCACCCCTAGTAGTGATATGAGGGACACTAACAGTTCAACAATATGTTCAGGACATCCTGTGGCCATTTGTTGCCTCTCATGGCACGGCTTCCAGCTGGCATTTTTCAGCAGGATAATGTCCTCCCAAACACAGCAAAAGTTTCCCAGGAATGTCTCGCCCAGACTGCAACAATCCCCTTGCCTGCCCTGTCGCCAGATGTATCGCCAATCAAGCATTTATGGGACCAGCTGGGAGGGCAGCTTTGGCAATCTGTGAGTGTGGAGGATCTACAGGCAGAGCTGTAGGCAAATGTGTCATAGAGGCATGTCTAGCAGTCAGCAGTCTCTCACCAAGAGGTAAACTACCCACAAGTAGTCTGAGAGCCTTTCTGAGGTCAATGAGTGTATACATACACAATTATGTCATTTGAGGATTTTAGGAGGTCCTTACTGATCTGGTATCTGTTCTCATATTCTTGCATTTTACTGCACTGGCACCAAGATGTTAGCAGTAGATCCTTTAAGTCTTGTAAGTTGAGGTGGGGCCTCCATGGACAGACTTGTTTGTCCAGCACATCCCACAGATGCTTGATCAGATTCTTGGTAGTATGGAGGCCAAGTGAACAGATTGAATTCTTTGCCATGCTTCTCAAACTATTCCTGAAGAATTCTGCAGTGTGGCAGGGTGTATTATCCTGCTGAAAGTGGCCACCGACATTAGGGAGAACAGTGACCAGGAGCATTACACTGTCAGTGGTTTTACAATTATGGCGCATTGGTGTAAGTGTCAAATGCTGTTTAATTGTATATTCGTGTGCAAACGTTTGGGAACCCCCAAAGGTTTTCACTGGCTGCCGGCGATGGGCTCCACGTATGGTTCAAGGCCAGCCTGGGGTTTGAACCCAGGTCCTCAGGAATGGTCGTTTCACCTGTTAAGTTACAGGCTTCAGCTGAAATGAGTGAATTTCAAGTCAACAGATGTCCTGCTAATGCCTCAGTACAGGGAAACGTTTCAAAATAGTCCTGTGTGGTAATCGCATATGCCACAGACATGGTGGATAAATAAAAAGCTGAAGTATTCTTTTAAAGAGTGTGTTGTGTATACCCAACAGGTGGGTGACACCAGCAGTGTTATGTGGATAAAAAACCAGGTGAACTTGTGTTGTGAGAATTGTATATTGTGTCTGCTGACTGAATATTAGTGATTAGAGGATATAAGTTACTGAAAAGTGAAATGTTTCTACTGATTGGGGCAAAGCCATTTTCTTCTCAGGCTTCTTGTTAAGAGTTTTGCTTTCACATTTTGGTGACAATAGAGGCAAATTCTAAACACATCAACGACCTGCATCACCTCTACTGTGCTGGAACCTATTGATTTATATTGGATATATTTTTAAATGGGGACTGTGTTTCCTAACTTTCTTAATTGTAATCACGAACAGATCCAGTAAATTGTAAAACCCATTATCTAAGCACAGCAATGCATACATTGGTCATGACGATCTAAACTGACTGTTAGCATTGCCGTCATATGAATTTACTAAGATAATGCGCACATGTATTATGGTTTAAACAGCTTCAAATAAATTTACCATTTCCTCTTTACCCTAAATGGAGCCAGGACATAGTGTCTAAAGTTTGCTTCTTTGTAGCTACAAGGCCAATGTGTAAACAAGTAAGGCAAGTTCATCGGTAGGACTTTAGCATCATGTCTAAATCACACTCACTTCCCTCCATCCATGAAGTTGTTTATTATACTAAATAAATGGACTGTGTTTAGTACATTGCTTAAAATGCTTTCTAGCAATATTTAAATAGACAAAATAGTGGCACCTACTACAAACAGTATTAGCAGCCATCTTAAAATAGCCATCATGTTCTTTCCTCAGCTCATTTTTTAAGTATTAAAAGCGTCATCTTGGGTAGGAAGTGTGGGACAAAGTTTAAAGGAGAGACAGGGCACTGGAAAGATTTAAATGTTTTGTAATTTGTCCTCTTTATGGAACAGTATTGATGATTACAAATATGATGGCATGCCAGACCAGGTCCTATCCCCCTTTCAAGACTCACCATAATCCTCACCATAATTGAGGATACTGAAATTTATTTATGAATGCAAATGTTTCAACAAAAAATGTTTGTATAATTTACTATTTGCCCAAAGCATGTACAGTGGTACCTCGGTTCTCGACCACCTCGAAACTCGTAAAATTCGGTTGCTTAGACTTGTGTGAGTCAACCCGCGCCGCGCGACTCGTTTCAGCCGAAACTCGATTCATGATTCAAGATTCACGATTCGGTTCAAAGTGATTCAGATTCGCAATAACTCTCCCTCAGAGAAAATCTGCTGTGTTTATCGTTTTTTTTTTCTCTAAGTCTACAGTGCTGTATTCTTAGTGCAAACAAGTCTCCATGGGTCCTAAAAAGGTTAGTTTAAAAGAGAAAACCGATCGCAAAACAGGAATTTAATGCTCCAGAACAGTGTTTTTGCACTAAATTATACGAGATTCTTCAGCACTTTATTATAAAATAAGCTTTGTGTTAATGATTTTGGCCAATAGTAGTAATTAATGTAAGTGTTTTACACATGACCTTGCTTACTTAACATGAGGCAGAATCTCCATCTACAGGCGCCATAATGTAACTGCAGTCATTTAAGGTGGACCGGAAAATGCGAATAAGAAACCAACTCCAATCTCATCTCCGCTCTGATACACCAAACACTCATTAAACTCCTCAGCTCGTGATATATTTAACTTATGATGGCTTTATTGGAACGTTTCCCCATCATAAATCAGGGAGTACCTGTACAATACAACTCCATTAATGCATATAATGCCTTATACAGAGTGGATTTTCTGGGGTCTTCAACGGATTCACTCAATTTACATGATTCCTTACTGGAAAAGGTGGAACTGAGGAAATTGAACCGAGAACCAAGGGTACCACTGTATTTTAAGGAGTGAGTGTGTCAAGCTAGTCACTAGGTTTCTGTCTCAGTAACTTGTACAACGTCAAAGAAACAAACTAAAGACATGAAACATGTCTTGGCTGATCGAGTTTTTTTGGCCAAACTATTTCAAACTCCATGGCACCTCAATCATGTAATACCCTACAGCACTTTTTGTAGGCTTTATCAAATGAGAGCTATTTATATACTGTATGTTGGAGATTTGTACTTCATGTCTTGTCAAGTATTTATGACTAAAACGTTTTGACCTTGTTCTACGTGCTGTTTTTACATGGAACATCGAGCCATTTTGTATAGTTCCGTGACACGGCTGCGTTTGTAATGTTTTTGATACTGTAACATATCCGTAGTGCTGTTATAAGTTCTGGGCTAATTGTCGAAAAGTTGAGGTTGCACATTTTAGCGCTATGCTTAGGCCTTTGTCTCTTAAGCGTCTCTGCTCAGCAGCAGTGTAACAAATTTCTTACTGTACACCAGTGTATATTTATAATTACCTTTCAAGGCTGTTTCTATCGCTTTTAGTTGTGTATACTGTTGCATCTGCTTGGTAAGAAAAACTGCCTGTTTGTTTTGTATCTAATAAACTTGTCTAAAAAATGACAGCTGGATAAATTTTCTTTTTTAGAGAAAGGCTACACAGTTGTCATTTTGAAAATATATTTCATTTATTAACAGCCAAAGAGCAAACAAATCTATGTGCAATGGTTTAATAGACATTCAAGCTCAGATCTATTGCACAAGCATATAGCTGAAAACATACTTCATATAAATACACAGTGTTAGTAATACACTGTCATCTCAAGCATTTGGAATAAAAAGTACGTCTGCATCCACCACTTTGCAGACATAGATCAGAATATGAACTCAAGAATGAGAAACTACTGAAGACGTCATAACTGCAAAAGAGTTGCACGTTACATCTGGGACTAGAAGATGCTGAAGCTGAGTGTCACCTCAGTCAAAGTTCACTGATCATACAATTCATTCTGCACTGACAGCAATAATCGGTTCTTTCTCCGAGTCTCTCACGACATTACGACGTGTATGTCAAACAAGGCAGGCAGATCTCCACTGTGATGAGCCGAGGTCCATGTCCATTTGCTTTCACCACAATACAGCAACCAGGGGCAGTGCAATTCAATCACCTCTCTTTTTCAAGGATCTGCTCTGCTCAGTGATTGGCCACAGATGGACTCTCTGTGTCCTCTTCCATCACCTGACTGCCGAAGCCGCTGTCCACTGTTGTGTCTAGGAAAAGAGGTAACATTTACATTTATGTCATTTAGCAGACGCCCTTATGCAGAGCGACTTACAATTGATACAAACTTACAATCCAAGCAATTAAGGATTAAGCTCCTTGCCCAACAGCCTGGCAGAGGTGGGTTTTGAACCCTGGACCTTCTGGTCAATAGTCCAGTACCTTAACCACTAGGCTACCACAGTCCCTAACAAAGTCAGTCCTGCAGCTTCCATGTTGACGTTTCATGTAAGGTGCGTGAACATAGGGATAGGGCTTTTTCAGGAACCTTTGTGGGAACCTCATTAACCAGGTAATTTTGGGAGCAAGACTGCCTTTAATTTCACTATGATGAACCCATACACATCTCACTCACTAGTACTAACTCACAAACACCAAGGGCCTAACCAATCAATCAACACTTTACTGTAACTAATCAAGCAATTCCTCCGTGACTCAAGAGCCAGCAGCTGGAAACAGCTGGGCTGGGCATGCAATATTGGCTGATGTGGTTATGGGACACTGCAATGGACTGGTGTACCCGTGGACACCAGCATTTTCACCTGCACCCCAATGACTAGGGATTAACCGATTAATCGGGCCATATAATGCCATTTTGAGATAACCAGCATTGGCCGATATCTGCGTTCACAAGGCCGATATACAAAAGTATTGGAGAAAATGTAGAGAAACTGTTTTCCTGCATTATAACTTGCAGCTCATTAAACTGGGACTACTGAGTGACTAAAAACAAAGAGATACTGAGATTCAGTGAGGGTGGGGCCATTTATGAGAAGATTAAAACATTGTTTCCTGCATTACAACTTACTGCTCTTAACTGGAACTGGGATTGAAAACAAAAAAATTGTGACTTTGTCATTATATACTAGCACCCTGCTCTCTAAATTTTGGCATCGGCCATTAAAAAACCCATACTGGTCAACTACTACTAGGGATTTGGCTCCCACAACCCTGCCCAGGATATGATATATAAATAATCAACCCACTGACTATTTTTAAGGGGTAAAATTTAAGAAGTCCAAGTACATGGACAAAACATCTCAGGGATTTTGTAAGAACATGCCAAATTAAACACAGTCAGTATCCTGAGGTTGTCTTTGTTGTTGATTATCAGCCAGTCCAGCTCCTTAGGCTATTTCCTGGCACCTGCATACTCTATTATTATTATTATAGTTGTCCTGGTCAATTACTGCCAACGATTTCTTTCATGTTTGTTGCTGTAGTGATTCTTTCCTACATTGAGGCACATGGGGCTTTCCAGAATTATATGCTTTACAGTCAGTATTGTGTCACAGTGTTTGACATTTTGGCAGTGCTTCTCTTTTGGTTAGGAACAGAGGTGCGAGTGTCAGTAACCTGAGCTAAACACTGAACCTTGATCCCTGAGTTGTGTTGCACCAACACTACCTGACGTGCCAATTTGCCACCACAACTTATGATCATGTTATGACCACAATGCAAACAAGGAACAGAAATTTTGTCTCAACGTCCTCCATGTTCCTCCAAGTTTGTAGCATTACTTCTGTTATTTCTGCCCAACATTCGCAATCCCCACCATATGGTGGAGGCACAAGCCAGGAACTACGTAGTTCTCACTCAAGAGACTTCCAGAAACCATTAGTCGATGAACTGTGGTGGAAACGGGCCCCATGCATATATACACTCGGTGGTCACTTTTTTAGGTACACCTGTTCAACTGCTTAATACAAATATCTAATCAGCCAATCACATCAGCAACTCAATGCATTTAGGCATGCAGACATGGTCAAGATGACCTGCTGAAGTTCAAACCGAGCATCAATATGGGGGACTTTGAACGTGGCATGGTTGTTGGTGCTAGACGGGCTGGTCTGAGAATTTCAGAACATGCTGATCTCCTGGGATTTTCACACATAGCCATCTCTAGGATTGACAGAGAATGGTCTGAAAACAAGCAAATATCCAGTGAGCAGCACAACTAAAGATGTGCAGAAGAGCATCTCTGAATACACATCATGTCAAACCTTGAAGCAGATGGGCTACAGCAGCAGCAGACCACAAAAGTGAAACTCCTGCCAGCTAACAACAGGCAACTGAGGCAACGATTCGCACGGGCTCACCAAAATCAAATTAGGGGATTTTGGTATAAACAACATGAAATTATGGCTCCCTCCTGCCTTGTATCAACGGTTGTGGGAGATATTTGCTGACCATGTCCATCCCTTTATGACCACAGTGTACCCATCCTCTATGCGCCATGCCAAAATGTTCATGTCATCTCAAACTGGTTTATTGAAGATGACAAGGAGTTTGCTGTACTCAAATATCCTCCACAGTCCCCAGATCTCAATCCACTGGAGCACCTTCGGGATGTGGTGGAACGGAGATTCACATCGTGGATGTGCATGTGTGATGCTATCATGTCATTATGGACCAAAGGGGGAATGTTTTCAGCAACTTGTTGAATCTATGTTAGGCAGAATTAAGGCAGTTCTGAAAGCAAAGGGGGGTTCAACCTGGTACTAGCAAAAGTGCTCGGCAAGTGTACGTGTCATAGAAACCACTAATTCAGTTTGTAAAATTCTCAGTCCCTTGACTCTTTGTTCAACTAATGGCAAAACTAACAAAAGTCCAATTGTTCATGGTATTAGGGCTCCATACCTGTGCTCTGTTTGTCCTCGCTGAGCTGCTTGGCTCTCAGGAGTTGGACTCCTTCACTCAGGCCGAGAGACTGGAGCACCTCCACCAGACCGTCAACGTGACCTCCACTTAACTGCAGTCACACACAAATGGAGAGAGTGAGTTAAGCAATACAAAAATTACATACCAATACACCAGAGTATAATCATAAGCCAAGTTCTATTCTGGAGTCCTTTTAAAAGGTGTTTTGGTTCAATGCCTGGCAGGAATCAACTTTAGGGACACCCTTTAGCGTCATCATTTGTAGCATGCTCTTCTTTTTTTCTTATTGAACATGATTAAAGTTCACATTTTCCTTACAAATAAGGGGATGAATCAGCATTTTAGAATATTCCAACATTAAAAGTATTTATAGACTCAGACACGTACATATAAGAGACGCCAGTACTCCTCTACTCATGCGACACAGCAGTGGAATGTGATGGAGGTAATGGAAGTTGTCTGTCTGAAGACGTCTTTGACCCAGTTTACACTTGGGTTTTTTCATGCCTCTTGTATGTGGATTGTAACCGCATGTATTTACACTTAACAGTCTAATGATTCTCCTGTCAGCCAGACTGTAATTTGACTGCTGTATCCTGTGCAACATGTAAATAGGCTCTGTAAAGACTGGTCAGCCTGCTTCCTGTACTGTCTACAGTTTATATTTGCCTAAAATAGCAGTTGCACCAAACGTCGTGATTTTATATGGTCTCTCCAATTTCCATAAAATAAATGGAAGGTGCCAACTTATGTCAACACAGTGTTTAATATGGCGGTGAATACGACTGTAGCTAACACTGCTAAGGTTCTCAGATCAATATGGAAAGTAATCCAAAGTGACGACTGGTGATTCCATACTACGGTTGATTTATTTACAGTGGTGTCTGTCCAAATCATGGAAGACGTGCCATGTTGTAAAATACTGGATGGTTTTGGTACTCAGATGTGTCTTGGAGAGACGGATGCATTTACACTTGTTTAATACGTGGCTACAATTTACCTCAAGCCACCTCCTCAAGTGGTTTCAGCAATCGGATTCAAATCGGATATCACCGCTTCTTTGGTGAATTTACACACACATTTATGTGGCTTATTCTGCAGTATTCTGCAGAGATGCATGAAATGACCGTTTGTATTTACAGTCCTCAACACTGAAATTGCAACCCCAAGAAGGAAGGTTATACAAATAGAGGGAGTAGCAGGTGTCACCAAGATCTGCAAATGAACAAATTTTCAAGCACCTAGCTCTAATGTGTGGCATGTGGGAGGGGCCAAGTACCGAGCAGCTGGTAACCATTCATTCGTTCATTTTCTTATCTGCTTAATCCCAAACAGCATAGAGCGCAAGGCAGGAACAACCCTAGACAGGGCACCAATCCAGCATAGGGCACACACACTCACACAAATCATACACACATTCACACACTAGGACCACTTTAGTGTAATCAATGAACCTCAAGCATGACTTTGGACTGTGGGAGGAAACCAGAGCAAACCCACGTAAACACGGGGAGCAAATGCAAACTCCACACAGAAAGGACTCAGACCGCTCCACCAGGGATCGAACCCAGGACCTTCTCGCTGTGCTACCCACTGTGCCAGCCACCTGGTAAACACTAGAGCCAAATTCTACCCAATGCACCTTTGAGTTGAGGAGAAGAAGGTTAATAAAACTTTTTGGTTAATAGACTGGAATCAGGATCTCTCACCCGGTAGTTTTCTAGAAGATTCTGGCATGGTGACGAACTTTCTTGGTACAGGTGTGCCAGTGTGAGCATGCCCAATTTCTCTGCAACCTCTCTCCAGGGTACTTGGCTTTGGTTGAGGATTTCACAGAGCTTAGTGACTGTTTCGCTGTCTAGAGACTGACCCGCTGCACACATAACCTCGTATTAATACAGCAAAACACACAAAGATGGTTCTCATTTTACTAAACCAAGAGACTGCTGGAAGGTCGCTCACCATCTTCTGTGTTTTTTTTCGTCTTCTTGGATAAATGGTGACTGGGCTTCGGACTTGTCCTTCCATCCAGCAGATCTCTAACCTGTGTAAGACATGCACAGTGTTATGTGGCTCAATCCCTAGGCGATCCCACAATAACTACATACAGTACACTGCGAGTCATACCTTCTGACAGTTGGCCAGGTCAAAGGCAGTGTGTCCAGCTGCTGTTCTCTTTCGGGGGTTAACTCGAATTCTCTCAGATGATATCGACAGTTCTTGGATGTGCTTGGAAACATCTGTGTCCTCTGCTAATTCAGGCAGATCTTCCTCATCAGACGAGGACGAGGAGCAGAAGAGTGGTTCATCGTTTTCTAGCTGTTTATCAGCACCTGAGGAGAGGAACATTCATACACTTCATCAACTTAGGAACTTACAAGAACACACCGGAACTTAGAAAGGAGCATAACATGGGACAGGAGTGCCTCTTCATACCTGCTGCTATCAGTACAGAACAGAGAGGTGGAGATCCCAGACTAGCAGCCAAGTGAAGTGGACTGTTCCCTCCAAACGTACATGCGTTAACATCAGCCTTCAGCTGCAAGAGAAACAAAATCAGAAACCAATGATTATTCACATGATTCACATGAATGTCTTTTTGACATATCAAAGTTTCTGACATCTTCACCATTTACTTATAGTGAAAGAAAGAAGAGTTCACTTCAGGTTTTCCTAATTCGAACTTAATAGTCACCAATTAGGCCATAGTGCAAATTTCATTTCATCTGAGTTACTATTGGCTTTCTATCAGCTCGATCCAGTCTGGCCATTTTCCTCTGACGTCTGGCATCAGCAAGACATTTTCACCCAGAGAACTGACGCTCAAAGGGTATTTTCTCTTTTTCGGACCATTTTCTGTAAACCCTAGAGATTGCTGTGCAAGAATATCCCAGTAAATCAGCAGTGTTCTAAAATACTCAGACCAGCAGCACTCAAAGTCACTTAAATCACCTTTCTTCTCCAATCTGATGCTTGGTTTGAACTTCAGCAGGTCATCTTGACCATGTCTACATAACTAAACGCATTAAGTTACTGCCATGTGATTGGCTGATTAGATCATTTCAGGTCCAGGTCCACTTCAGCGTCACATGGCATTCCTACTGACAGTACAAATGCAAAAAGAAAGGCCCTGGAACGAATGTAGTTCTTGGGGGAGCACAGCGGTGGGAAGTTCCTCCCAAATTAGTCCCTAGATCTGCCCTGTGCGAAAGCGGCAATTAGATTAGATTAGGTGTGCAACTAAACTGAGCTGATGCAGAAGGAGGACTGCTGTGTTACCTCAGTGATGAGGGTGCAAGCCACTCTGACGAGGTTCTCCTTCACAGCCAGGTGCAGCGGCGTGCAGCCACTCTTCTGCTCGGGCATATTGACTTTAGCGCCGGCCTCTACTAGAACACGGAGGCAGCGCTCGCCTCCTTTTTTCACGGCCAGGTGCAGTGGGTACAGACCTGGAGTATGAAAGGAAGAAAGGAAGAGAGCAAAAGACAGATGTTTGTGAGCATGACATTACAATACACTAACTATTATAACACATCATCCACTTTGGACCGTCCACGATGTTCATTTGTGACTGAATTGTATGAACGCACCAGAGAAGTCGGCGGTGTTGAGAAGGTCTGCACGGTGCCCTCCCAGCATGTTCAGCAGCACTTTCAGCATGGCATCATCTGCTGCATGAGCAGCCAGGTGCACTGGCGTCCTTCCGTCCCTGTCCAGTAGCGTGGGGTCTGCACCCACTCTCATCAGGACCTCCACTAACTTGGTCTGCTTGGTGATCACGGCCAAATGCAATGGAGTCTGGACAGGAAGGAGAGTTAGAATGAAGCTTCTATGGATTAAACAGAGTCGTTCTCATGTACTGCTGATCTCTAGGCAAAGAAGCTGCAGCACACTGGCAATTGCAGGAATGCGTCGCTTAAAGTCACAATGCAGTCTGTGAAATTGCATGTTATTACTAAATGGTAAAGATTCTGCAACATTAACTATCACAGATTGATTTTCTACTTTTTAAAATATTTAAGATTCCACTGTAAAGAATACATTTGCTCAGCCCTTCCTTACCCCCCAACAAATTTATGGAATGAGAAACTGTCTTTTATGTGACAGCGCAACATATTTCCTCTTGCAATTACGATGTGAGCAGGTATTTAACAAGAGAGCAGGGAAATGACAAGCCTGTAGAAACTTCGAGAAATTAGTTCATTTAATTTAAAGACGCTGTTCTTACACCGCTTGTTCCTCCACCTGCTTAGTGATATCTTACCGCCACAAATGAAAACTAATTCTCAAACAGAAACGAAGCCCGAGCGCACATAAGCACACAGCGTCTGCTCACGACGACACTACTACCAAACGCTGCACTGTTAAGTGTTCCATTACAGCTGCTGTACAACAATAGCTACTGTATCCGGTATAGGTATGGATTAAGAAGGTTGTTGTTGTTTTATGACATTTTATAACGAACTTTGCCAGGAGAAAAAAATATAGATACCACCAGCCTTGCAATTTATGTGGTTAGATTTAATTGCTCACTCACATGACGGTGGTTTGGCTTTGAAAAGACAGAAGTTGCTCAAAAGACGGCTATCTGCGAATTGCATCAGAAATTGGTTGCAGCTCAACACAAACTTATTTCACCATCTGCAAAACTAACCACTGTGCACATTTACTATGTATGTGTGTGTATATATATATATATATATATATATATATATATATATACACACACACACACACACACACACACACACACACACACACACATATATATATATATATATATATATATATATAAATATATAAATATATATAAGTATATAAATATATAACATATAATGTAATTGATATCCTATTAACAACAGCAAGCCTGTACAAAGGCTGCAAAGTAACCTTAAATTTTCTCGTCTAATTTTCGTCATTCGTCATAATCCCAGCAAATATTGAGATTTTTAAAATGTATTTATTTAATTTATTTATATAGCGCTTTTTACAATGGAGCATTGTCTCAAAGCAACTTTACAACTTTAGATTATCTCCTAATATCTACGTCCAATCCCAAATTGAGCAAGCCTAGGGCGACAGTGGCAAGGAAAACTCCCTAAGTGTTATGAGGAAGAAACCTTGGAAGGACCAAGACTCAAAAAGGGACCCAACCTCCTTGGGCGGTGTAGATGATAAATGTAAGAATGAAACTAATTTATCTAAACTAATAAGTCTTGGAGTCATAGTTCAAGTAAAATGTAAAATATGCGCATTCATTGTCACACACCCCTAATAATAAGGATATTAACCTTATCAGACCACGGTCCTACAGTGTATGCAAACGGACGTTATGTGGCGCATACCGGTACAACAATTCTTATAGCTGACCAAGTGAGAAATGAGAGGAATACTCAAGGCATGTTAAACTACCCACATTACACATGATTACCTTTTAGTACTTTGCGCTAAAATCTCTGCAGGTTAGAAGACGGAACCTACCTGGCTGAGGTGGTTGAGCTTGTTGATTAATTTGTGTTGAGGTGTGTTTATGATGATCTGAACAAGCTGTTGCACCACCGTCGGCTGGTGGTGGATAATGGCCAAATGTAAAGGCCTGCAAAGAACAGCATTAATAACATAATGAGCAGGTTTTGTCTGAAGATTATGTGTTGTGCAGCACAGCCAGGAAACCAGTGAATAATGCTGGGCGTTTGTTGTACAGACATCTCAAGTTAATGTAAAGTAAAATAAAAAAATGGACCAGTCAGGAGATAAAAAGACATGAAAGAAACTCACGTGTCTCCGTTTTCGTCCTGTACTCCACACAGGTGTCTCTGTATGGTCAGGAGGAAGCGTGCATCTCCCGTGCTGCAGTACTCCAGCAGGGCCTTGGCACTGTGCTTAGCCGATGCAATGTAACGTTTCTGTAGAATTGAGGCTGAAAATACAGTGCAATACAACACATGTCAGTGCAAACAAGTTCAGCTAAAGCCTCTAAATTTTGCACAGCAGAGCCAGGACACAGCTTCTCACCGATCTGAAGCAGTTGTTGCTGGGCTGCCGTGTTGGCGGGCAGCTCTGTGTTAGTGGGCTGGTCCTGTGGAGAGTCTCCCGACATCTGGACACCTCCTCCAAACGCACAGCCGCCATAGAAACCTGAGCCATCCATCTGATTGCTGAACTGGAAACCTGGAAGGAAGCAGAGATGTGCTTCACTTTACACACTGAATTTAAAAGTTAGCTCTACCATGTTATTGCAAAACAGCCATGGCTAATGTCATCTTATTAGCTTGGCTTATGAGCTTATGAGAATGTTCAGATGCTGCTACTTGAGTTTACATGCACTTAATAATCTAATCATAGTCAGATTTCTGCAGTTACCTGACTATTTAAATGATACAATCTTACAATCCAAGCAATTATGGGTTAAGGGCCTTGCTCAAGGACCCAACAGTGGCAGCTTGGCAGAGGTGGGATTTGAACCCTGGACCTTTTGGTCCATAGTCCAAGTACCTTAACCGTTAGGCCACCACAGTCCCACAACACGTTTGTGGAGACACTGAAATGCAGTTTATGCTCAAGGAAATTAAGAATTTCGATATTTAATTATTAAAGTATGAAGTTTACATCTCAACTTTCTTTGAAATTATTGGCTGGCTGCAAAGTAGAAATCCGATCAATGCCTGACTCATGTGAACCCAGACGTTACCCATTATCTGACTACTGAGTGCATGTACACTTGTTGATTGGATTTCTGACAAACGCACTCCTGTCATTCATTAAATCATTGTCCATACCCACTTAAATGGATTGAGGGTTGCCATGGCTTATCCAGAAGCACATGGCGCAAGGCTGGAACTAACTCTGGATAGGGTGCTATTCGCACACCTACTCACTCACACTGGGAAACTTTGGAGATGCCAGTTGACCTAACACTCCCCACACAGATTTCTGTAGCACTGTTGAGATTTGAACTCTTGATCTTTTGGCATTTCTGAAACAAATTCACACAACACTACAACATTTTTTACCTCCTCCTCCTAAGAGACCTGCAGATCCTCCTCCTGAAGCTCCGAACCCCCCAGATCCTCTGCCCATGCCTCCTTGTCCACCCTGAGGTCCTCTCCAGTGATCATAAGGTTGTGGAAGTGTCTTCATCCTCTTTCTTTGAACTTCTTCTTTATCTGAGTACAAACAGGGCCCAATAAGTTCAAATCAACATGCTCCTTATGAAACAAAGACAGAAAACGAGATTTTAAGAGATAAAAAGAAGAATTAGGCTGTAATACAGCTGTCCTCTTTACTTACCTGCATAACATGGGACGTAGGTGAACTGTTTGGGTTCGCTGCGGTCTCCACCTTTCTTCCTCTTGAGCTGCAGAAATACTGTGACAGGCTTCGTGATTTCTTTGTAGTACGGCGGCGTCTTGAATACAATGGCATACTGGAAGAGGGTGGAGACATATACTGTGTCAGTTTTCAAATTCGGGCATGGATAAAACTGTACTTTCCACCAGGATGTTAAAAACCACCTAAAATGACAAGTACACATTATTTGTCGCTCTGCTTTGTCATTTTCATTTTGTCATTTTCAAACATGGATATAGGAGGATTTTCAACATTTGACCAGCAATATCTTTTTATTTATTTAGCAGACAGCCTTATCCAGAGCGACTTACAACTGATATAATCTTATTAGCCATGCAATTGTGGGTTAGGAGTCTTGCTCAAGGACCCAACAATGGCAGCTTGGCAAAGGTGGGACTTGAACCCTGGAACTTCTGGTCCACAGCCCAGTACCTTAACCACTAAGCCACCACAGAGAAAGGGATGCAGCTCAAATCACATCACTGCAATTCAACCAATGTACAAATGAACAGGAAACAATACAGATTTAAGGGAATATACATTTAATAGTGTATTATGTATTTGTAGTGAAACTGAACAGGTGGTCTGTGGTAGCGTAAGCAAACCAGGCAGGGATGACTGTATGTGACAGTGTTCTTCTCTTTCAGAAAGTCAGCAAAACATTATTTGAACCAATAGTTTGTCCAATAGTACGCATTCGACTATGCATGTGTGTATGTTTTCTACAACATACTTTCTACAGTAGGGATTCTAATCATTCAAGATATTAATCTTTTTATACAGGGCAGTGGTCATGCAGCAGTTAAAAGTACTGGACCCATGACCAGAAGGTCCAGACTTCAAGTCCCAGCAATGCCAAGCTTGAGCAATGCCCTTACCCCACAACTGCTTGGACTGAACCTTGCAAGACTGTATCAGATAGAAGTCACTCTGTATAAGAGTGCAAGCCAACTGACTAAATACACACGTGCCATTCAGACAAAGGTAATTAACCTATTAATACCTATATCACCTTCCTAGATACCTTAGCTGTTGAAGTACAGTAGTTCCACTATACACACTCACCAGCTACTTTATTAGGTACACCTGTTCAACTCTTCCTTAGCTAGCTAATCAGCCAATCACATGGCAGCAACCCAGTGCATTTAGTCATGTAGACATGGTCAAGATGACCTGCTGAAGTTCAAACCGAGTATCAGAATGAGGAAGAAAGGTGATTTAAGTGACTTTTAACGTGGGATGGTTGTTGGTGCTAGACGAACTGGAGTATTTCACAAACTGCTGATCTACTGGGATTTTCCCACACAATCTCCAGGGTTTACAGAGAATGGTCCAAAAAAGAAAAAAAACCCAGGGAGCGGGAGTTCTCCCAGGGCGAAAATGTTAAATGTTGTTAATGGTCAGAAGACAAAAGCATAGAAGAGAATGGCCAGAAAGGTTCAACCTAATTGAACGGCCACATTAACTCAAATAACTCATGATAACAGAGGTCTGAATATTTCTGAATGCACAACACGTCAAACCTCGAAGCAGATGGGCTACAGCAGCAGAAGACCACACTGGGTGCCACTCCTGTCAGCTAAGAACAGCTAGCAACTGAGGCGACAATTCGCACAAAATTTGGAAAATTGATGATTCGAAAACCATAGAGTCTGATGAGTCTCGATTTCTGCTGCGACATTTGCATGTTAGGGTCAAAATGTGGTGTAAACAAGTAAGCATAGTCTAAAAGTGACAGCCTATCTGATTATTGTTGCTGACCATGTACATCCCTTTATGACCACAGTGTACCATCTTCTGACAAATACTTCTAGCAGGTTAATGCGCCATGCCACAAGGCTCAAATCATGTCAGTCTGGTTTGCTGAACATGACAATGAGTTCACTATACTCAAATGGCCTCCACAGTCACCAGATCTCAATCCTATAGAGCACCTTTGGGATGTGATGGATCAGGACATTCGCATCATGGATGTGCAGCCAAAAAATCTGAAGCAACTCTGTGATGTTATTATGTCAGTCTGGACCAAAATCTCTCAGGAATGTTTCCAGCACCTTGCAGACCTTGCTGAAGGCAAAAGGGGCCCTAACCCACTACTAGCAAGGTCTTCCCAATAAAGTGAGTTCATGTCAAAAAGACTGAAATACAAGACATGTCTTCATGAACTTTGATCATGAAACTAATTATTTATTTATAAACACTGACATGCTGGTGGTCACCCAGTAGTTGAAAAGCCTATGGTAATTTTATCGATAAAACAACGCCGTGATTGATAATCTATACATTCATGTATTATGACATTCTATATACAATCTAACAAGTGCATTTCTATTTGAGCCTACCTGCTTGTGAACATCAGTCGGAGAAAAATCCCCCCACGATTCCCAGCTCCCTTCCTCATCGTCCTCAAAGAAACGGATCTCAATATCATCTGGAAGCAGAACCAATAGTCTCGTAACCCTGTTTTAATCGTAACCATTCACCCCTAAAAATCCACTAAAGGAGGACTGTGTTTACCTTTCTGAACTTTGTCACACAGCAGGAAGACTTCATCCCCTCCTAGCATCGAGCCACAAGTCTTGTCCATGCGCAAGATCTTCAGATTGGATGCATTGGGAGATTCTGAAACAAGTCAGCTGGCTCAGTCTCATAACATCTCAACATCGCAGCTCTCTAGACTAGAAATAAATCAAGGAAGCTTACTGCTGTCGTAGATAGTTTTGGAGATGACCGGAGTCAAAGCTCGAGTGAATGCGCCATTGCTGTCCTGAAGATAAGCTGTGAATTTTAACCTCACAACATTAAGGTCCATGTTCTTGCCCAGCTCCTTTGCTTCTCGAGCTATAGCTTGCTCTTCCGCATCTGCACAATAGAATTCACAATTTAAAAGAAAAATTTAATTTCAGTACAGAATTTTTACCTTTGTTTTGACTGGGATAGTTCATCAGATATTAGTAAAGCAGCCTGTGTTCTGGAGCATTCAATTCCTGTATCCCTTTCAGATGGCTATTATAAACCAACCTTCTTAGGACCCATGGAGACTTATTTGCACTAAGAATACAGTACTGTAGATGTAAATGTAAAGAAAAACATGATAAAAAAATAGCAGCAGCGATTGTGAACCTGAATCACTATGTACTGAATCGTGACTCATGAATCATGAATCATGTTTCGGCTGAATCAGGTTATACAGTCATACAAGTTTAAGCAGGTTTGCCGATTATTGAGCAAACGACGAGAACCGAGACAATTTTTTCTACTCAAAATGCGTTTTCGACGAGTTCCGAGGTGGTTGGAAAGCAAGGTACCACTGTATTTACTATTAACAGTAGACACTACTTAAACCCAGTGGAACTCAGATGGAACGGGACATTTAACCTAACAGAACAGACATAACCGGGTCTTTAAACTCAGTGGAACTCAGACATAACTGGTCCCTTAAACCCAACAGAACACAGACACAACCAAGACCTTGAACTCAGCGGAAAAAAACAACCTTAAACCCAACAGAACACAGACAGAACCAGGACCTTTAACCCAACAGGACACAGACAGATCTGGGACATTAAACTCTGTGAAACTCAGACAAAACCAGGACTTTAAATTCAGACAGAACGAAGACTTTAAACCCAGTGGAACCTGGAAACCTCAGACATAATTGGGACGTTTAACCCAAAAGACCACAGATAGAACTGGGACCTTTAACCCAGTGGAACTCAGACTTCTTCAATGTGGCCGACCAGTTATGAAGTTTACTTCTGTAGTAAAACCAAAGCTGTATCCCAAACCTGTGCTTGTATTTCAAGGTATGACTTCTAGCACCACCTGATTTAGGTCTTTTGATTGGCAGTTGCATTATTTACTGCTGACTATCTATCCAGCTTTATCACTGTTATCATATTATTCTGTGACAGAAACCGTTTGAGATGTGAGTGTGTGACATAGTTAGAAAGAGAAAGAAGGAGAGAGGTTCACAGCTGAGTGATCATGCATGACTTACGCACAGAGAACTATATCTCACCTGTGAACTGATGTCCAGCCTCTTTCGTCCTCTTTTTCTCCTCTTTCAGTCTCTTTGTCAGTACCTCTGCAACTCCTCTTTTAGTGACATGAAGAATCCCCAAATTGCTGAATCTGCAGGGAGGGGGAATAGTATTTAGAACATAAATATAGAATTTATATTTCAGCCCTTATCGAGAGTTGACTCACTGTGCCGTGAGGTCGTTGGGACCGATGTCTACGCTACATGTCCCGTTCTCCTGGCAGTGCTTTCCCACAAGGCTGTGAGCATGGACGCGAGGGGGATCTGTGTGGGTCACAAGCTGCACATCAATTCGAGCAGGACCCACGTAGTTAAACAACTGAAATAGGACAGGCCACATCAGTGTCAAGTCAGTTACACATGTAAGACAAACAGTACAAATTCAAACACAAATATACTGCACTTAACGTCCACGATACATTGTGTATCTCATATTAACTATTGTCTACATAGTGTATATATTGTAAGTACATTAATAACCTTCGTATTTAAAGTCTCTAAATCCTACCTCGCTCTGTACAGCGGTACCTCGGTTCTCATCATTAATTCGTTCTACAAGGCTAGCGACTTTTTCACATAAGGAATAATGTAAATTGAATTAATCTATTCCAGACCCCAAGAAAATCCACACTGGAATTATAAGCGTTAATGGAGTTGTATTGCACAGCGATTTATGATGGGGTTATGTTCAGACAAATCCATCATAAGTTAAATGTATCATGAACTGAGGAGTTTAATGAGTGTTTGGTAGAGCGCTCTATACTCTATAAACTAATCTTTTTAGGACCCATGAAAACTTATTTGCTCTAACAATACAGTATTGTAGATGTAATAATAAATAAAAACACCGATAAAATTAGTGGAGCTCTTGTGCTAATGTGAACCTGAATCACTGTGTAGTGAGTCATGAATTGTGAATCATTTATCGAGAATCGATTTTCGGCTGAAACGAGTCACGCGGCTTGACTCATACAAGTTTAAGCAACTGTGCCGAGCAAACGACGAGAACCGAATTCGTCGAGGTCCGAGGTGGTCACGAACTGAGCTACCACTGTATCTAAAATCCTTAAAGTTTTTACCCATTATTGGCTTCCCCATAACATTAAATGGTTATGTCCAGTCACAAAAAACAAGATGAGGAGAGAGTTTCTATGCCCTCCATTGTGCATCCTCAATGTAGGTGGTCACCGTTTCTAAGTTTCAGTGTGAAATTAATTATAAGCTAAATTATAAGACAAAATGATGTGTTGATAGCTTTTACTTTCATGAATATTAAACATTTCAATTGGATTTACACCTTGCACCTCATATCCAAGCTAACATGAGTGTGTATTTTGCATGTAGCACGTTATGTGTCTGACCTTGACAGTGGGGTACGTCCTCCTGTTCCTCTCACTGGAAGTACCTGGTAGACCCCCATGAGAGGGACCCTCACACTCATAACGAAATCGAAATCCTCTCTGTCAACACACAGCGATGTGTCGATAAGTTATAGAGTAAGATACAGAGTAGTGCAGTTCCATTCTTATTAAACACGACACTCAGGAGTCAAAGTAAGAAAGCTCAGGAATTTCCCTTGATCATTGTTTTAGATCACAAGACAGAGAACAAGCACTGTGTGTTTAACTGCCTCAATCTTCTTCACATTCAGGGAAAAGTTCACCCATGCAATTACTTCATCGCATACTGGAAACTGAATCTGTAATTCCTATTAGTTTCCGAAGTAAATCATCTGCTTAAAGTCTTCTGCCTTGACTTACTTGTTTGGGCTCCTCAAGGATTTGTAAGTACGGTCCATGAACTGAAGCAAAAAAAAAAATGAGAGCAGCACATTATTCACTTGATTACCACGTTCTTACACTGATCAACAGCCAGCGTCACCAACAAATACATATGTATAGTCAAAAGGCAAAAGGGTAAGGTAATAAGTACAATTAAGTTACCTGTTTCTTGAACGTATGGCTCACTCTTCATCTCATACGGGGGAATTAGGAGGGCCATCCCAAGCTATGGACACAAGAGGTTCTCGTTTAGATCCGGGTTCATTGTTAAAGGTCCACTCTAGACATTTTAGGCTTTATGTTCATCATCTACAGCATATGCGTGATTACAAACACTTTTCCCTCTATTAATAATAATAATAATAATCATAATAATAATAGCAAACCACAATAACAGCAACAATATTTTTGTTAACATGTCCTTATCAAGAGTGACTTGCAACTGATACAGTCTTACAATCCAAGCAATTGTGGGTTAAGGCTCTTGCTCAGGAAACCAACAGTGGCAGCCTGGCAGAGGTGGGTTTTGAACCCTGGCCCTTCTGATGCATAATCCAGTACCTTATCCGCTAGGCTATAATAATAGTAACAATAAAAACACAGATTTTTGTTGTTCTTGTTGTTTCTGTTTATTATTATTATTAATTACCATAGTATAAAGAATAACAAGCACTGCGTCACGTTTGTCTCTTGACATCTTAACATTGTTACTATTAAAGTGTGAGGGTTTTTTTAATGTATATAGCTGAATATTTCACATTCTATTAACTGTACCCATTAACAGGTATTAGACTTCCATTATAAGTGTGTATTGAGTAAACAGGGTGTGTTCTATTATACTCTGCAAATATTTTTTGTATATGTTATATGTTCCAGATGTAGTAGACAGACTGGGTTGAGCACGATGGAGTCCTTTTTAAGCATAAACAAGAACTCAGAACAGTCTAAACCCACCAGCTGGGCCAAAACATTTGGTGTGAGATGGCAGGAAGTGTTCGATGTCGTAACGGCGAGTCAGTGTTTTATTGGATAGATGAAGCATTAGTTATTGCATTAAACATCTTATATCCATCCATCTCAGCAGTAACACTGGCCTGCGTGCTTTCAATGGAGGTAAATAAAATAGAAAACTGCTTACATCATGGTCAAACATCTTCATGGCGTACTGACTGTCATCCATTCTGTAGAGAGAGAGACACAGACGTAACAGTTAATCGTGCAACCCCCAACCACCGCCACCAACAACCCTTCGAATCATCTTGGTGATTCAGACGAGCATACTGAGCGCTGCTGAGACCGATCCTATAAACCACTATTCCCCGTCTTACTAACCCATAAACCTGATAGCAAAAGTGAGGCAACAGCACACACTACCTGAGTACCAAAATGGAGAGGAGCTTAAAGCTTTCTGAAGGCTGCAGATTAGTTTCACTTTCAAAACACAGAAGGATATGCTGCGGTCGTTTTTCTCTCTCTTCCCCCCACCGTTCTCTTCTCGCACCCTCCCCTGTTTGCTTGCGTTACTTCCAGGAAGCAAGGCAGTGAACAAACAGAGAGGAAAGCCCCGAGAATACCAGCTCAGTGCTGCCTCTGATGTCAGACGCAGACACACGCATACTAAGCTGCATAGCTGAGCTGCTTTTGACTTAACTGTGCCACCATAAAAAAAGTATCTACAATACTATTTAAGTATTGCCTATTTATTCATACAATCTCAGGCTCAGACCAATACACACAGACTTTTTACCTCGTCCACGCAACTGTTCTGTCACGAGAGTTTACAATCCCAAATTATGCTCAGCACTGATGAGCTTTATTTCCCTAAAATTCCCTGTAGGGACTTTTGGTTGTGGTTCAAATGAATCCTGAAACAAAGGGTAATTATAAAAGGGATTACGATAAAAACTCCAGTGAGGTGGAATTTATTCAAATGAATATCTTTCTAAATGAAAGATGCTCTGTTGTGTCTCTATTGCTGAATTAGTCAGCTGCCAATTCACATTTCTTAACACAAAACTCAATGAAGAGAACAGAGCAACAGCGGGAACTCCCCAGCAAAATTTTCTACCTTAGTTACACGCCATTCTAAATCCCCAAACTGGCTACTGTGTATAACGTAACTCGATTCTTGGTAAACATTCGCTAGATTTAATGTGTCTTACAAAGAAACATGTTGCTAACTGGGCTACACTATGTCTACCAAAATACCCAAAGTACCAAAAGTGATAGACTAATTGTTAGAACATTTACATTTTGATCCTATTTTTGCTCATTATATACCTCATCAGACACAGTAAAGTAAAAAACAGCCCATTCTGGGAAGGCATTGTGATTTTTCAGTGGGCTGTTATAGGAAGGTGGGATTGCACTCTGTATTTTCACCTGACATTGACAGGAATGGGGAAGCATGCCTTCAGTACAGTCACATCTGTCACAGTCACAGTCTTAGGTCACCATTAGATTAGATATACCATTGTTTTACCAATGGTACAATGACCATATATAATTATTTGACAGTCTCTTTATTGGAATACAACCAGAGAATACAGGAAATTATTAAAATATTGTTGCCATTAATTAAAAACTGATCAAAAAATCTGAAAAATAGCTTATATAGGCTACAATGGCAAGTATTTAGTGTGACATCCCCTTACACTTGAGCAACAGCAGCATCTGGCAGCTTCATCGAGATCCTAAGTTTACACTTCTACAATCTGAAGAAACTTGATCAGGACTGGTCTTTTTGTAGTAGCAGCCAAGAAACCATTTGTTGGAAGGGGAACAGGGTGAAAATGCTAAGATATGCTAAAGCTCACAAAGATTGAGAGAAGATCAGTGAAAAAGCGTACTATGGAATCCAAGTTTGCACTGCTAAAACAACAAATCTAACAGTGGCCTAAGACTTTTGGACATTACAGACGCTCATCAGCGCAAGTCAAAGCAGTCTTCTTTTTTCTCTCTCTTTCTAGTGAATTAATTCACTCCACATCCTGTGTGGTTACATGGGGGAAATACACAAGAAATATGGTCAACTGAGACGAATCAACCTGGAGAGTAGATAGACCTGACCGACTGTATGCTGTTCACCCATCATGTTCAGAAAAGCAGAGCAGCATGTTAATACATGATATTATTGGCACCCCTTTCACAGAAGTATTAAGTATTGTAACACAGAACTAAAGAGATCAGATGTCATTATTTTAGACTTAAAAAAATGTCCACACCACTCCAGCAAATACATAGTCTTTCATTTCAGCGATGAACCTTATACACAGGACCGGTGCTACACAAGCACCGGAAGCTGTGGTGGCACAGTGGTTAAGGTACTGGAATACTGAGCAGAAGCACTGCTGGGCAAGTCCCATAACCCTTAACTGTTTGGACTGATGATTGTAAAACAGAGTCAGTTGTAAATCGCTCTGGATAAGGGTATCTGCTAAAGCTATAAATGTAAATGTGGAAGCTACACCTGGTTCCACCTGGTCAAACAACTGATTTATTGTTTCAGGTGTATAGCTCCTGCTTGGCTGGAATAAACACACAGCCACCTGGGCCAATTCCCTATCCACTTTTCCATAAATTAAAATTTTGTCTTTTAGCAGAAAACCTTATTTTAACAGTGACTTAGAACGGATATAATCCTGCAATCCAAACAGTTATACTCTGAGGTAAGGACTTTTTATATTGTGCTCAAGAACCCAACAGTGGTAGCTTGGCAGAGGTCGGACTTGAACCCTGGAACTTCGGGTAAACAGTCCAGTACCTTAATCTCTTTGCCACCACAGTCTCACCTACACACTCTACATTGCAAAACATTCAAAAGTTACATAAATAAGGAGAGAAAACCATTAAATAAATACATATTTGTATAAGAACAGCTACAGGAGACATAAACAATACAGGAAATACAGATACACCTACAGGCTCACAAAAGCATCCCCCAAGGGTTCTTTGGATCAACCAACTTGTTACAAATGCACCTCATCATTCTAAAAAGTGCACAGTTTAAGTAGCTTTGCAGTAATTTAGTAGCCAAGGTAAGAATCCCCATTAATGCTATGGAAAACCCTCTTTGCAAGAGTGTACACACTTGCCAGTCATTCTAAATAAACACGAACGGATTCAGCAAACACCTTTTAAAGACATTATAGAGAAAAACAAGGATCAGAGTAAGATTTCAGCAGTCACTTTTCAAGGGTGCTTAGAAAACACAATGTAGTCAAAGCAAACATACTGGATTTTGTCCTGAAGTACATACAGTATGGGCATCCCCACCAGGTTTTATGCTTTGTTGATTTTATACATTTATATTACATTCAGCAAGAGTGACTTACAACTGATACAATCTTACAATCCAAGCAGTTGTGGGTTAAGGGCTTTGCTCAAGGACCCAACAGTGGCAGCTTGGCAGAGGTAGGATTTGAACCCTGGACCTTCACTGTGCAGCACCTTAAGTGCTAAGCCACCACAGCCCCAATTCGTCTACATGATATAAAATTAACATAAACTGACAAATAACTAATGCAAATATGACATATTTCTGCATGGTTGAATTCTGTCTTTTCTAAACACACCGAAATACAAAACACTGAATTTGCATTGTGTAGACTTTACACATGACGCACTAGTGTATTTCCAAGGTCAAAAATTGGACAGACTTGTTAATGAGTCATATGAAGAAATATATCAAATTTAAGTTTATCCCCTTTCCAAATGTTTGCGTAGACTCTCTACCCACACCCTGTTCTAACTCCTACGATATTATATGTAAGAGAACCTGATTTAATAAAGAGATGGTTCCTACCTCAAAGCTCCGGCCATGCTTGGAGCTGCTGAGCACTCTTCCAAAGTGAGCTGTGGGAAATTAATAGAAAGGTTAAACACTTGAGCCACTCACTATTTCCTGTAAATGTGATTCCCCATAAGTCACAAAGCCATGGTGCGTTAAGTCCAAGAAGCTTCAGTAGACTTTTTGAGGGAATTTCCAGCCTCCACGCACCTAGCAGAACAGCACTGCACGGGCTCGGTAATAACATTACAAGTACTTCCATTAGAAATGCACCTAACGGACAAAATGGCATTTATATAAGTACGTATTTGATCTCAGATGTCCACACTTTGGAGAAAGGCAGTAATGTGTACAGATATGTACTTTACTGGCTGCACAGCGTACTAAAGAGTATGCAAAAATAAGATGCACGTTGTCATGTTCTGTTTAGTACTGTAGTATACAGTTGGGGATCTAGTCAATATCAAATGTCAACTTTTCATTAGGTCTGAGGAAAAACTGGAGTTTGAACGGCTAACCCACCATATAAATGCAAAAATAAAATGTATGAAATCTACTAATAATCCTCAATAACAGAGGCTCAAAAACAGATGAAGGAAATAAGGAAATTGTCACTGAGAATGATGCAAGCACAATGAGATGGACTCTGACCAGTTAAAATGTACAGATGCCTGGCAAGTAAAATAAACTACAAATAAAAAGGAAAACATACAACAGTTAACCTTAGGAAAATAACAGGAGTCACCCTACATATACAATACTATTAAAACATCTAGTTCCAATATTAATACAGCACATGTAATATTACATTATTATGGAATTATATATTATAACAACATAACACTGCATGTACTGTTATTATTATTATTATTATTATTATTACTATTATTATTAATACTACTAAAACTATTACTACTACTATTATTATCATCATCATCATCATCATCATCATCATATAAGCAACCCTGCTAAAGAGAGCATATGTTGTGTTTTGGATGCTGGTCAATTAGCAAGACATTTTACAAGTCCCATGTTGGTCCATGTTGGTTTATGCTGGTCTTGCTGGTTGACCAACATATTAATGTCCAAAACACAACTGCTCTTTGCTGTTTCTTCCCAGAAGATGAACTATCTCAAAAGTAATGTTGATCTTACCTGTGTCGCAATATTTGTACGACCGTCAGTCGCAGAACCAAACACAGGCAGCTAAAACGTGTTTAACCCTAAAGTGATTTACAAAGATACCTAGGTTCTTTAGATACGCTCTGGTTCTGTCATTGTTAGACTCTGATTGTAGATTAGAGAGAGCTGCTCATACTGAAGTCAAGAACGAGTTGCTGCCACAGCGTCAAGAGCTTGGAAAGCCCCGGACTGGAGGGGAAATTCCGAAACCACGTGACAGTCTAGACAACATCTGATTGGCTCTGAAAGAGTGCCTTATTTGCATAAGATTCCAAATTTGTGTCGCGTTTCACCTTTATCGTGTTTGTACTTGGCGTTAAACTGAGCGTGCTACAGTAATTAACATTAACCCCTTTAATACTGAATTGTACATCTTGTTGCATACTAGTTGTTTTAACTCACCGTTGGTTTGGGGGGAGGAGTTAATCTGTCTGCCAATCTGTGTTAGGGGCACAACTGTGCAGAACACCAAAGTCATTAAGTGTGTTCACTCCGCCGCCATCTCGGTAACGCCACCGGGCAGTTATTTCCAGCTATACAAGACCAGACTCCTATCTCTTTGAAAAGGGGGAGAGCTACAGTGGTGCTTGCAAGTTTGTAAGTTTGTGAACCCTTTAGAATTTTCTAGATTTCTGCATAAATATGACCTAAAACATCATCAGATTTTCACACAAGTCCTAAAAGTCTTCACAACTTGTTTGTGGAAGTGTATCATGGCACAAACAAGGAATTTTTCTGAGGACCTCAGAAAAAGAATTGTTGATGCTCATCAGGTTGGAAAAGGTTACAAAACCATCTCTAAAGAGTTTGGACTCCACCAATCCACAGTCAGACAGATTGTGTACAAATGGAGGAAATTCAAGACCATTGTTACTCTACCCAGGAGTGGTCGAACAACAAAGATCTTCAAAAGCAATGTATGTAATAGTTGGCGAGATCACAAAGGACCCCAGGGTAACTTCTAAGCAACTGAAGGCCTCCCTCACATTGGCTAATTTTATTGTTCATGAGTCCACCATCAGAAGGACACTGAACAACACTGGTGTGCATGGCAGGGTTGCAAGGAGAAAGCCACTGCTCTCCAAAAAGAACATTGCTGCTCATCTGCAGTTTGGTAAAGATCATGTGGACAAGCCAGAAGGCTACTGGAAGAATGTTTTGTGGTCCGATGAGACCAAAATAGAACTTTTTGGTTTAAAAGAAAAGTGTTATGTTTGGAGAAAGGAATACACTGCATTCCAGCATCCTGCACCTTATCCCATCTGTGAAACATGGTGGTGGTAGTATCATGGTTTGGCATGTGTTGCTGCATCTTGGCCAGGATGGCTTGCCATCATTGATGGAACAATGAATTCTGAAATTGTCAGGACATCTGTCCATAAACTGAATCTCAAGAGAAGGTGGGTCATGCAGCAAGACGACGACCCTAAGCACACAAGTCGTTCTACCAAAGAATGGTTACAGAAGAATAAAGTTCATGTTTTGGAATGTCCAAGTCAAAGTCCTGACCTTAATCCAATCGAAATGTTGTGGAAGGACCTGAAGCGAGCAGTTAATGTGAGGAAACCCACCAACATCCAAGAGTTGAAGCTGTTCTGTACGGAGGAATGGGCTAAAATTCCTCCAAGCCGGTGGGCAGGACTGATCAACAGTTACAGGAAACGTTTAGTTGCAGTTATTGATGCATGACCTAAAAAATCTGATGATGTTTTAGGTCATGTTTATGCAGAACTATAGAAAATTCTAAAGGGTTCACAAACTTTCAAGCACCATTGTATATATCCGAAACTGAAAGATAAATTATGTTTAATCTATGAGAAAAATTTGAAAGAAACCAGCTCTGAGTGAAAGCATTAGCTCTTCAAGCTTTTGGAAAAATGTTGGAAATGCATTATGGGAAATGTAGTGCCTGTAGTGAATTTGCATCGCATGTCCTGTAGTTCTGCTCAGCAATCCAGCATAAAATCAACTTTTTACACTGATAATTTTTTTGGGGCACATGCCCAGGTAAAGTGGGTCTGATGATGCCCCTGACTTAACTTCCCTATAAACTGTTGGAGTTTAGCTAAACATAATCTGATTAGTGGTAGGGCTGGCTCCGGTCTGGACTGACTGAAGCTTTAGAGTCCCAAATCTTATTGTGTCTTTAACTCATTTAACTATGCTGTGCCAACACAGCCAGTAGATTTGAGTCTATAAGATATGAGTCTAATAACATTTTTGTGTGTTTATTTATAAACCAGAAATAGGAGGATATTCCAACAAATCACATGTTCACTTTTCATACCTGCTTAATTCTACTCAGGACCATGAAAAGATTAATGGCCACACAGGGAGCAAGGCAGGATCCATCCATGGACAGGGTGCTAGTCAAGTCAATTCAAATTTATTTATATAGTGCTTTGTACAATGGAGTATTGTCTCAAAGCAGCTTTACAAATATCTAGGTCCAAAGCCCTAATTGAGCACTCCTATGAGGACAGTGGAAAAGAAAAACTGCCTACCTGTTATAAGGAGGAAACCTTGGAAGGAGCAAGACTCAAAAATGGATCCATCCTCCTTGGGCAGCCTAGATGTTATACGTAAATATTAACCCAAGTCACCTAATTAATGTTTATAGTAATGGTATAAATAAACAGAAGAAAAATATTTAAAAAAAAAAGACAGAATATATGTAAATTGCTAATCCATTGAAGGACATGCACACTCACTCACACACTAGAACACTGTAGAAACGCCAGTTGACCTAACGCATGTCTTTGGAATGTATGAGGAAACCGGAGTTTTAGAACGAAACCCACACAGCCACAGGGAGCAGCCAGGGCGTGCCTTAAACCCCGTGCCTTAAAACCACTACGCCTCCATCTACAGTAACTCTAAAAACAATTGAAACAAATCAATGGTTCAAATCAAATCAAAGACGAATTTTCGATCCTATAATATATCTACCTTATTACAACCATGGCAGCTCTGATGGTCCAGTGGTAAAAGCCAGCTTCTGAGGGGCTGAGCTGGCAATGCGAAGGTCAGGTGGTGCATCTTCTCAGCTTTATGAAGAGAAGTCTAGACCCAAAACCCCAAAACGAGCAGTCAGAGGTGACAGTGGCAAGGAAAAACTCCCTGAGATTCATAAGAAAGGAACCTGGAGAGGAATGCTCAGCTGAGCAACTCCTCCTTCTCTGTGTATCATTGACCAAGACGACTAATGTTCTTATGAGTCAACTGCACAGTAATTGTGTTTCAGGCAGCATATGATTTGTGCAACAGTGTGAAGTCCTGAGAGTAGCCAAACTGTTAACTGAACTTCAACCAATTACAGTTTCTGAGGCAAATCAGATGGATCTAGGCATGGGATCGACAGTAGGTGTAGGGAGTCCACCACCATCGGATTAGGGCACAGCAGTACACGTCTGACAAAGCTGTAAATGATATTCACTAAGTGCCACAACTAATGTCTCCAACACAACACTTCACTTTGAGCTATTCCCGAATGGGTGCAATTTCTGTCCCCATGACGTTATGTGTATAAATAAACAATGTATTTAATAGTATAAAACATTTTATTATTAAGCAAAGTATCATGCACACAGATGCAATTGAAATTTTAAGGAATTGTTTTTTGAAACATGACTAAAACTACCTCAAACACTGAAAAATAGCATTTGTTAACTGTCCCTGGTCTCTAACATTAAACTTTAAAATGAAATATAATTATTAAAATCCTTTGGAAATCTTTTTTCCTTAAATGAGGAGTCATTCCACATCCCATCTATGCCTTAAATATTTTTAAAACAAGAAATCTAGTCATTTAGTCATTTTCACTCAGTCCTGTAACCCTAACCTATTTCCACTTCTGAAAATTATGGCACAAGTCACATGTTCAATAGGAAACTGGATCATCTGGATCTTCTGAAGACCAGTGGAAGACCACAAATAAGTTATTTCTTATTTTTTCCTGTATATTTAATGAAATTGTAACTATTACTGAGAAGGTCAATCTCCTGCTGTAGTGTTAGCTATATTATTTTTAGATTATTTTCTCATTGTAAAAATACACATTTTTGTTAAATCATTACAATGTGTGCAGTGTCCTAATGCTATAAGTATTCCAGCATAAGAATGTGTGCTACATGTGGCTACATTTTACGCGTTTGCTAATTCTGTGCTGACACAGGAAAGTAACAGTAACAGGAGAAACCATGTGTACAGATGTGTAACTTTATTCTTCTTTAACCATTCTTTGGTAGAACGACTTGTGTGCTTAGGGTCGATGTTTTGCTGCATGACCCACCTTCTCTTGAGATTCAGTTCATGGACAGATGTCCTGAGATTTTCCTTTAGAATTATCTGATATTATTCTGAATTCATTGTTCCATCAATGATGGCAAGCCATCCTGGCCCAGATGCAGCAAAACAGGCCCAAAACCATGATACTACCACCAAAATGTTTCACAGATAGGATATGGTTCTTATGCTAGAATGCAGTGTTTTCCTTTCTCCAAATATAACGCTTTTCTTTTAAACCAAAAAGTTCTGTTTTGGTCTCATCCATCCACAAAACATTCTTCCAATAGCCTTCTGGCTTGTCCACATGATCTTTATCAAACTGCAGACGAGCAGCAATGTTCTTTTTGGAGAGCAGTGGCTTTCTCCTTGCAACCCTGCCATGCATTGTTGTTCAGTGTTCTTCTGATGGTGGACTCATGAACATTAACATTAGCCAATGAGAGAAAGGCCTTCAGTTGCTTAAAAGTTACTCTGGGGTCTTTTGTGGCCTGATCAACTATTACATGCCTTGCTCTTGGAGTGATCTTTGCTGGTCAACCAATCATGGGGAGGGTAACAATGGTCTTGAATTTCCTCCATTTGTACACAATCTGTCTGACTGTGGATTGGTGGAGTCCAAACTCTTTACAGATGGTTTTGTAAACTTTTCCAGCCTGATGAGCATCAACAACTCTTTCTGAGGTCCTCAGAAATCTCCTTTGTTCATGCAACGATACACTTCCACAATCATGTTATGAAGAGCAGCCTTTGCTAGATTCCTGTTCTTTAAATAAAACAGGGTGCCCACTCACACCTGATTGTCATCCCATTGATTGGAAACACCTGACTCTAATTTCACCTTCAAATTAACTGCTAATCCTAGAGGTTTACTATCATATGTAATATGTAATATTAGGATTGAGAAAGTGAACCTCATAAAACACTCACTAATATGTAATGTTGGATCATGTTCCTCAGTTTGTGGAGGTGTATCATGGCAAGAACAAAAGAGATTTCTGCATTCCAAAGAGTTCACAAACTTTCAAGCACCACTGTATGCCTGTTCTTCCAGGATAACTGGTTCATTTTTTCCTCTCATAATCAATGTACTCATTATCACAGATTATAGAAGACTACCACAGCATAAATATGTTACAGATCTCAATATATCATCCTGTTTCCTGTGATTTATTGGAAACTTAAAAATCAAGAGATAGCAATTACTTTGAGATCTTAAAATAATTTAACTTTCTAAAAGACATACAAGATGGACTGACCTAAACCGCTGTAATGGTGTGAAAGGAGCAGGAGTAGTTTATGCAGTTACATCCGGTCAAGGCTGACACATGAGGAAACTGTTTACTTCTTGCAGGAGAAACTATTACGTACGGGAGTATCTTGTGATGATGACAAATCAAGGTCTTGAGAACGAAAACCTCAGATAAACAAAGGTTGATAAAGATAATAAAAAAACTTGTGTTTTAAATCTTGTATTTTTGTATCTTGTAAATTGTATGGCTTGTCTTATGAATTGACAATAGATTATGTGAAAAATGTATATAATGAAATCATTCACAGAGGAAGACTGATGAATAGTCTTCTGTACATATATACAAACTGCATCTTCGTAACAGTATGAGGTAATAGCCTATAAGTGAGGGGCCTAAAAGCTCAAGGGGAAGGTACATTGGAAATATGGTACATGTTTGTAACCGGACAGAATAATGGAGTTGTGGCTGGAGTTAGAGAATTACTTCATGAGAATTATTTCATGAGTAATATGTAAGTAAAAGTAAATCCTTCAAATTACACACTTACCGGCATTAATTGGTCTGATCTTCTGTCCCCCATACAGAAAATAATTGTAAAGAAGAAATAAGCTGGAAAAGGCTTCCAAAATGTTTCTGGCCCTGAATATTCAACAAATCACTAGAATTGCCTCCAAATTAAGGAATTCAACCACTGAATGGCTTAAATGGACAGGTCAGGGTCTTGGATAGACAACTGTAAGTTTTGACAAGAAAAACAGTGCAGTGATATTATCATGATAATATTAAACGAATCAAGGAATCTGGAGGAATTTCAGTGCATAAAGGGCATGGGTGCAAGCCTAAACTGAACTCATGTGATCTCCGAACCCTCAGATAGCACTGCAGCAAGATCCATCATCAATAGCTGATATTACCACATGGGCAAGAGATTACTTTGAGAAACCTTTGCCGAGCACTACAGTTCAGACTTGCATTCACAAATGGCCCTTTAAACTACATTTAAACTACAGCTAGTGTTATAGTAAAGTATGTGGAATGAGATGTAAACCACCCCGAGTGTAGTACGAGCCATCAGCTTGAAGTTCCCATCAACCATCAGAATGGGGGAAAATGTGATCTCAGTGATTCTGATGGTGGCATGATTGTTGGTGCCAGATGGGGTGGTTTTGGTATTTCTAGAACTGCTGATCTCATGGGATTTTCATACAGAAGAGCCTCTAGAATTTACTCAGTGCAATAAAAAGCAATCCAGTGAGTCACAGTTCTGTGAATGGCAATGCCTTGTTGATGAGAGAGACTGATGGAGAACAGCCAAACTGGTTCAGAGTATACAGTGGGGCAAAAAAGTATTTAGTCAGCCACTGACTGTGCAAGTTCTCCTACTCAGAAAGATGAGAGAGGTCTGTAATTTTCATCATAGGTAGACTTCAACTATGAGATACTAAATGAGAAAAAAATCCAGGAAATCACATTGTAGGATTTCTTAAAAATTTAATTGTAAATTATGGTGGAAAATAAGTATTTGGTCAATAACAAAAGTTCAACTCAATACTTTGTAACATAACCTTTGTTGGCAATGACAGAGGTCAAACGTTTCCTGTAAGTCTTCACCAGGTTTGCACACACTGTAGCTGGTATTTTGGCCCATTCCTCCATGTAGATCTCCTCTAGAGCAGTGATGTTTTGGGGCAACACGGACTTTCAACTCCACACATTTTCTATGGGTTGAGGTCTGGAGTCTGGCTAGGCCACTCCAGGACCTTGAAATGCTTTTTATGGAGCCACTCCTTTGTTGCCTGAGCGGTATGCTTGGAATCATTGTCATGCTGGAAGACCCAGCCACGTTCCATCTTCAATGCTCTCACTGATGAAAGGAGGTTTTGTTTAAAATCTCATGACACGTGGCCTCGTTCATTCTTCCCTCAACACGGATCAGTCGTCCGGTCCCCTAAACATGATGTTTCCACCACCATGCTTCCTAGTAGGTATGGCGCAACTCAGAATTCATCTTCCTCCAAACATGGAGATTTGAGTTTTTACCAAAAAGTTCTATTTTGGTTTCATCTGACCACATGATATTCTCCCAATCCTCTTCTGGATCATCCATATGCTGTCTGGCAAACTTCAGATGGACCTGGACATGTACTGGCTTAAGCAGGGGGACACGCCTGGCACTGCAGGATCTGAGTCCCTCCCGGCGTAGTGTGTTACTGATGGTATCCTTTGTTACTTTGGTCCCAGCTCTCTGCAGGTCATTCATCAGGTCCCTTCATGTAGTTCTGGGATTGTCGCTCACCGTTCTCATGATCATTTTGACCCCACGGGATGACATCTTGCGTGGGGTCCCAGATCGAGGGAGATTATAAATGGTCTTGTATGTCTTACAATTGCTCCCACAGTTGATTTATTCACACCAACCTGCTTGCCTATTGTAGATTCACTCTTCCCAGCCTGGTGCAGGTCTACAATTTTCTTCCTGGTGTGCTTCGACAGCTCTTTGGTCTTGGCCATGGTTGAGTTTGGAGTCTGACTGTTTGAGGCTGTGGACAGGTGTCTTTTATACAGATAACAAGGTCAAACAGGTGCCATTAATACAGGTAACGAGTATAGGACAGAAGAGCTTCTTAAAGAAGACGTTACAGGTCTGTGAGAGCCAGAAATCTTGCTTGTTTGTGGGTGACCAAATATTTATTTTTCACCCTGATTTACAATTGAATTCTTTATAAATCCTACAAAGTGATTTCCTGGTTTTTTTTTTTCTCATTTTGTCTCTCATAGTTGAAGTGTACCTATGATGAAAATTACAGACCTCTCTCATCTTTCTAAGTAGGAGAACTTGAACAATCAGTCGCTGACTAAATACTTTTCTGCCCCACTGTAGTTACTTAGACTTCTTTGTACAGTTGTGAGCAGAGAAGCATCTTAAAATGCAGAACATGTCAAACTTTCAGGTCAATGGGCTACAAGAGCAAAAGACCACAACAGTTTCCACTTCTGTCTGCCAAGAACAAAAAGCCAAGGCAGAGATTCAGTCAAACTGGACAGCTCAAGACTGGAAAAATGTAATCTGGTCTGATAAATCTTGATTTCTGCTAAGGCACACAGATGGTAGGGTAGGAATTTGGTGCCACCAACATGAATCCATGGACCCAACATGCATTATATTAATAGCCTATGCTGGTGAAGGTGGTGTAATGGTGTGGGGAATGTTTTCTATTAAGATGCAACACATGTATGAATATATACAGTGGTACCTCGGTTCTTGATCACCTTACCTCTTGTCGAATTCAATTCTCAATGCATTTTGACTAGAAAAATTTGTTTCGGTTCTCATGATTTGCTTGGTACTCGGCGCGCTTGAATGGCACAAGTCAAGTCAAGCCATGCCATTAATTTCAGACGAAATTCAATTCACGATTCAGTACACAGTGATTCACATTCACAATAGCCATTGCTCAGCCATATCCATCTTCACTGAATTTTATCGATTTATTAATTTTTTAAACATCTACAGTACTGTATTCTTAATGCAGATACACCACCATGGGTCCTAAAATGGTTAATGAAGAGAGCCAACTGAAAGGAAAGAAAATGACAGACAACCAAAAGGAAAACTGGCTTTCAGGATGAGCAGTTAGCATTAGCAGATAGCACCCAGAGTTCACCAATAGAGTACTTTTACTTTTCTCTTTCAATCCATTACTCACTAAATTACATGAGATTTTTCAACACTTCATTTTAAAATAAGCTTTGTGTTAATGATTTTGGCCAACTGGATTAATGTAAGTGTTGCGCGCGCGCGCACACACACACACACACACACACACACACACACACACACACACACACACACACACACACACACACGTTTCACTTATTGTTGAAATACTCATAGATAACAATGTTGCCCTCCAGGGGCCGCTAGTGGTACATCTTGGCAAGAACTGGCATTAACTTCTGTGTGCTACATGGAGGGTTGTATCATGAAGCCTCAACTAAAACGTCTGCATTTCTGAAAAATGGGAATAAGACACAAAGGATGCATTTGCACAAGACACAGAAATGTGGCCCACACCTGTGCAAGAAGCAATGAAGACTTAAAACGGCTTTAAACGTGAAATTGATGTATTGTATTGATTTAAAATGGTCAAAGTATAAAAATATGAATAAATCAGTACACAGTCTCATTTGTAATTAGCAATATAGGCTATATAATATGTGTTTGACGAGCTTTTGGGTTGTATTTTTTGTAATTAAGCTTTAATCTTAAAGCCTAATTACAAAAAATACAATACAAAAATTGATAACAAAAAAGTATTAATATCAATTCTACCTATATCCGATCAGCTTGTAAAACTACTTGCCAGTACACACACACACTCATACATTTGCAGCCAAGTCCAGAATTTAGTGCAACCCTTGGTAAAGACTGGTTAAAAGGTTAATTCATTTAATGTCAAAGGATAAGGATCTAACCTTTACCTTTTTTTTCTTGGAATACATTTACATCAGTTACTTACTTTCTTAGAAGGCTGGCAAAGGTAGATTGCACAAAGTACTAAGGGTGACAAAGCTTCAATACACTGCAATAACTGCATACTATTTTAAACATTTTCTGTATCCGTCTTTACCAAAGGTGCCAGTAAAGCTGACTGTATGTATATCATCTTAATGTTACAAATAAAATTTAAAACAAGGAATCTTGTACATAAGGCAGTTCACAAGTCATACATCAATGGCTTCATGATTGCTGTTCTGTAAAATCTAACAGCAGGAAACTCTGCACAATAGCAATGCTGTTTTCATCACAATCAAAATGGCTGTGGACGGTGAGGTGAAACGCTGGACTTCGAGTGGACAGGATGCAGTGGATCCTGTTAGCCACCACCTGAACAAACCTCTCTTCTGACTCAGGAGCTGTGTGTCAGTAACAGAGAGAAACACTTTAAACACGGCATGAAGTGTGCAAACACAGAGAAGCAGGAAGAGGAAAAGGACTGAGATGGATTGTGAAAGATTGAGGCCTCACCTACTGTCTTGTTCAGCTTGTCTGGTGGGATGTTCAGTATCTTCTGCACCAGCATGGGTGGAACCTGCACACAGACCTGACTCTGTCCTTGTCTCACAGACAAAACAACAGGCCTAGAAACACAAAGACTGCTGCTTACTTAAATGCTGAGGATATTAATGGAGGACTAGGCTAAATAGACTGTTTTTATAAACTAGGATAATATCACAGTTCTAATCACAATAATCTCATCACATTAAACCAAATGTAATCACAATAAACCAATTGATTCAGTTCAATTTCTACATGTTAAAAACCATACAGTGAATTTTGGCCACTGGGTAGCGCTGTACCAGGATGTACCATGGGAACTTTAAATGGAGTCCATAGCCCAGCACACTTGAACCTAAAAATGAACTGATGGTTGAATCAGGTGCCTTTGAGAAAGAAGATCACCAAACTTAACAGGATTTGGGTTGCACACCCCTTCCAAAAATCACAGAGGTTTATAAGTACAGTGGTACCTTGGTTCTCGTGGTTCATTCGTTCCAGAAGGCGTGTTGAGAACCGAAAACGACAGGTACCAAGCAAATTTTCCCCATTAGGAATAATGTAAGTTGAATGAATCCGTTCCAGACCCCCAGAAAATCCACACTGTATAAGGCATTGTATGCATTAATGGAGTTGGTACTGTACAGGTGCTCCCTGATTTATGACGGAGATATGTTCCAACAAATCCGACATAAATTAAATGTATCATGAATGAAGGAGTCTGTACTGTAAAAGCACTTCCTGCTAATGCTAACTGCAGCCTGTCTGTGTCTTTTGGAGCATTAAGATCCTGTTTCCCTTTTGGTTGGCAGTCAATACAACCCTTTTTAGGACCCATGGATATTTATTTGCACTGAGGAATACAGTACTGTAAAAAAAAAAATAATAATAATAATAAAAAATAAAAAATAAATTAAATAGCGGAGACCTCCACTGAGCAACGAGTATTGTGCATCACTGAATCACTGTGTTCTGAATCGTGAATCATAAATCAGATCGACTCATACTCAAGTTTAAGCAAGCACGCCGAGTGCCAAGCAAATTTTACAGGTTGCAATGAGTCGAGAACTGAATTCGACGAGAACCGAGGTAGAGTATATAGTGATGATGTAGAACACAAATCTAAACAAATCCTTCTTGATGTTTGGGCTTCGCATTCATCATTAAATATTGGGAAAGGCTTCTCATAATAAGTGGAAACAAAGGCCTTCTAAAATCTTTCTGTAGACATATTTTGCAAATGTTTTCACACAAGTAATAATAATAATAATAATAATAATGATGATAATGGGAATGGTGAAACAGTGGTTAGTGCTGTCGCCTCACAGCTCCAGAGATTTGATTCTCGGCCTGTATGAAGTGTGTATGTACTCCCCATATCTCTTTGGGTTTCCTTTGGGTATTCCTAAAATATGCAGTCAAGTGGTGTCTTTAAAGTCCCCAGTGTGAGTGTGTGTGAGTGGATATGCACATGTTCCCTGGAATGGATTGACGCCCTGTCTAGTGTTGGTTCCTTCCAGTGCTCTATATTGTCTGTTAGGCCCCAACTCCTAGCAACCCTGAACTGGAGTAGGGGAGTATGGACTGTGGTAGCCTAGCGGTTAAGATACTGGACTATGGACCAAAAGGTCCAGGGTTCAAATCCCACCTCTGCCAAGCTGCCGTTGGGTCCTTGAGCAAGACCCTTAACTCACAATTACTTGGATTGTAAGATTGTATTGTAAGTCACTCTGGATAAGGGCGTCTGCTAAATGCTGTTCTCAAAATCCCAGTAGATCAGACCAGCCCATCTAGCACTAACAACCATGTCACATTCAAAGTCACTTAAATCACCTTTCTTCCCCATTCTGATGCTTAGTTTGAGCTTCAGCAGGTCATCTTGATCATGTCTACATGCCTAACTGCATTGAATTTCTGCCATGTGATTGGCTGATATTTGCGTTAACGAGCAGTTGAACAGGTGTACCTAATAAAGTGATCAGTGAGTGTAATGTGTAAGGTAAAAGCTAGTTGCTACTTAAATGAAATATGATACACGAGTATCTAAACAAATAAACAAATCTGCCATCGTATCATGTGACTATCATAGCTAGACCAGATCGGTCTATGTTGGTCAGCCCTAAATAGTGACAAAATCACTCTGTGCAACAATATGACATATAATATATAATTGCAATGTGTAGAAATATTATCGCAATGCTCTTTCTGCCAGTGTTTGAAAGTGAAAGTAAGAAATACTACCTACCTGTAATGCCGACGTACTCCAGTATGGGGCAGGCAGGGGTAACAGGGTCTGTAGATTCCATTCTCGTCTGTGTCAAGTTCAGCACAGCACAGTCCGCAACCTGTAAATGTGATGTCACCAGATACAGTGTCCAGGATCCTCCTCAGGGGCGTCTCTGCATCCATGAGATGCACTGCATCTTGAGATGGGCTACTCTGGAACTGGAAGGCCATGATCTGAACTCTTAGCTCCACATCACCTAATGAGCCAGAGAAGCAAACCATTTGTCAGTCAAGTTCAGAGAAAGGTTGCTATTTGCTGTGTGGCGTTTGATTCCGGCTCACCTGTGTATTTCTGGGACAGCAACGTGTGCAAGTCGATCTCAAAGCTGCTGGAGCCCCGGTGTGAACTGATAGTTGTGCAGAACTCTTTGTATCGGGGATCAGTTGGGGAGAGAGGCTGACAGGAGCTCCACGGAGTGGAGTGAAGCTCCATCAGGCCTGACGTGGCATCCTGCTTCACCAGTAGCAGCCGAAACTCCCAAACTGCTTCTGCATATAAAGGAAGCATGTAAAGTTATGTGGTAGGTTCTACAATGATACACATAGGATTTGTTCACATTTTAACCCCACTTTTTCTTAGTCAGGTTCACAGGGGCTCTGGCACCTATCCACAGTGACCACAGGATCCAAACATAAGCATATGATGGGATGTCAGTCCATCACAGATCTGAGTAGGTTTCAGCTGGGTAAATGCTAAGCAACTAAAGGCCTCTCTCACATTGAGTAATGCTAATGTTCAGAAGTCCACCATGATAAAAACACTGAACAATAACGTTATGCATGGCAGGGTTATTAGCACCCTAAGCACACGCGCTGTTCCACCAAACAATGGTTAAAGAAGAATAAAGTTAATTCTTAGAATGGCCAAGTCAAAGTCCTGACTATAGTCAAATCGAAATGTTTTGGAAGGACCTGAAGTGAGCAGTTCATGTGAGGAATCCCACCAACATCCCAGAGTTGAAGCTGTTCTGAACAGAGAAATGTCTGGGTAAAATGTCATCCAAGCCAATGTGCAGTAGCAATCAACAGTTATTGGACTTTAGTGCAGTTATTGCTGCACAGGGGGATCACACTAGAAAGCAAAGGTTCGCATACGTTTGTCACTCACAGACATGTAATAAAGTCATTTTCCTCAATAAGTAAATGACAAAGTATAATATTTTTGTCTCGTTTGTTAAACTGGGTTCTCTGTAACTACTTTCAGGATTTGTGTGAAAATAGGATTATGTTTTAAATCACAATTACGTGGAAATATAGAAAATTCTAAAGGGTTTCTCTAACCTTCAAGCACCACTGTATGCCGTTTACTTGCACAGTCAGAAAAAAGATGGGACTTAAACAATTGTATGTCCTTGAAATATGAAATGGGAAATAAAAGGCTGCTTTCTGTGCATTTAAATGATACTTAAATCTGCCACCACAACATGTAGTATGTATGCTTCTTGAAGGTCTACTCTGTTTAGTCATCTCTAGTTTTGTTAGTGCAGTCTTAAGTATAGAGCGGTACCTCGGTTCTCGTCTTTAATTCGTTCCAGAAGGCTTGTCGAGAATCGAAAGCAACGAGTACTGAGCAAATTTTTCCCATAACGAATAAGGAAAATTAAATTACTCCGTTCCAAAACCCAAGAAAATCTACAGTGTAGAAGGCACGATGCATTACTTGAGTTGTATTATACATGTGCTCCCTGATTTACAAAGGGGATGTGTTCCGACAAATCCATCATAAGTTAAAAGTAACATGAACTGGGGAGTTTAACAAGTGTTTGGTAGAGCAGTCTATACTGTATCATAGTGGAGCCTATGATAAGTAATGACAGGTTAATGAGGTAAGTTAGTTAATATTTAAAACACTTACAATAACCTACAATTGGGCACAATCATTAACACAAAACTTATTTTATGATAAAGTGTTGAAAAATGTATGTAATTTAGTGAGTGATTCATTGAAAGTGAAAATTAAAAGCCACTTGGGCACTAGCTTAGCTGGTAACTAACTGTAGCTTGTGTTCCGGAGCATTCAATTCCTGTTTTGCTTTCAGTTGGCTCTTATAACTACACTACGAATACAGTACCTTAGATGTAAAAAGAAAGCAAAACACAATAAACAAACACAATCTTCTCTGAGCAAGGGCTATTGTGAACCTGAATCACTGAATCACTGTGTACCGAATCGTGAATCGAGTTTTGGCTGAAACAAGTCACGCGGCTTGACTCTTGCAAGTTCAAACAAGTGCGCCGAGTACCGAGCAAACGTCAAGAACTGAGACAAATTTTTCAAGTCAAAATGAGTCGAGAACTGAATTAGACGAGTTCCGAGGTGGTTGAGAACCGATGGTACCACTGTATGCAAGTCTTGGATGGAAACAGGGACCAGAAAATTGACTGTGATTGATCAGACTGGTAGAAATTATAATTCAAGAAATCAAAGATAAAATATGAATCAGGTAGCTAACTTTAGATGACACTGTGATCGCGATAACTATTTGAATTAACAGCGCAATCAACAACACGGTGTCTACAATAAAATGCAGTATCTTTACCTTTGTTTGTGTTGATGTTTTGTAGCCAGGATAGAGCTGCTCCCCACAGAACCATGGCCCCCTGTCTGCCCTTTTCCTGTTCCACAGTTAATACAGCTTTGGATAAGCCACCGGTCCGGGACACACCCTCCACCTCATCTCGCCACTCTAGAGAAACACAAAGAAACTTTATTGTGGGTACACTCTTTTGACCATGGCCCACACTTAATGTGACGGCTTTCATGTTATAATTACAAATTGTAGTTGCATGTAATTTGCATGTTCTCCTTGTGTCTGTGGGATTCCTCTAAGTACTCCAGTTTCCTCCCATGTTCCAAAGACATGAAAAGGGCTATGCTTGCTTGCATCTCTAAAGTGTTCCGGTGCAAGTGAGTGAGTGTGCATATGCCTTGCAATGAACTGGCACCCTGTCCTGGTTAGTTCCTGGCTTACACCCCTTGCCTCTTGACACACCCTGACACCCCGACCCTGAACGAATGTTCCATCAGCAATTGCAAGTTGTATAGTTCCTGAGGTACGTTTCCACTGAGTGCCTTTGTAGATGCTCTTATCCAAAACAAATGACAACATTTCTGCCAGTTGTCATTTGTAGCCCTCAATCTTGTGGTCAGTAGTCCCTAACCCCAACCACTGCACCACAAACCATTGCATTTCCCTAATGTAAATGAATTCAATTTGTGGTACTGTGGTGGCCTCGCCGTCGAGTTAAGGTACTGGACTATAGACCAGAAGGTCCAGGTTTCAAATCCTACCACTGGGATTTGGGCAAGCTGCCACTGTTGGGTTCTTGTGCAAGGCGATTAACCCACAATTGCTTGGATTGTAAGACTGTAGCAGTTGTAAGTTGCTCTGGGTAAGGGCGTCTGCTAAATGACTAAATGTAAACCATTACAGAGTTATTTTGTCTTACTGATGAATAACCAAAACTATGCATGACGAGCCATCTCTGCAACCCACACCCCAATTTTCATATCCACAACTGGAACATCTGACTTTTTCTCTGACTTAGTCATCACCTGAGGTGCACATTTTTCCAGCCTGAACAGTGAAGGTACAATTAATACAAAACAGTATAACAGTTGGATATTAGTTTATACAGAATGCGTTTGCTCATTCATTTTCTTATCTGCTTAATCCTTGGTCAGGGTCGCAGGAAATCTGGTGCCAGGGCAGGGCACCAATTCATTGTAGGGCACATACACTCACACACTAAGCACACTTTAGAAACTCCGATTAACTTAACACACCCCCCGGGGCAGGAGGTGCGAAAAAAATCTTATCACGATAATTTCTTTTCCAAAAGGCGTTTTACTCCATGAATGAGAGGTGAAGGGTATTTTTGGTTTTTTTTTAAGATATTCTGTCCACAGTTCAAAACACGGACAGATGTACTGTAGACATATACAACTGCATTTCAAGTAAATAAAATATCTATATATAATGAAATATTACTTCTGACCAGTCAAAAGCTTCAAGTATTAGAGAAGAACACAAACTTATGACTTATTAGTTTAGATAAATTAGTTTTTGAGCCTTTTTGAGTCTTGGTCCTCCCAAGGTTTCTTGCTCATAACACTTAGGGAGTTTTTCCTTGCCACTGTAGCCCTAGGCTTGCTCAATTTGGCATTGGACGTAGATATTAGGAGATAATCTAAAATTGTAAAGTTGCTTTGAGACAATGCTCCATTGTAAAAAGTACTATTTAAATAAATCTGACTTGACTTGCCAAACAAAATGGATAGCCAAATTCTTTGGTCAATTCCAAGTAAGGTGGGCGATATGATATGATGATCTTATATCACTATACATAGTAAAGTGATTTTTATTCAAAATGTGCTGCACTTCATTCATTTAAACACTCTCTATAATGAAACATGCAGTTGTCAGTGTTCTTTAAGCACCGACGATATCCTCGATATGCTCAGAAAAGCAGATTATCTATCACGAGGAACAGAAGTACCGGGTGTAAACCCACGTGGACACGGGGAGGACATGCAGATTCCACACAGAAAGGAGCCAGGCCGTTCCACTTGGGATCGAACCCAGGACCTCTGTGAGATGATGATGCTACCCACTGAGCCACCGTGCCACCCAGAATGTGTTTGTGTATAATACTACTACTAACAATAATAGATAATTAATGCAGAAATCCTGTTATGGCAGATTCTTCTAGAAACTTCTAGGATCTTCTAGTTCCTCACATCACTGTGAAAGATGAAAGCGACAGTGTATGTGCAATAGGGAAAATCTGATTCACCTGTAGTCATCTTGGTGTGTTTAACTCTGAGCAGTGCATGAACAAGAGTGTCGGGTCGTAGAGAGCCGAGCTGAGCAAAGGGAATGGAGTGCAAGTCCTGAGCAGTTCGGGGTGGCAGAGACGTGAGCAGGGGACGCTTCTCATACAGATGAGTACACAGTGCCCTCAGTGTATGGACATTTACATTCTGTGGTGCTGAAGATCAGTACAGACAAAAGTATTACAATACTTATAGATATATGATACAATATAGGATTGCTATATTGTATAGCAATCACGGCAAATAAAGGGCTTGTGCAGATGAATGTATCCAGACTAATAAATAAAGTGTTTAAAGTGTTAAAAATAGAAGTCACATTACGTTGTGGAATACGATCTTGAGTGATCTGGCCCAGGTTCAGTAGCCGACTCCTGTAGGATGACTGTAAAACAGTTTCTCCCCGCCATTTATCCTTGTGCAGCGTACAACCTGACCAAAGAGAGAGCGAAGAAGAACATCAAAAGAGGAGAAAACCAGTGCCTTAAAGGACAGTTAGGGCCTGAAAATTTGCCATATAAAGTGTTATGAGTTACATCTTCCACCAAATTAGACGATATAAATTTGAATTAAATTCTTTTATATATATATAGAGATATAATTATATACATATATATTATATAATATTACAACATTACATATATACAACACAGACACACCAAAACACACACACACACACACACACACACACACCACACAAAACACACTGTCCCCCTTTTACCCCTGCTTATCCTATTCAGGGTCACAGGTGATGATCTGGAGCCTAACCCATATTAGTCAAATGGTATTCAGTTCCTTCATCCTCCAAAAAACGGCCCAACATACTCTTGCCACATGCGGCCGTGGCCATTGTCGGCACCAGGAGAAACCCAGGACCCACGCACCCCCCCCCCCCCCAGTGTAGGGTCTGACAATGGGTTGAAGGCTTTAATCCAATACCTAATAGAGGCAGGGTGCCGTGGTCTAGCCTGTAGAGTTCTGTGTGTCTTTCAGGAATATGCCTCCCCAGACAATCCAACTGAAACACCACTAAACCCTCAGGACACCTCCATGAAGCCTGTTCTGATGTTTGGTCAGACGCCTTCAACCAGTGGTCCTTGTAGCGCTCTGAAGAGCTAATCCTGTTTCTTCTTGCCACAAGAGCAGGGTTACCGGTCCTGCTGAGGGGTTAAGGACCTTTCTACAGCCTTGTCCAGCTCTGATGAGTAACTGCCTGTCCCCTGCAATCTCCTTCATACTCGTAAGACTGTGCTGGGAGACACAGGCAAACTTCTGCAATGGCATTTTTCATGTGCCATTCCTGCCATTGTTGGACTTACTGTGCACCTCTGTAGGGTTCTGGATAAACCACCCATTAGTACTAGAAACCCCTGGGCAAAAAGTATGGATCACCAGTCTTGGATGAGCACTCATTCAAACATTTCATTCTGTAAAACAAACTCAGATCAAAAACATGATACAATAATAAGGTCATTCCAAAGTGCAACTTGTTGGCTTTCAGGAACACTCAAAGAAATGAAGAGAAAACATTGTGGAAGTCAGTGAATGTTACTTTTATTGACCAAGCACAGGGGAAAAAATATGGAATCACTCAATTCTGAGGAAAAAACTATGGAATCACTCAAATTGGAGGTAACGAGTAGATCTGCTCGTTAGTCTGCAGTTAAAAACACCTGCAGTCATGACACCTTGGAGGGTTGCTGGACGAAGTGGAGTGGAAAGAACCATGGCTCCAACAAGAGAAATGTCTCTTGAAACAAAAGAGAGGATTGTGAAACTTCTTGAAGAAGGTAACTCTTCACTAATGGTTGCTAAAGATGTGGGCTGTTCACAGTCCGCTGTATACAAGATATGGACCAAATACAAACAGCATGGAATGGTTGTCAAAGCCAAGCATACTGGTAGACCAAGAAAGACATCAAAGCGTCAAGACAAACAACTTAAGGCCATTTGTCTTGAAAATCGAAAAAGTACCACTACACAGATGAAGCATAAATGGGAGGAAGCTGGAGCCAATGTATGTGACCGAACCGTTAGAAATCGCCTAAAGGAAATGGGATTTCAATACAGGAAAGCTAAAAGAAAACCATCATTGACACCTAAACATAAAAGAACAAGACTGCAATGGGCTAAGGAGAGGCAATCATGACTGTGGATGACTGGATGAAAGTTATCTTCAGTGATGAGTCAAGAATCTGCATTGGACAAGGTGATTATGCTAGAACTTTTGTTTGGTGCCGTTCCAGTGAGATTTATGAAGAGGCCTGCCTGAAGAAAACAACCAAATTGTCACAGTCCTTGATGATATGGGGCTGCATGTCAGGCAAAGGCACTGGGGAGATGACTGTGGTTAATTCTCCTATCGATGCACAAGTTTACACTGAGATTTTGTACAGTTTTCTCATCCCTTCAGTTGAACAGATGTTTGGAGGTGATGATATAATTTTCCAAGATGACAATGCATTGTGCCATAGGGCAAAAACAGTTAAGGCATTCCTTGGAGAAAGACACATTCAGTCGATGTCATGGTCTGCAAATAGTCCAGATCTCAACCCAATTGAAAACCTGTGGTGGAAATTGAAAAAAATGGTCCACAAGAAGGCTCCGACCTGCAAAGCTGATCTGGCAACTGCTATCAAAGAGAGTTGGCACCAAATTGATGCAGAATACTGTTTGTCACTCATCACTCAGAGACTGAAAGTCGTTATAAAAGCCAAAGGTGGTGCAACTGAATACTAGTGATGTATTTTGAATGGTCTTTTGTTTATCTGTTTTTTATGATTCCATACTTTTTTCCTCAGAATTGAGTGATTCCATATTTTTTTCCCTGTGCTTGGTCAATAAAAGTAACATTCACTGACTTCCACAATGTTTTCTTTCATTTCTTGAGGGTTCCTGAAAGCCAACAAGTTGCACTTTGGAATGACCTTATTATTGTATCATGTTTTTGATCTGAGTTTGTTTTACAGAATGAAATGTCTGAATGAGTGCTCATCCAAGACTGGTGATTCCATACTTTTTGCCAGGGGTTGTAATAGTGACACTGACCCTAGCCAACTGAAAAACAGCTGAAAAATCAGCCAGAAAAGACAAGGACGGACAAAATGTCAATGGCCTTCACGTATCACACCATTTCCCGTCTTATTGTTGCTCCTGTAGTGCATATGTTGTTAACTTCATTAACACCAAAGCAGCTGAAACTGATTAACAACCCCCCCCTCAGTTAACTGACCAGAGTATTTATTCTCTATTCTATTATATTCTTGATAAAATTCCCTTTAATTTATTATAGTCTATATATTATTGTATTTTATTTTATTTAGTATATTTTCTTTAAATATGTTCTTTCTTTTTATAGTTTATATTTAGCTTCTGTGTATTTAAACTATTTACTGTACTTGTCACCTCTAGGTTGTTCAAGGAGATTGGGACACTGAGTGTTTTTTTCCTTATAGAATTTAAAGAGTTTTCCTTGCCACTGACACGCTACGCTTGCTCAATCAGGGTTGTGGGTCTGGAAATTTGTGTGGCTGCTTTGGGACAATGCTCCGTTGTAAAAAGTGCTATGTAAATAAATTTGACTTGACTTGAAGGCGGCGGTATGATACAAATATTTATATGTTCTCTTTCTTTCTCAGTTTGATAGAACTGACGTCAATGTCTAAAAATAACTGCAGCTAAGAGCACACAAAATAAACAATGAAGCTTTAAGAACTTGAGCTTTGGCCTCTAAAGCTTCTGATCAGCTGACCGATCAGCAAAAGCAAGAGAGAAAGACAAAGCGAGAGAAAAGGAGCACTGTTGAAAACTCCAGAAGCAGCACAAGCGCAACAACAGACAACAAAGCAGACACGGAACGCCATACTTCGACCCAAACAACACTATCTGCACTAACAATCCCTCATTATGGATTTGCAGGTACAGGTATGCACCATTTAATGACCGCATTATATTCTGTGAAACAGTACGTTGACCATTACCATGTTCAAATAATGTGCAAATAATACATACATGTGTCAGAGATGGAGTGGAGCGCTACCATCTACACAACTACCCTAATCCAGAGGCATTAGGGATGTTGTGTAGATGGTAGCGCTCCACCTTCCCATAACCTTGACCGTAGCAACCTAAAGCAAATATTTTGGCTCTTTTAGTTTTTCAAATAACTTGCCTTTTCTCTAAAAAAGCAAGTAAAGTAGTTTTACTTTACTAGGTAGGACCGGAAAAATGGTCCACACGAGTGAAAATTCAAGGTTGTCCTGTCATTGTAAGGACATTTGGTCTTCACAGGTATATCAAGACAAGGTACAAACACGCAAACACACAATCACGCACACACACACATGAATGCCAGACTTCTGCTCTGGATCTGCAGCACTGATTGGCTGTTGAGGTGACCAGCTTTTAAAGACAGATTTTTATTTCCCATTATAATTTTTAAGAGCTCAGATGTAAAAGCAAGCAGACTTTGATCAGATGACCAATAAACAGCACACACCTGTTTACTAAAGAGTTACTGTTCATCACAAGGTACACCTCACCTGTAATGAGCAGTATATCTCCTGAATGGACAGTCAGGGCCCAGAATGCTGCTGCCCTCCACAGCACCACCTTCATCTCCAGTCCTGAATGGTCAGTCACGATCACTGTAGCCAGGGGAATGCTGGCATTAGCTGATGCTCCAGACTTTGCTTTGATCTCCTTTAGGTGACATGGGTGCACCACAGCAACCATGATGGAGTAACTCACACCATGACTCTTACACCTAGACAGTAATGTGGTGGGTTGGTCAAGTATGAACATGGTCTTCTGACCTGTTCCCTGGTGACTCCTAGTTGTGACTGGAGACAGCTTCGTCTGGGAGTAGTAATGAGTTCTAGAGATGTGTTTGGGGACCCAGCTTCAACTTCAGGGTCCTCCTGATCCAAAGGGTGGACCTGAGAGCACAGAACGCCATTGGGGGTACGCAATAAAAGAATGTCTCCTGATTGCTGCCATTGGCTGAGACTCTCGTAAAGTCCAACTGAGTCTTTCAAGGTTCCTACCAAGTCTCCATCTCCTGGACTGACCTGTGGGCTATAAAGCTCTAGAGAGCTCATGGGGGCTGAAAGAGTTTGTTTTGGTGGAGTTTGAGGAGCTCCAGGAGTGTCGAGCGACCGAACATCACAATCCTTATTTCCAACAGCTTTCAGTAGCAAACCTTGGCTCTTGGTCCAGGAGGTTAGATATTCTGTCTTTATAGACATTGCATTACTTGGCTCAGGGTCAGATTGTGAGCAAGACAGTGAAGCAGGGAAGCAACGGTCTAGATATTCTGTAACCAACCCAGGACACAAGTCAGCCTCTCTTTGATTTGCCTGCTTGTCCAAAAATGACTGGCTAAACGAAGGTGTAACATCATCTTCAGATGCTCTATTGTTACTCTCAGGCGTTAGATTAGTTGAGCTTAGTCTGTCAATAGCCTGGCCAGCAACATCAGCATGGACTCCTTCCTTTGCTCTCAGCTTTCCCTGACTCCAACTGAAGTCTAGAGTCTTCCACTGATTGAAACCTTGGTCCAAGTCCTCCTCTGACACTGACTGCGGATGGGGTGCACCCAAAAACACATGGACCTTTGGGTTATCTGCCATATTGTTGTCTTTTCATATCTTCTTTAAAAAACCCACTTCCTGAAAAACGAAACAAACCTTTAAATAAGGACAGATAATCACATTTTTAGGCTTGTTCACAATCCACAACATTAGTATTTTTCATGTTGTTTTAAGACCAATTTGCATGTAACTGAACACAACAACCAAACTTACTTCTCTACTGATTAAAAAGACAAAATGCACTTTCAAAAACTAAGTTCCAAAAGCCCATGAGAGCTTGGACTTTATTTAATTTAACGTTGCTTTTGGCATCAATGGCTATTCGCAACAGAAGCGAGATTATGCTGATAATAGTGAGTCACATTCACACCAGGCCGATTTAGAGTGACACACTGAACGCATGTCTTTGGGATGTGGGAGAAAACAGAAGTTCCTGGACATGAGGAGGACAAGCAAACTCCTCACAGGCAGAGTCCGAGGTTGGGATCGAACCGGGGATTTCTGTCTACAAAAATATACTAATAAAATCAATTATGGTTCTGAAGTGTGACCACACCATAAATCACTAGCAAAGGGGAAAACATACATTTTACATTTTAGATTAAGTTATCTCTCACATTTTGTGTATATCTTTCTTCAAATTTCTTTCAAATCCTTAGCCAGGTAAAATGCCACAACATCTTTCCAGTGCTTATTTGTATTTCTTAAGTGGGGTGCCTTATTCAAATGTCTTTGTTATCATTGTTTGATTATTTGGATAATAACTGTTGTTTGATAATAACTTTGTCTGTTCAAACAATCCAAACATCAGTTCCATATAAGCAAAGTTGAGCTTCTACAGTCACCAACTCATCTTTGTTGTTAGCCATGCTACTGCGTTGCCAAGAATATGAGGAACGCTCATATTCTAAGGACACACCCAATTCGGGCTATTACTGATTACTTTGTGTGTTTGTCAGGGAAAATGCAAGCCAGAGGAGCAAACAGAGTAGCATTTGGTTATAAAAAACACTCTGGGATGCCAGGTCATATTTTTTTTTAGCAAAAGTGAAAAGATTTAGTATACTGGTTCTCATGATCTCTCAAGATTTTAATCATTTTCAATCTAAAACAATCACATTACCCACTCCTACCTTAAACCTACTACCAGCAAAGCAAATAATCTCTGAACAGGTCTAGCTGCTGTATGAGTCAGACATTAGGCCAAGTCCTTGGGCTCATGCTCTAAAACAGTGGTGCTCATTTTCAAATGCCTTAGGAGCTACAAGACAAGACACAGGCTTTGAAGAGCCACATTCTGCTCATGGAAGCTTTTTTTGAAGGGTGGTTTCTAAGTCTTCAGCTTTTTTACTCAAAACTAACTTGACAACAGTCAAATCAGAAACTAGTAGGTTTCTACATTTGCATTGAAGCCATTACTTTTTAGTCATTAGTCATTTCTCTCTCTGCATGCTAACCCTAGCCACTCTTACTACTTCATCGTCAGTATACAAGAATCATCTTTCTTGTCAGTTTGTATGTAAAGTGATATGACCGGTTTTAAGGTGAAGCAAGCTTATTTCACAATCCTTGGCTGTTTCAGTTCACTAACATCACCCCTTTCGAAACTTTGACAAATTCAGCATAGGTATGATTAATATTGGCTGCTTAATATAAGCTATGTTTGTGTTACACCGCACATTAGCAACGCTAAGATATTCTTCACGTTAATTTAAAAAAATTAGATGCTTGTCCGTATACAAATGTTTGCTTTAACCTTTTATCAAGGGCACAAGGCATTGACAATGCTAGACATCATGAATACTATTGCCTTAAAGGTTATGCACAAATTACATAACTTCTACATAACCTTTAAGTCAACAGTTTTCAAAAGGTGGATCCTCCTAGTTATTTGCTTATTTTAGTCACATTCCAATCAATCACGTAGAGACTTGACCAAAATTTCATACCCATTTCATTTTATGTTTTTTTAAACATGTCTTAAATTTGTACATAAAAAATTCAGAAACATCTAATATTCAAGTTGTTTCATCATCAGATAATTTTTGTGGGTTTCCAAGCTTTATCAAACAATCGTACATGCACTACATAGACAAAAGTTAGTGGACATCCCTGTTAATTATTGACCCCCATAGACAGTGGCAGTAGAATAGGTTGTACTGATACCCCAGTAGCCTCAATATAACACATTTATTGGTTTCCCTTTTCAACAAGTCACAACTCACAGTCATGTTCCAAAATCTAGTGGAAAGCCCTTTTAGAAGAACAAAAGGCAGCAAAGGTGGGAGGCAAACTTTATATTACTACCATGTTTTGGAAGTAATTTTTTGTGTCCACAAACCTTTGTCTATATAGTGTACCGTACAATACACATAAAAGCCGGATATAGAAAACTTACCTCTATTCTTTATCCCACACATTCCTCATTTTAAATGCCTCTGCTTGACTTTGAATAAGCAAGTTAATTCCTCCTACCACCTTCATACCTGTATGAGTCCTTTATATAAAGTGATAGTTTTGTTAATAAAAGAAATATGCTATAATCCATTATTTTCTATTCTGAAAAAATCCACTCTATTCTGTTATATAGTTCTTTATGTAGAGTACTCATGAATACTCTACATAAAGAACTATATAACAGAATAGAGTGGATTTTTTCCTTCTTTATATAAAAACATGAATACACTACCCATGATTCAATGATACACGAGTAGTGGTGTAAACAAGTGGTTTGAGATCTCATCGTTGCTAAAGAGAACCAGAAGGAGAAGACAGTATTTTTAAAGGTTGCTTACAATGTGCACACATAAAGAACCAAGACCAGTTGCCGTTGGTTCTCTTTCATGTGCACTTTGAAATAACTATACAGGTAGTCCCCATTTTACGATGGTCCGACTTTATTTGACTTTACGATGGGAAACTGATAATACACATAAAAACACATTCAACAGAAACTGTACTCTGAACTTTGAATTACGAATTTCCTTAGGAAAGCGATTTGCAGTACTCTGCTCTCCTGCACTCTCCTGAACTCAGAAGTGCGTGACGTTGGGAGACACATGGTGTGTGTGATGGGTGCTTGGAAATGTAGAGGAAAAGCCGTGGTTGTGACAATGAACATTTTTGTTTTTCACTTTCAATACATTATTCGATAATTACATGAGATATTCAATACTTTTCTATAAAATACTTTTTTTTGTTTTTATATTGATGTAGATTTACTGATAATATTTTCAGCCTCTCTGACATAAACTGTGTAATACTTTGGGCTGTTTCCCCAGTGATTCACTATTGTCCAGAGCTTAAATGTCTTTTTGCTGATTAAATAAAACATTCCAGGAATATATTCAAGTTTGGTTCCTGTAGAGGTTGTGTTAATGTCTTTTCAGGAGGATACAAAGGGGCTTGCTGAAGGACTCAGCAGCAGCTAATGTTTGTGGGATGACTTGAACCCCTCAAAACCTTCTGATCAAACTTCTTACCTTGTTTTAGTTCCTTAACCATTGACCCGCCGCCACTTACCACTGTCTCCACTAGTTTACAACACCAAAATGATCAATAGTTGTACAGCAACGTTTGTTTCTGTGTAGTATTATTTCTCTGCAGGTCGTTCATCAGGTCCCTCCATGTAGTTTTGGGATTTTTGCTCACTGTTCTCATGATCATTTTGACCCCATGGGATGAGATCTTGCGTGGGGCTCCAGATCGAGGGAGATTATCAATGGTCTTGTATGTCTTCCATTTTCTTACAATTGCTCCCACAGTTTATTTATTCACACCAACCTGCTTGCCTATTGTACAGTCACTCTTCCCAGCCTGCTGCAGGTCTACAATTTTCTTCCTGGTGTTCTTCGACAGCTCTTTGGTCTTGGCCATGGTTGAGTTTGGAGTCTGACTGTTTGAGGCTGTGGACTGATGTCTTTTATACAGATAACGAGGTCAAACAGGTGCCATTAATACAGGTAACGAGCGGAGGACAGAAGAGCTTCTTAAAGAAGAAGTTACAGGTCTGTGAGAGCCAGAAATCTTGCTTGTTTGTACGTGTCCAAATACTTATTTTCCACCATAATTTACAATGAATTCATAATTTACAATTGAATTCTTTATAAATCCTACAAAGTGATTTCCTGGATTTTTTTTTCTCATTTTGTCTCTCATAGTTGAAGTGTACCTATGATGAAAATTACAGACCTCTCTCATCTTTCTAAGTAAAAGAACCTGCACAATCAGTGGCTGACTAAATACTTTTTTGCCCCACTGTAATATACAGTAAAACTCATCGATTTATGATAAATTCAATGCACAATGGATTTGTCAGAACGTATCCGCCATCATAAATTGTAAACTACCTGTATGTGAAAACACCCCAAAGAAATCAACTGTGCTATACAAAGTGTTAAATCACTAATTGTTCGGGGTTGTTTTAAATTATTATTACTTTTAGAACATCCTGTTATTGCTTGAATGATATAAGGCAAAATGTCTAAATGAAGCTGAAAACTCCATAGGTGTGACAAGGTAACAGAGTAGCTATTAGAAAACAAATACTACACAGAAACAAACTTTGCTGTACAACTCTTGATCATTTTGGTATAGTAAACTAGTGGAGACAGTGGTTAGTGGCGTTTCAATGTGGTTAAGGAACTAAACCACGGTAAAGACGTTTGTTTCAGAACAGGTTGAGGGTTCAAGTCCCCCAACATCAAGCTGCTGCTGAGTCCTTCAGCAAGCCCCTTTGTATCCTCCTGAAAAGACATTAACACAACCTCTACAGGAACCAAACTTGAATATATTCCTGGAATGTTTTATTTAATCAGCAAAAAGACATTTAAGCTCTGGACAATAGTGAATCACTGGGGAAACTGACCAAAATATTACACAGTTTATGTCAGAGAGGCTTAAAATATTATCAGTAAATCTACATCAATATAAAAAACAAAAAAGTATGTATTTGTATAACTCAAGACCTTCCACCTACAGACATTTAATGATGACTCTGCTGTTGTTGGGTGTGTCTGTAATGAGGAAGAGCTGGAACACAATACCGTGCTCAACAGCTTTGCTGGGTTGTGTAGGAGGAACAATTTACAACTTAACGTGGCCTAAACTAGGGAGTTAGTGGATGACTTCAGGAGAACAAAGACCCTGCTGACCCCAGTCTATCCTGAGTGAGGATGTGGAGACCTATAAGAACCTGAGAGTGCACGTGGACCACAAACTGAACTGGTTATGTAACACAGAGGCAGCTTACAGGAAAGGACAGAGCGTACTCTGCTTTTTGAGAAAGCATAGGTCATTCGATGTATGTAAAAATATGTTATTCATATTCGAACAGTCTGTGGTAGCAAGTGGCATGTTTTATAAAGCAGCATAATGGGGCAGTGGCATGAAGGCAACAAATAATAGTAGACTGAACAAACATTAAAAATGATGGTCAGGTAATTAGGACCAGGATTCGCTGGTTTCTGTAGTTCAGAAGAAAATACATAAACTGCATCATATCACTGATGATGTCTCGTTTTAGTTTTTATTAGGAAATGCACATCATCACAAACTACATACACTAAATGGACAAAAATATTGGAATACCTACACATTACACCTACAGGAGCTTTTATTGCATCCCATTCTAAATCCACTGGCATTACTATGGAGTTGGTACTCCTTCTGCAGCTATAACAGCTTCTGGACTGTGTCTGTGGGACTTCTGCCCATTCATCCAGAAGAACACTTCTGAGGTCAGACACTGACGTTGGCTTACAAAGTCTCTAGTTCACCCCAAAGGAGTTCGATAGGGTTCATTGAGGGCAGGGCACTGTATGGGCCAGTCAAGTTCTGCCACACCAAACTCACCTAACCATGCCTTCAGGGAAGCTACTGCACTGTGGCACAGTCATGCTGAAACAACGTTTGAAGCATACAATTGTTCAAAATAGCTTGGTATGCTATAGCATTAAGAGTTTCTTTCACTGGAATTAAGGAGCCTAGGCCAACCCCTAAAAAACAACCCCATAGCATTATCCCACCAAACTTTACAGGCGGCACTACGCAGTAAGGCAGGTGACGTTCTCCTGGCATTCCCCAAAGCCAGATTCATCCATCAGACTGCCAGACAGAGAAGCATCATTCCTCAGTCCACAGAACATGTTCCCTCTGCTCTGGAGTCCAGTGGTGGTGTGCTTCACACCTCTCCATCTGACACTTGGTATTGTGCTTGTTGACGTAAGGCTTGCATGCAGCTGCTCGCCCATGGAAACCCATGCCATGAAGCTCTTGGTGCAGTTTTTGTGCTGATGTTAATGCCGAGGAGGTTTGGAACTCTGCAGTTATTGAGTCAGCAGAGTGAGGGCGACTTTTAAGCACTATGTGACTCGGCAACTTTGCATGGTCTAAGACTGAGTTACTGTGATCCTAAACGCTCCCACTTTTCAGTAATACAACTCACAGTTGTGGGTGGAACATCTAGGAGCAAAGAAATTGTGACTTGACTTGTTGCAATGGTGGCATCCGATTATGTCCCAATACTTTTGTATTGGGCCTAGACATGTATTGGCTTAAGAAGGGGGACACGCCTGGCACTGCAGGATCTGAGTCCCTCTCGGTGTAGTGTGTTATTAATGGTAGCCTTTGTTACTTTGGTTCCAGCTCTCTGCAGGTCACTCATCAGGTCCCTCCGTGTAGTTCTGGGATTTTTGCTCATCGTTCTCATGATCATTTTTGACCCCATGGGATGAGATCTTGCGTGGAGCCCCAGATCGAGGGAGATTATCAATGGTCTTGTATGTCTTCCGTTTTCTTACAATTGCTCCCACAGTTGATTTATTGGTGGCATCCAGTTATGTCCCAATACTTTTGTCCATATACTGTACTTAGATCAGCTCTATTTGCTATTTTATTCTTCCTTATATATTGTATTTCATTTTTTTATTATAATATTTACTTTACATTAATTTCATATTATTACATAATATTTGATCTCAAGTATTTTCTATACCTACTATATAATTCTGCTTATTACTAACTTAAGGCATGAGCAATACGCTGAGAACAGAGCGAGTCTAGGTGTATCCAGCAGGTAAGGAAATTGACCGAGTAACCACTTCAAGTCAATTTAGTTTTGTCCTGTAAATCCATTGTCTGTCATCATTTCTGTAATTTCACATGCCATGTTTGCTGCTGTGAAAAAATATTTAGCCCATGGATCAATAAAATACTTGAACTATATCCATACTTAGGCCTATTCAAAGATTTTATATAGCTAATTCATCCATTCATCCATATTCACACCAGTCCTAAAACAATGTATTATATTATATAGATTATATGTCATCTAATGGTGGTTTAAGACTTTTGCACAAGTCTATATATTGAAGGTAACTTACATAACAATGTAACTTATCATTCCATCTCATTAAAGGCATAAGCCCACAAGGTAAATTAGCACATTGCTACCTTACAGACAAAACTATACTCTTAATGTCCTAGAAGAATGCAGCCCAATTTATTCCTGTGGATGAAAAATAGGACATGGACTGACCAAATTACTATAGTTAAAGTCTAACAATAGATGATCATCTGGAAGGAGTTTACACTATAGACTAGACCCATACAGCTGCTAACACTTATGCTATACATCTCAGTGTGATGTTTCTATTCAGTTAAAAGGACAAAGCAGTTTAAAGTAACTCCCCATAATTTCACCAACCAGCTGCTGGATGTTGGCTGCACGTGAGCCAATGAGAATACAGAACACAGTACGACTTGAAAGCACAAGAGTTATGGGATGCACTTGCAGAGAGTTGCATTATGCTTGCTTAAGACCACAGTATCTTGGTCACACAGGATTGTGCAGGAAGACATAACGCAACAATTCTTTAGTTTAGTTCTTTATTCTAACGCAACTTTATGTGTTTTACAAAGCTGAAACACATTGGTTGTTAAACAATGGTAAGAGTCACTGTAAAATTACCTCAAACATAATTTGTGAAGCTTTTATCTGTCCAGGTGGTCTTTTTCAATGTTGGACCTTACTTCCAGTGACAGGTTTCATTAATGGGCTGCTGCTATTTTGAGTCCTTTGAATACAGTATATTACACTCTCAGATCTGATACTATGGACCCCAGGTGGACCATCAATTCATTAGTCGTGATATTAATAAAAACACCACCTTCATTTTGTTTCTCATTAAAGATAATATGGATTATATTATTCTTGTTCCAGAAAACGGTTCAGGTACTGAATTTTCGCATAACAAAAGCCTATTTCCATTGTTTCCTATGTAGAAACGCTACCTGGTTCCTCTTTTTTCAAAACATACTTTGATTGATGTCAGCATATTATACTGGCACAGATGACTTTCTGATTGGTCTTCCTGCCCATCTGTTCACTTCTTTGACCAGAAAAATGCAGGGCTGACATGTAATCACCTGACCTACAGTGGTGTTTGAAAGTTTGTGAACCCTTTATTAAAGAACAGGGATCCATCAATGTCTAATCTTCACAACACACGGTTGTGGAATTGTATCATGACACAAAACCAGGAGGTATCTGAGGAACACAGAAAGTGAGTTTTTTTCTTATGAGGCTGGAAAATTGGAGAGTTTGGACATCAATCTACAGACAGACTGCACAAATTGATGAATTTCAAGACAATTATTACTCAGGTCAGCCAAGAAAGATCACTCCAAGAGCGAGATAGACTATGAGGTCACAAAGGAACCCAGGTTAAACTTAAGTGTTACCTGTTTTGCTGCATGTGGACCAGCACAACTTGCTATATAGATGGAACAATGAAATCTGATTATAATGGCAAATTTGAAAGAAATATACTGCTTGTTTGTTTATTTGGTCTATTTAACGTCGCTATCAGCATCAGTGGCCATTTCAGCGACACACACAAGGTTACATCTATACACAAGGTTACCTCAAATCCCAAAGCTTTAGAAATGGCTTTATAACCCTTTCCAGACTGATAGATCTCAATTACTTTCTATCTCAATTGTTCATGAATTTCTTTGGATCTCAGCATGATGTGTAGCTTTTAAAGATCTTTTGGTGTACTTCACTTTGTCAGGGAGGTCCTATTTAAGTAATGTCCTGATTGAGAACAGGTGTGGCAATAATCAGGCCTGGGTGTGACAGTGAACTCAGTTATGTTTTAACGCTGGTTAAAACATAACATGTCCTATCATTTCCTATCATTTCAAAATAGGAAATCAGGAAGTGGGCAAACACTTTTTCACAAAACTGTATTTGCACATATGCATAATAGCGTACCACTCCACATAGTATGTTAAAATAATGCATAATCTCTTACTGTGAATGCCTGCACCTTGTTTACATTAGGCGTGTTCTAATGGATATATTTAATATAATTTCATATAATTTGTTATTTTTCTGTATCATTCCTTTTTTGTCATGCACCAGTACACCTAAACAAATTCCTTGTTTGTGAAAACTTACTTGGCAATACATCTGATTCTGATTCTTTAAATAAAACAGGGTGCCCACTCACACCTGATCGTCATCCCATTGATTGAAAACAGCTAATTTCACCTTCAAATTCACTGCTAATCCTAGAGGTTCACATACTTTTGCCACTCACTAATATGTAATACTAGATAATTTTCCTCAATAAATAAATGAACAAGTATAATATTTTTGTCTCATTTGTTTAACTTGGTTCTCTATCTACTTTTAGGACTTTAGCGAAATCAATTAAGGATTATATAACAATCTCAACAGAATGTTGGCCATGCAGCAGGACAGTAACCCTAATCACACAAGTCATTCTAACATACATGGCTAAAGAAGACTAAGGATAGTGTTTTGGAATGACCAAGCCAAAGTCCTGTAGAATATTGTGGAATCAGTGCATGTGAGAAAACCCATCAACATCCCACAGGTAAAGCTGTTCTATATGCAGGAATGGGTTAAAATTCCTGAAAGCCATTGAGTAGGACTGATCAAAAGTTAACAGAAATTACTAGGTGCAGTTATTGCTGCACAAGGGGTACTACAATCAGATACTAAAAGCAACAGTTCACATGCTCATTGGATTAATTTGGTTCTTTCTATCTACTTTTAGAACTTGTGTGAAAATCGGATGATGTTTCATATGTATTCTTGAATTCTAAAGGCTTCACAAACTTCCAAGCACCACTGTAAACCCTATCAAGCATTTATAGGTGTACTAGAAGACAGTAGCAGTTAGTGCCAAGCAGTTAGTGACACAGCAAGATTGTCTACAGAATATTGTGAAATCATGCTGGGAAGACATGGCTTGTCAGACATTGCACAAACTTGTGAACACCATGACCCGGATCACCACGGTTTTGGGATAGTAAATCGCACCACCCAACCGCCTCTGGTAAAAGGTTTGATCTGAAGATTCATGGTTGGTAGGTTCACGTGTGGATTTTCAAGCTTTTTGTGTACATAATATTTCCATATCATTTCCATATACATACAAACTACATTCTCCAGCACAGTAAAGCAGCTGGAAGAATAAAGAATTAATGCTTTCTTATCACTTTCACTGCATTTAGCAGTTTGAATGTCTGAAACTGATAAGAAAATACCTGCCATATGGGGATTCTGAAGGTTTCTGGGTCTAAACCTAGAGTTTACAGAATTTAAGGAGTTCCTCGTGGTCTTTAATCATAAAGCAGACTTTTCACAACATGTGGAACTGAATGGAGAGCTATACGTGCCCACTACCATGTACCTGAGGGTTTAGGACCTCTTAAGCATTCAACCATATGCCCTGTCACTCCAGAACGTTGTGTATATTTCACTGGATTATATATGGAGATGGCATGTCCATATTGACACATATCCATTATTACAAGTTTCAAACAACCATTTGTAGTCAACCTGCCTGGACAAGGAAACAAGTGTATTTTACCAACTCACAATGAGGAAGGAAGATTCCCAGAACAAAATGTACTGTGAAATTGGACAGTAAAACCATAAAGTGGCCAAATTACCACCAAAATTCATAGTACAACTGTGAAATAGTTCATGGTCAGTTCATAGTCAGTTCATAGTCAACCAAGTTTACAGTTGTGCTATGAAAGTTCACAGTGGAACCATGAAGTGTCCAAATTACCATCAAAAATCCAGAGTAAAACTGTGAACTTCATGGTGAAAACTGTGAAAGTTCACATTAAAATTGTCAAGCAATTCACAGTTTTACTATGAAAATTCACAGTACATTTTTTCCTGGGTTGCTAGAGAGGCAAAATTGCCAAGCGGAGAATGAGACATGGGCCAGGTCCCTGTGGTACTGAGCTAGCGTACTGGGTCGCTGAGGTATGTTTACACAAACAGTTGATCATTGTATATATGGATATTCCATTATAATAGCTTTAACGATTATTCCTACTTATGATACAGACACATGCATAATATACAGTTCGGTAATAATATCATATGTGTAATATACTCTATTCTAACCATTTCTGTTGTACATTCATGAGGTAATGGCTCGTTTTTGGTCTGGTCTAAATCGGATGCAGCACCTCCCAGTGTGAGGTGGAGATTCAGCTCGCTTAAGCAAATAACAAACCCTGTCTTCAGAAGTTGCTTTGCACTACAGAGTTGAGCTGAGAGGCCGAGGCGTTTTAATATTCCCCTCCCGAACCCATCTACACTTTCCTCCATAAACTAACCACTTCGCGCTCGTTGAAGAAATGTACCGGTACCTGGGAGAATTCCTCACTCGTGCTGGAGGAAATACTCTGGCCTCGGGACTATGCGACTCCTCTCTGCCGGCTTCGACGTCTCTGATGCGGCTGCGGCACTACAGCGAGGCCGCGGGAAAGGGGGACGACGACCCGAACTTCTTCCGCATGGTGGAAGGCTTCTTCGACCGTGGAGCGGCCATCGTCGAGGACAAACTGGTGGAGGATCTAAAGACCAGAGAGACTCCTGAGCAGAAGAGACACCGAGTCCGCGGAATCCTGAATATCATCAAGCCGTGCAACCACGTCCTGGCTGTGTGTTTTCCACTGAAGCGGGATAATGGAGAGTGGGAGATTATAAAAGGATACAGAGCCCAGCACAGCCAGCACAGGACCCCGTGTAAAGGAGGTAAACAAGCCGCATGCGCTAGACGATCACTGCTGCAGGGAGATACAGAGAAGCCAGATCTTTAGCACTGAAGCTAGTCAAGTTGTGAAGTCACGCATCATTGCAACAAGTTGTTTAGATAGCAAGAAACTTGAAGCAAACCCAAAGCTGTGGTTCTTTGCCTCAACTGCTAATCAACTAAAATTCAGTGTAAATTTACTCCAGTGTTTCTTCTACCTGTTATTATATCCATTACTACTGTTAATCCCATAATTTGCCTGCCTATCATATGTGTGGGTTCAGAAAGGTGTGTGCTGTTTTTGAAAATGATCAACATTTGAGTGGGATGCTGCAGAACCGCTCAGAAGCCGATTATATTTCAGTTACAGCTAGCTTTATTCTGCTTATAGCGAAAAAAACCATGAAGTGGCCAAATTACCATCAAAAATTCATAGTAGAAGGGTGAACTTCATGGTCAAACTGTGAAAGTTCACATTAAAACTGTCAAGCAATTCATAGTTTTACTATGAACATTCACAGTACATTTTTTCCTGGGCAAACCTCACCTCTTTCTATTTACACCCACCATACAATAAAACTTTAGCTCTAGGAGCTGTAACACTGGTGTTAGTATGGAATAGTTAGTTAATGGTTAGCACTCTAGCTAATCATTCTTAAAAGTCATTAAAGTACAAACAGAGAACCCATTTCAACAAATGAGACAAACATTATTGATTGTTTCTTTCCTGAGAACAAGAAGTGCTTACCAATTGTAAGTCGCTCTGGATAAGGGCGTCTGCTAAATGCTGTAAATGTAAATGTTAAATTATATTGGAGAGTGGCAAAAGTATGTGGATTAGCAGTTACTTTGAAAGTAAAAGTAGCTTTGACATTTGAAGTGAACTTGAAGTGAAATCAGTCAATGAGATGACAATCAGATATGACTGGAAGCCCTGGTGAATTTGTAGAGCAGGCATCTTCTCAACCTGTTTGTGGATGTGTGTCATGGCACAAACAAGTGATTTCTAAGGACCTCAGAAATAGTGGTTAATGCTCATCAGGCTGGTGAAGGTTAGAAAACGACGCTAAAGAATTTGGCTCCACGAATCCACTTTCAGACAGATTGTGTACTAATGAAGGAAATTCATGACCATGGTTACTCTCCCTAGGAGTGGTTGGCCAACAAAGATCACGTAAAGAACAAGAGCAGTAGAACACACACCCGAACACAAGGCAATTTCTAAGTAACTTAAGCCCCAACTCACAGTAGCAAATGGTAACATTCATGAGTCCACCATCAGGGGACCACTGGATTCTAAAGTATACCAGCAAATTCTAAAAGGAATTGTCACAACATCTGTCAGTGATCTGAATCTCAAGAGAACATGCAGGAAGACAATGACCCAAAGCGCATAAGTCATGCTACCAAGGAATGGTTCAAGAATGAAGGCAATGTCTTGGAATGGCCGAAGGCAATGTCTTGGAATGGCCAAATCAAAGTCCTGACCTTAAACCCAATATAAATGTTGACCAAGTAAAATGTTTTAGTCTCATTTATTTAACATTTATCTGGTTTTAGGATTGGCAGGGAAAGCTGATGCTGTTTTAGGGCATATTTTTGCAGAAATAAATATAATCTGATTCCCTGGTTCTCACCACTCACTAATGTTTAGCCCAACCTTGGCAGTGCAGGTCATGAAAGCAATGAAAAACCTGCATAATTTTCTTGGAACAGTTTGGTTCATATGTTAAAACTGTCCAGCTGAGTAGCCATAAAAGTATCCATCAGCAACGTGTTGTTCAGAGCTGCTTCAGTGGATATTGAAGTCCAACTAATGTCTTGCAGTAAAATTTTCTCCCGTACTTTTATTATGCCACCACTGGCCTTTACTATTGACAGGTCTGTAAAAGCCAGAGATTTTGCTTGTTTATGGGTGACCAAATACTTATTTTCCACGATTTACAATTAAATTCTTTAAAAATCCTACAATGAGATTTCCTGGATTTTTCTAATTTTGTCTCTCATAGTTGAAGTGTACCTATGATGAAAATTACAGACCTCTCTCATTGCTCCAAGTAGGAGAACTTGCACAATCAGTGGCTGACTACCGGTAAATACTTTTTTGCACCACTGTTACCATAGGATCTATATGATTTCAATAAAAAGTCCCTTACTATTTCTTTGTATTTACCTAATTTATTTCCAATATGAACTCCTCTTGAATGCTAGTGCAAAGAATGTAGACACTTATGTATTTTGGTTATCAAGAGAAAAATTTGGCTGATAAGTTTACTAGATAGCTAGCTCGGAAGTAGCATAGTCTTGTTACTACCATCCTATTTAGGAGCATTCAATGTGTAATCGGGAGTTGTACCGAATGCAAAAAAGATGCATGGTGCAATCTTCCAACAATTCAAAATTCATCCAGCAAACTATGGAATACTTCATTCTCAATATACAGGGCAAAACCTTGAAGAACAAGATTTTCCTGTGCACGTGCAGGAAACCAAGAACCAGCAGAGCAGAGCAGCTTTGACTGAAGCAGTTGCTACTCCCTCACAAACCAGTTTATTCAAGGGTTTTTATTTTATTTTTTTGTTTTTTTTATCAGATATCTCCCCGAGTTTTTACTGTACCCAAATGAATTATTTTGGCACAAAATTCTCATCATTTGGCATGATGCTAATGGAATGTATTGAATTAACTTCTCCTCGGTGTGGTTTAGGTGCTCCAGCTCCACCCTGAGGATATTCTTTCATGTTTTTTCTTGAAAATATTGGCACCTGATGTGGTCTTTGGCTGTTTGAGACAAAGTCTGATAACTCATGCATTACGAAATGGCATTATGCAAATCACTATTGAATTTGGGTGAGACATGATTGGGCGTGGCTTGTCTATAAACTTGCGTAATTGTCATCAGTCTTTGCTGACCTCTAGATCCACAAGTCTTAACTGCTTTTCACCGGATTCAGATTAGGTTAGACCACACCTAGCATCCAACTGTTATGTCATCTTCAAAGTAATGGGTTGTTTTGTTAATTGCAGTGTTTACTTGAACGCTGTTGCTCTGTCTGACCTTTACCACAAACTACGCAGTGGTGGTCAGCATGCTGCGGGGAATGTCAGCTGGGGAATTAGGCTGGGGTAAAAACTCGGGGAGATATCTGATAAAAAAAAATAAAAAAAAACCCCTTGAATAAACTGGTTTGTGAGGGAGTAGCAACTGCTTCAGTCAAAGCTGCTCTGCTCTGCTGGTTCTTGGTTTTCTAGACGTGCACAGGAAAATCTTGTTCTTCAAGGTTTTGCCCTGTATATTGAGAATGAAGTATTCCATAGTTTGCTGGATGAATTTTGAATTGTTGGAAGATTGCATTGAATGGCTCCTAAATAAGGATGGTAGTAACCAGGACTATGCTAATTCCGAGCTAGCTATCTAGTAAACTTATAAGCAAAATTTTTCTCTTGATAAACCAAAATACATAAAGTGTACTACATTTCTTTGCACTAGATTCAAAGAGGAGGTATATGAAATAAATTAGTTAGGTAAATACAAAAGGAAATAGGAAAAAGGGACTTTTTATTGAAATAATATAGATGCCTTATGGTATACAGTGGTGCAAAAAAAGGTTAATTTACGGTAGTCAGCCACTGATTTGTGCAAGTTCTCCTACTTGGAGCAAGCCCCCCCCTATGACGGAGGTCTGTATGTTCATCATAGTAGGTTAACTTCAACTATGATAGCGACCAAATTAGAAAAATCCAGGGAAATCTCATTGTAGGATTTGAAGAATAATATTAATTGTAAATCGTGAAAATAAGTATTTGGTCACCCATAAACAAGCAAGATCTCTGGCTTTTACAGACCTGTGACGTCTTCTTTCAGAAGCTCTTCTGTTCTGCACTCGTTACTTGTGTTAATGGCACCTGTTTGACCTCGTTATCTGTATGAAAGACACCTGTCCACAGTCAGACTCCAAACTCAACTATGGTCAAGACCAGAACTACACAGAGGGACCTGATGAATGACCTGCAGAGAGCTGGGACCAAAGTAACAAAGGCTACCATCAGTAACACATTAGGTCGAGAGGGACTTGGATCCTGCAGTGCTAGGCGTGTCCCCCTGCTTAAGACATCTGTTGTCTTATGTACAATTACTATTTTTCAGTGTACTCATAAGAATTTAATCATGTTGTCTGGTTTCACCCAGAGGAGTGGGTGAGGCTGGTTCCTCTCTGGTTTCTTACTTATTACTCTCATGGAGACTTTTCTTGCCACTGTCTCCTCTGGCTTGTTCATTTGGGGTCTTGGGGTTTTTTGCGAAGCTATTTTGAGAGAATGACTGTTGTAAAAGGTGCCAACAAATGTAACACGACAAAACGTGTACACGGTGTATAAAGCTAAACAGAACAGGTAGCATTGCAGACCTTGATGCTGACTGGTGCAAAAAATATGGTACAGCTACACTAATATGACTTAGTTTTGAAAACTGGGCAAAAACACAGTAATCACAATAACAACACAGTAAAAGCACCGCCTGGTATAATGACTCTCGATTTCTGCTGAGGCACGTAGATGGTAGGGTTATAATTTGGCATCCTCGGCATGAATTCATGTATCAAACCTGCCTTGTGTTTACAGTCCAGGCTGGTGGAGGTGGTGTAATAGTGAATGTTTTCTTGGCCCAATTTGGGCTTGTTAATACCAGGCAATTATTGTCTGAATGTAACAGCGTATGAGTATTGTTGCTGATGTGCATCCCTTTATGGCCACAGTTTACCTATCACTTATTGGCTACTTCCAGCATGATATTGCATCATGTCACAAAGCAAATGTCATCTTAACCTTGACAATGACTGATGGGTCTTCATTGATTGATTGGCCTTCCTAGTAGAGATGCACTGATCGATTGGCTGGTGACCAGAATCGTACGGTTTTCACCTTGATCGTTTGTGACCGGTGATCAGCCTATCAGTCTAATATAACCGATTCTGTTCCAGTCACATTTAGCCTACACGTGTGCACTTGTGATGCCGACAGCGACACAAACACAGCCACACATGAACAGCACAGTGCTTGGACTAACGTTAATTCAGAATTCAGTTCACGTGTTTACAGAGCTTTAAACAGCTGCTCATATGTTTGCTTCCCTGTCCCGATATTTAGCGTGTAGCTCAACTGTCTGTTTACTTTTGGGTTCATGTCTGTGTGATATGTTTTATGTGTATATGTCTTTTTATTAGTTGATAAAAGCTCATAGTGCATGTTTTAATTCTGTTATACCATTTATGCCCGGGATTTACTTTGAAAGTGTGTTTTTAGTGCATTCAGGGGCATAATGCATGCCTTGCCGTCTACAGTGGTGTGAGTTGCAATTCAGCATCTTTGCTTTTACTTGTACCCTTGCATTAACTGGTAAAAAGCTCTTATCAAGGCTGGTAATAAAGTATAATTTGAGCAAGTTTGCAGTGGTACAAGCCAACAGGCCCTGTGTCTTTCGTTAGCAATTGTTTCTGTATTCTGTCGTTTATAATTCTTAGAAAGAGAATCAGACAATATCGAAATTGGAAATCAGAATTGGCCAAGAAAATTGAAATCGGTGCATCTCTGCTTCCTAGTCAACTGGAACTGAATGCAATCGAACTCCTATGAGATGTGGCAGAATGGTAGATTGATGGCATGAAAATTCATCTGAAAAATCATCAGAAATTGTCAACATGGAACAGAATCTCAAAGGAATGTTTAAAGCACCTTGTGGAAAAAATACCATGAAGAACTGAGGCTGTTTTGAGAGCAATGGGAGGCCATACCCAGCATTACTTCAGTGTTCCTAATAAAGTGAGTGTAAATGCCCTGTTTATAACACTGGCAGTACACTATCCATGTTAAATGGATGAGTTAAGTAGCAGAATTGTAGAATTTGATGGCTGAAGGAGAATGGGTGTGGGCCCACCAAACTGGATATTGGTACAAGCTTCTGATCTACTCCACTGCTTCATCTGGAGCCACCTGGAACATCTGCTGGAGTGATTCATCTCACTTGAGGCCCAGAGACTCACCCAGAGACTCCAACTTCAGCTCAACTAAACCTATTTTATTCTCTTGAGACTTTTGTTCAGCATGTGCTATACTGAACATCTACTTTTATACTTGGCACTGCTCAGTTCTTTTATATTCACCTAGACATGGACTTAACTGGACAAGAAGTTAATCTTGTTCAGTCTCAGTCAAAAGAGCACAAGTTATTCCAAGCCTTGTTTCTCTTCAGGTGTCTTCCTCATGTGTCTCAGCTTAGGTAAAGGTGGTTTTCAAGTTTCAAGTTAAAAGTGAACTTGTACTTGGACCTGCAAAAGTGCTCCTTACAGCATAATGGCCGTTAAGCCCATCTGAAGCTTTCAGTGTTGCGTTACATGGTCACACCATTAAGTAACCAGCATTTTAACAGTATTTAAGTTTTCACCTTCTTTCATTGGGTCCATGACATCCTATTGTGCTGATTATATATCTTAAACTGGTTTTCCATCTTGGTCCAAAGGCTGCTTTATACGGAACATTAACTGGTTGTGCTACCAGTTTTGCCTGGTTAACCTTGTAATGAATATGTAATTATTTTCTGTAATAGACTACACATTAACTATGTACCTTTTTTACTTTGGAGTAAAAAATTGTATTTGGAGTTTTAAGTCACCTTACAAGTCACTTTGCTGTCCTGGATGGATAAAAAGCGATTGCTGTTGGAGCAGAAGTTCAAGTGAAGATTCAGCAAAACTGGCAGCACTTGAATGGGAAATGCTAGATGACTGTTATGTGATTGATCCTGTGTTGATAGTATTAATGAGTCTATAGCAGGCTCTGAGCTTTAGCTGTTTTAGTTTAAACTGGCTGTGCTTGAGGGGAAACCACCTTTTCCTGACCAGTAATATAAGAATAAAGGGAGGATTTCCCCCTTGTTTTGATGACTGTGGGCAGCAGACTGGCACAACATCAGCCTTCTTTCTTTCATGTGAACTTGGGCAACAGTAGATTAATTCTGCAATGTCCGTGAGACCAATGCATAGTTGTAACAGGATTACTCTGATTTCTATTGTTAGTGAAATAATCTCATGCATTCATGCAATTCATTCTTCTAATCCATTCAAATCCTAATTCTCTATAATTAGCTAAAACGCTTCAAAACTATATGATCCAGTGCCTTCATGTTATTCAAGCTGCTGGTGTTTCTAGCTGAAGGCAAGCATGCAGTCTTTGCTTTTTTCGCTTCAGCCACACCCAGAGTAGGCCCTTAACTGATTTTTCTTGTTTGGAACAGCAGGACGAGTGACTCATCCATTCCACTAGTTCCCTGCTGCACTGCTACACTTACACATTTAAGTGGTTTTACTGATCCTTGTTAAACACCGCTTTAAACCTTTGACTCATTTTCAAGCAACAGACTGCCTTCTTAAGTCCTTATGTTGGTTTTTTCTGGTCTTTTTGGCCCATTTTGTTGGCAGTTGCTCTGTACAGAATATGAATCATACGGTTTTAGTTTCGTGTGCCATTCAAGTCCTTTCCCTGTCTGTCCTTTATTGGATGACTCATTGTGCTACAGCAGAAAGCAGAGACACTTCTCAAATTCCTTTCACTAACAAGACAGAAAGAACATCTTTGCATGTGACCCTATGGTCAAGAACCTCACTTCCCCGATGGCATAGCAACCATCACATCCGTTTCTGCCATGAAAATGGCTTTAAGTGGCCATAAACTATCTAACTAATTTTGTCCTGCAGCAGCAATTATAGGGATAAGACTGGCATTATGAGACATTGCCTTTTGTTTCCAGAACGAATATCTCTGCTTTGTTGTTAGTAAAACAAACTGACAGATGTTCTGGCATGCAGCATGCATTAGTATTTAAAGCACATGTGAAAAAGTAAGTATGCTATGTACACAGACATTCATAGTTTGTGTTTGCTTGCAGGCATCCGTTACAGCACTGAGGTGTCTGTTGATGAAGTGAAAGCTCTGGCATCGTTGATGACCTACAAATGTGCTGTTGTCGGTAAGGCTTTTCCTATGTTCATATCTTTATTTGAATATGCTTGTCCCACTTCGTTCTAATAACCTGTTCTTTCCACAGACGTCCCATTCGGAGGAGCTAAAGCTGGGGTGAAGATCAATCCCAAGAACTATTCTGTAAGTCCATCACGTTTACTTATACCACATCAAGTTTACTTGTACAATGGTTTTATGTATTCAGTTGGTTATGTGACTTAAGAAATATAAGACTTGCTTTGCTGTTGGGTTCCATAGGTCTGGTAATGCATAGCAACTTTCTAATAAGATACAATCTACATGAGAAATACAGATGATACTTGACATGTTTTATGAATGCAGTATTTATGCGTAAATGTTTTCAAGAAAATGTTCAGCCTAAATAATCTGCAGTAAGTTTATTTTTCATTCTTTTGATATCTTGCTGCAGTAGCTGAAAACATTAATTGTTCTGTTTGTGTTTTTTCATATTTTTAATTCAATGTTTTGAATAATTTGGGAATAATATTTTAGGAAAGAGAGAATGGCCCTTAGGTATTTTGATATGGTCCACAGTGGCCCCTTTAAAAAAAAAATAATAATAAAATAAATAAATAAAAATAAAAAAAGAAAGATTGGACACCTGTGCTGTATATGATGTTCGACCCAGTCAGAAGGAACTGCAGGAACCCAAATCTGGGTCACTGGGCTAACATTAGATAGATGGATGGATGGATGGATGGTCGGATGGATGGATGGTCGGATGGTCGGTCAGTCGGTCGGTCAGTCGGTCGGTCGGTCGGTCACTTTATTAATCCCAGAGGGAATGACTCAGACCCAACACCAAGGAGACCAGGGTTCAAGTCAGGCTGAATTAGGGATCACCTTCTAGTCACTGCAGCAGCAGCCCCTATTAACTGATCTAGATGGTGTCCTGAATAGTGAATGGATACAGAGAGCTTAGTATGGTCCACCATACTTGCTCATTCTTAGAAGTCCCTCATCTACTCAGTCTGGTCAGTTGGTGCTATGTTTCTTCTAGGGATGCACTGAATATTCCACAACTGAAATTATGATTAATTGAAAATAATAATTTATACCAAATACTATATAACATTTTTGATGAAACGACCAAATCGCAATGAGTGTAGTGTGAGGCGCTCTCAGTAAATGCACATGTTGGTTGGGTGGAAGCATTTCAAGTGTCAGAGAATGACCCAGCCGTTTGGAATAATTGTTCTGCTGAGTTGTCAAGAGGGGGTACAGGTACAGGGGGTGTTTTCAGTGTCCAATAAATATTTTTATTGGTATTTTTGTAATTGTTTTTTCATTGACAAGCAAGAGAAAAATACATTTAGGCTATTTAACTCATGCAATGGTGAAAAAGTGTCAAAATTTATGAAAACCTGCAAAAAAAGTGTTCGGTGTTCTGTGTTTGGCCTTTGGCCAAATGTTTCATTTCATTCGGCTTCATTTCAGCCGAAAATTCTTTTCAGTGCATCCCTAGTTTCTTCCAGATGCCTCACTGTTTTATATCTCAGGCTGCACAAACGTTTCCGTTTCCTTCTGTAAAACCCATGTCAGCACAGTGTTCTGCATGGCAAGCAAGCTCATCATTCCGTTAAATCAATGCCGTTTTCCTTTTTGCTGACAAAGCTAGTTTAGCTGGGCCACTACACACTGACATACTGCCTTTGTAGTACACATTTTATTGCTGTTTTGTATCATCTATGCAATAAATAACTTGACAAACATTGTTGCTCTTTTATTCTTTCTAGGACAATGAGCTGGAGAAAATCACCAGACGTTTCACCATTGAGCTGGCGAAAAAAGGATTTATTGGTGAGTCAGATGTTTTTCCGAGGGTGAATGGGTCGATCTGAGAAGGCAGTGTGTTGAAGATTCTCTGGAGTCACATACACTAAGAAACAGCCCCATCACATTTTTTGATCTCCTCCATCAGCACATTTACAGCCGGGGTTGCAGTCTTCGAATAATGCAAACGTTAGCTTGGAGGCTGCATGCAAACAATAGCTGGAATGTGGTGGGAAAATCATCTTGGAGCAACACAAGCAGAATTTTCAGATGCGTTTTGATTCTTGAATGGGACACAAACTGGAAGTGTACAAGCTTACCCTTGAAAAAGGTCACGTACTTCCTAGAGAGAGGCTGAAATTGCTATTAGTATGACCAAAAATTTGTGTGTGTGTCTTTGTAACTTATTCTGCTGACAGGAGTAAAGAGAATACAAAAATATAAGGAATCAGGATGTATGAAACATAGGCAGAACGTAAACAGTTTTTATTGTGCAAACTGCTGTGCAAAATGTCTTAAAAACGGAACAAAATATAATATATTTTTTTTTTGGATGAAGTATCGTTGCTCTGAACTCTTCTCATTCACATACGACTTGAAATATTATGGGTATGAATTCTCAATTATGAATACGGATCGAAAAAGTGAGAAAACTGTCAAAAATACGTCACTGGGCTCGAGGCAAAAGGCATCGAGGACATGAAAAATCGATTCGTGCGCATGCGTGGTACTGTTTTGAACTCGTGGAAAAAGTACATTTTCAACCGGTATCTTTGCGTGTTAGGCTACATGTTGCTGGCTAAAGCCTTGCTATGGTTTGTTTTTCTTTTTAGTAATGGCGGGCTGTCTGTTAATGTTTTATTTCCCGACTTATCCCTCTAACAAATTCGTAAAACTGCGTTATTCAGCTGCGTTTATATTCACGAAACATCTGAAAGTAGCAGTGCTGATTTGGGTTCCTGTCTTAACTGGAATGAATGTACTGGCAGAAAAAGATTGTAGATTAGCGCTAATGCTGTGCGAAGTTTTAAGAGTATGGCTTCTGATTAGTTAAATTAGGAGTGTAGTACAGGGAAAACGGTACAATGTGCAGGACAGTTGAATTTGTTCAGAGGGATAAGTCAGGAAATAAAAACATTAACAGACAGCCCTCCATTACTAAGAGGAAAAACAAACCATAGCAAGGCTTTAGCCACCACCAAATAGCCTAACATGTAGAGATACCGGTTGAAATTGTACTTTTTCACGAGTTTAAACAGTACCACGCATGCGCACTGTTGAATCGATTTTTTTTACGTCCTCGATGCCTTTTACCTTCAAGCCCAGTGACGTATTTTTGACTTTTTCTATCCGTATTCATAACTGACAATTCGTACAAACAGTATTTCAAGTCGTATGCGTAAACGTATATATTTGTGTACGAATGTATATACGAGTACGCAAACATTATTTTTGACTGTACTCTTACTCCATAGTCCGTAATGTGGCTCCATCGCTTGCTGCTTATATGCAGTGCCTCGAGAAAATGCCTTGTCATGCGATCTCTGAGCCTTTGGCGACACTGTTTCACTGGCGCTACTGGTTAACGGCATTGAAAGCAGTTTGAAGAACTTTTGGTCTGCATTGGATTTTTTTAAAAACCAAAAACTTCCAAGCTGCAGACACAGCTCTTTTCTTATTCTCGACAATCCTGTCTTCCTTTCTTTATCCTTCATCTCCATTTTCTGTTCTTTAATCTACCATAATGATGGAGCCTCTTCCAGCTATTAACAGAATGTTATGCTAGGCAAGGCTAGGCTGTGGTATGTGTTATGCTACATGGTTAATTGTACATGGAATATTCATACCATACATTAAATTAAAGACAGTATACCAAATAGTCCAGTATACCGCCCAGCACTAGTGGCTATATGACAATTACAAAGACTGCAGTGTTATTATCAGCACAGTTGTTGAACCTCATCAATAAATTGCCTGTATAAGCTTCCAAGCAATAACCATTAAATGCAACAGTGAAGGGTATTTCTGTTCTGTAGACCAAACATTAGCCAATCAAAACACATCATGCACCTGAACAAAAATTAGTTTAATGTAAAACAATACATTAACATTATCTGACGGTAGTGCATGAAAGTTTTATCCACTCTTTCTGCATAAATATGAGCTAAAACATCAGCAGATTATCACACAAGACCTAAAAGTAGATAGAGAGAATCAAGCTAAACAAATGAGACAGAAATATTCTGCTTTCGCAACATTTCTCTTGGAATAAGATCAGGACTTTGACATGTCCATTCCAAGATATTAACTTTGCAAGATTTGCATACTTTTGCCCCTCACAGATATGTAATAAAAAGAATTTCCTCAATAAAAAAAAATGAGCAAGTATAATATTTTGTCTCATTTTGTTTATGCTGTTAGGACTTGTGTGAAAATCTGATGATGTTTAAGCTCCTATTTATGCAGAAATATAGAAAATTCTAAAGGTTTCACAAACCTTTCATGATCTTTTGACAGCTGATCCTGAGCAGCATTAAGTAATTAATAAATAACAATGAGACATGCTCTTATATTAAAGTTATAAATAACTGAGTGATGTAGCTGTTAACCATTCAGAAGTTGATTATTTGCCAATAACATGCCCTCCAGTACTAAGTTCTGCTTATAACATTTCTTCATAAAGATCGTGTCGTTATTTCAGCTGTTTTTAGTTCCACATTTACTCATGGGAACAAACAGAAAAAAGTCAGTTCCCTACTTTCGCTTTTGTTATAACGCTCATATGCTTTCTTGCGATTTTTACTACATTACACAGTTAGTAGCCAATGGAAACAAGTTCATATCTTTGATTACTATTACTGTTATCCACAGTATGTGCTGTGCATTAAAGCCACATGAAGAAATGTAAAAGGTTAGCTGCTTCATCAATGCAACTCTTCCGTGGTGGTGATTATCAGCAGTAGGACACACTCACATCACTGGCTTATAAGTAAAATCAGCTGTTGTAAACTATGGAAACATAAAAGATATGGAATTTCCATAAATGAATAGTGGCAGTAGAGTGGGTTGTATTGAACAACTCGCACACTGTCATAAGCTCCCACCTTCCCAAGTCAGTTCATCTTAAAACAAAATCCATATAGAAATGGTTTGCCAGCTTTGATAGACAACATAGCTGCTTTGCACAGAGCCCTGATCGTAGCTCTATTAGACACCAGTGAAATGCATTGGAATGCTAACTGGGAGCCAGGGCTATTTGTTCAATAACTGAGCCCAATCTCATAGTCATGTTCCAAAATCTATTGGATACCAACACCCTTGTTTTTATTTGTGATATTTAGGTGTCCACAAACTTTCGACTTGTTACATATTATATATTGATTACACAGTAAAAATATGAGAATATAGTAGGAAATTATGTAGTTGCTTCCAGGTACATTCTGCTTCTGCTGCAAAAACAAAAGATTAGTTTGTGAACTGCTTCCATTAAAGAGAGCATTCCATGAAAGCTATCATTAATTAAACTGTGGCACTCTTTGTGTTTCTGTTTCAGGGCCTGGCATCGATGTCCCCGCTCCTGACATGAGCACCGGGGAAAGAGAGATGTCTTGGATTGCTGACACCTATGCCACCACTATGGGTCACCACGTGAGTTAACAGTCCTGCTGAATCATTTGTGCTTAAGATAAGGGAAGAGGGTTATTGTGTTCACATGGCTGATACATATCATATCCGCTCCTTACAGGTTTTAGAGGTTAACATAAACACACCATGTTTTGGAGGTTAACATACACACACAAGGCATAGATTACAGCTATACAGGAGTGAGCAGTGGTAGTTTTGGGCACTGTTTTTTAGGTTAATAAAAAATGCTTGCTTACTTTTGATCTACCTGTTGGTTCTTGTTCTGTTGTGAAACTAATTTAAAGCAGTTGTGCCTTGACGATGTTATAAATCAACTGGGGAAAATTATTATGAAGATCAGTTAAACATATATAAACTGTAGAAATATAGAACTGTGGTTGCCTAGTGGTTAGAGTACTGGACTATGGACCGGAAGGTCTAGGGTTCAAATCCCACCAAGCTGTCACTGTTGGGTAGTTATACAAGACCCTTAAGATTGTTTCAGATATATACATACAATATGACACCATTAGCATATAAGTAAATTCAATTGTGCTATACTGTGTTAGGAAAGTATTGCATTTAGTCATTTGGCTTACCCATCCCTAAATTTGATGGGTAAGAAACCTTGGGAGGACCAACTTAATGCACCATAACTGTTCCTGTGTAAGCATGCTGCAGTTCTACTGCTAACCATCAGGGTTTTTTACCCATTCTGCAGTTCTAAGCCAATGTAGCCTGTAGACCTAAAGATATATCTAACAGCAAGAATAATACAAAATATTTCATTACAAAAGCAATCCTAGGAACAGAATATCTGAACAAAATATTATTTCTGATATAATACATAATAATAGTAATAATAATTCTTTCACTGTAAGATGAATTGGTGACAGAAACTCACAAGTGAAACAGCAGAGGGCATTTTGCTATTCGTATTTACAGTCATGCTCTTGCAGCACAAAACATATAGTGGGACATAACTGTGAGTCACACTGTGTTCTCCATGTAGGTTACGTCCTAGTATAAGTTTCACATACACACTCACGGCACACATACAGTGGTGCTTGAAATGTTGTGAATCCTTTATCATTTTCTATATTTCTGCCTAAATACGTAAAACATCATCAGATTTTCACACAAGTCCTAAAAGTAGATAAAGAGAACCCAGTTATACAAATGAGGGGAAAATATTATTCTTGGTCATTTATTTATTGAGGAAATATTACATATTAGTGAGTGGCAAAAGTATGTGAACCTTTAGGATTGGCAGTTAATTTGAAGGTGAAATTAGTCACATGCTTTCAATCAATGGGATGACAATCAGGTGTGAGTGGGCACCATGTTTTAATTGGATCTATCAATGTCTTTACAACACGTTTGTGGAAGTGTATCATGGCACGAACAAAGGAGGATCTCAGTAAAAGTTGTTGATGCTCATCAGGCTGGAAAAGGTTACAAAACCATCTCTAAAGGGTTTGGACTCCACCAATCCACAGTCAGACAGACTGTGTACAAACGGAGGAAAATCAAGGCCATTGTTACCCTCCCCAAAAGTGGTCGACCAACAAAGATCACTCCAAGAGCAAGACGTGTAATAGTTGGCGAGGTCAAAAAGGCCCCCAGGGTAACTTCTAAGCAACTGAAGGCCTCTCTCACATTGGCTAATATAAATGTTCATGAGACCACTATCATAAGAACACTGAACAATAATGGTGTGCATGGAAGGGTTGTAAGGAGAAAGCCACTGCTCTCCAAAAAGAACATTGCTGCTCATCTGCAGTTTGCTAAAGACCACATGGACAAGCCAGAAGGCTATTGGAAGAATGTTTTGTGGACGGATGAGACCAAAATAGAAACTTTTGTGTTATGTTTGGAGAAAGGAAAACTGCATTCCAGCATAAGAACCTTATCCCATCTGTGAAACATGGTGGTGGTAGTATCATGGTTTGGGGCCTGTGTTGCTGCATCTGGGCCAGAAGGCTTTGCCATCATTGATGGAACAATGAGTTCTGAATTATATCAGAGAATTCTAAAGGAAAATGTCAGGACATCTGTCCATGAACTGAATCTCAAGAGAAGGTGGATCATGCAGCAAGACAACGACCCTAAGCACACAAGTTGTTCTACCAAAGAATGGTTAAAGAAGAATAAAGTTAATGTTTTGGAATGGCCAAGTCAAAGTCCTGACCTTAATCCAATCGAAATGTTGTGGAAGGACCTGAAGTGAGCAGTTAATGTGAGGAAACCCACCAACATCCCAGAGCTGAAGCGGTTCTGTAAGGAGAAATGGGCTTAAATTCCTCCAAGCCGGTGTGCAGGACTGATCAACAGTTACAGGAAACATTTAGTTGCAGTTATTGCTGCACAGGGGGGTCACACCAGATACTGAAAGCAAAATATTTTTGTCTCATATGTTTAACTGGGTTCTCTTTATCTACTTTTAGGACTTGTGTGAAAATCTGATGATGTTTTAGGTCATATTTATGCAGAAATATAGAAAATTCTAAAGGGTTCACAAACTTTCAAGCACCACTGTAAAGGCGAGAGCGAGTGCAAAAGTATCTGTTAACACTAAAGACTATATTAAGTTGAAATCTATTTCCTGCTTAGACTCAAGACCCTAGACTGGCTCTGTGTATCGGACTACATAATGTCGATGTGCATATTTTACATTATTTTATTTGATCTATCACTATAAGACTTATTTGCTTGGATAAGTTAGTTTCATTCTTACATTTATCATCTATGCCACCCAAGGGGGTTGGGTCCCTTTTTGAGTCTTGGTCCTCCCAAGGTTTCTTCCTTATAATCCCTAACGAGTTTTTCCTTGCCACTGTCGCCCTAGGCTTGCTCAATATGGGATTGGCTGTAGATATTAGAAGACAATCTAAAATTGTAAAGTTGCTTTGAGACAATGCTCCATTGTAAAAAGCGTTATATAAATAAATATGACTCAACATGACTTAAATCTAAAAGTATGAAGGGTTTTAAATATGCTAGTATTTTCCCATAAGAATGTATATGGTCCCATTGTCCAAATATTTGTTATACAAGCTATTTTCATGAGTGAGATACATTACACAGTCCTGGAATGGCCTCATGCACAAACAGCAAGAAGGAATTACTAGGAATTATCCTAAGGGGATAATGTGAGAAAAAAACACACACAAACACTGTATGCAGCTGATGTCACTACGATAGGGTTGCAAAGAAAAAACATTTTGAATTGGTAAATCATTTCAACTGTCTTTGATATAGCAATGTTGATTTATGAGCTTAGGTTTGAATCAAATCCTGAATGAAAGCTTCAAATTGATGCAGCTGTTGCAAATCTATCCACATGGCAAATCTACTTCCCTTGTGACAGAGTATGAGAGTGTGTATGTGAGAGTGACTGTCTGAGAGTAGGGCTGTGACGATTATCGTGATACCGCAGTTATGTGATGCCTAGTGTGGTGTTGAGCCCCTCACCATCATCACTGCAGTTTTTTTTTCATAACAATGGAAAGTTCTGGTCCCAACAACTGATTGATTGAGCCACGTGAATTAACAGTGCAAGAAAAAAGTTTACATTGAGCTCTTATCAACAGACTACATTGGTGGAAGAATGGTTCATGGTGAATATTATTTAAAATAAATACTTGTCACCATTTATAAAAGCAATAAGAATGAGGGAGGCTGTGCATGATCGTGATTAGATCACGGTAAACAGCGGATTTAACTCGGAACCCCCTTTCCCGAGATATAAAACATAGCCTCTTGGCTTATTACCTTCATTTCCTATAATTAATTCATTATTATATTTTTATTTAGCTTTGAAGGTTACATGAATGCGTCTGTTGTGTGATATGAAATATAAATGCATAAATATCAGCATTGACTTTGAGTTGTTGGTCACTTTAGGCTTAGTGAGCGAGGGAAAATCCATTAAATGCATGGGGGATTTATTTTATCATTACTTATTTTTAGGTCTCAGTACAAGCTGGAGAATCAAGCTCGATTCCCTCTTCTGTCGAAGTTTGCCAGATATGACCATGTGTCTGCACAATCAGAGGGTGTTCTCATGGAGCCTATAATAGACTGTGTATGCAGGTCTGAAGTGCATATTCAGTGCAGCTGGCAACCCACTCTGTTTACATTCTCCCACAAAGCGGACAGATATGAACATGTTAGCTCGCCTACGTGATATGTGCCTTCTAATTTCATTTGCACACAGACCCCCCCCCCCCCCCCAAATATTTATGAGGTCTGTTACTTCAGTCTCGCCATTGAAAACCTCCCTCACTGCTGTCATCCATTTTCCCTTCTGGGGGCACATTCCTGGTGAATGTCGAGTTGGAATGATGAAAAAGTCGCATGAATTCCGATCTGGCTGTTCAGACTGAGTCATATTGCTGTGTATCAGATATAGAAATGTAAGATTCAGTGTGTTTTTGCCATTCACACTGCCCCAAAGATAACACGTGTGTCACATATGATGAAAAAGAACAGATTTGGGCCTCTCTTACCTGCTATGTGAATGTAGTCTAAAAGTGTAAAGAGTTTTGAAAACACCAGAATAATGAATACAGAGCTACTTGTATGTATCTTGCTTATTCCAGCCATTTCCAGGAACATTTGGAAAACCTTTGACTGTACATGTCTCTGAAAGGACTCTCATTTGTCTGCTGTCATCCAGAGAACAGTGGGTTCTACAGTTAAGCCTTGGTACTCTTAAGTGAATGTTCGATTTGAAGTGACATTAATCTGTGCTGTGTGTTAACTGCTAACGAATACAACCATATAACCTTAATAACGTGCACCATTTTCCTGTTATTGTGTTTCAATATCTGTTTAGTCCTCTCTTCCCCGTCTCAGAATGTGCTCTCTTTCATGGCCTCTTATTAGACTTATTAGAACATACTGTAAGAGAGCTGAATGATGCTGTAGCCTGTTTAGAGAACATTTGTCCATCTGATTTGTAGGAAATTTGTTGTATTGGCGAGTCTGAAATACTTTGATGCAATTTTAAAAAATGCCACCACGGCTCAGTTTTAGTCTCATCTGCAGTACCGTGCAGCAAAAAACATCAGCTGGCAGTACATGTATTTCAGGGGGAAGAAAAGCTTAAGGATTGCTTTCTCCCTGTTAAATATTGACATGCCACTCAGTCTAGTGTCTGCACTGTACATAAAGCTGTATGCCTACTGCTGTCACTGCTGTTATGTGGCTTAAAAGGGTGAATGTAGCAGATTTTGAGTGTGGCAGTAAGCAGATATTTATTCCCTTATGTATTACAGGCCTTAAGAAGGAGTCAAAAGGACTGTCAGTTGTAAACGTACACCATATTTATTTCTTAAACATGTGATTCATGAGGACTTGTAATGTTTACTGACAACAGCCATGATTTGCAGTGATGAAAGATGTATTCAGGCTTTGTGGCACTGATTTACACTTGCAGTCAGAATTGTTTAACCCTGCTCACCTTAAAAGATGTGTATAATTAAATGAAAATACAGTGATATCTCGGTTCTTTACCACCTTGGAACTCATCGAATTCGGTTCTTGACACATTTTGGCCGCACGACTTGTTTCATCATTCAGATTCACAATAGCTCTCCTTTAGAGAAGATCTCCGCGGTGTTTATCGTGTTTTTCTTTATTTTTACATCTGCAGTACTGTTTTCTAATATATCTAATAAATCTTCATGGATCCTAAAAAGGTTAGTTTATGAGAGCCAACTGAAAGGAACTGAAAGCAAAACAGGAATTGAATGCTCCAGGACACAGGCTGAAGTTAGTTAACCAAAAGAGTAAGAGTTTTGCTTTTTTCAATCTGTTACTCACTAAATTACATGAGTTTTTCAACACTTTATTATAAAATAAGCTTTGTGTTAATGATTTTGGCCATCTGTAGGTTAATGTAAGTGTTTTAAACATTAAATTACTTATCATGAGACAGAATCTCCGTCTACAGGCTCCATAATGTTGCTGCAGTCATTTAAGGTGGACTGGGAAAAACTCCATATAACAGGATTACCCAAATGTCTTCTGACTTGATGTGTTTGTCCCAGCCTCCATCAGGTCATCCTGTAAGGTCATGCTGTAACTTGGGCTTTTCATTGTCCTGATTTTGAGCTTTCTCCCATGACTAGACATGTTCCTGGTGCTCCCAATGGTCTCTAGGAATGTTCAAGGTCTTAAATATCCCGTTATACCCATTGCCCTTTTCGTGCAATGAAATTATCTCCTCTTTCGGCTTGTTACAGCTCCTTAGTCTTCACCATGGTTGCAGCACACTTCAACCAAATCCCTGGGTTGTGTTTTTAGAAACACATTGCAGCTGAAGCAAATTAAGGTTAATTATTGAGATCCCAATGGATTAGTCAGGTTTTAACCCATATTCAGGTGAAACAGACTAGCAGTAGGTTTTGAAATCAGCAATATTATAAAGGGATTGAATAAATGTGACAAAATATCCTGCTTAAATATTACATGATTAATTTTTGTTCATCTGTTGTATCCTTCAACCGATAAAGACTCAATTAGAAGCAAAACCTAGTTGTGCTGAAAAGTTATAAATTCTTACTTTCTTTGGGGGGTTGAATAGTTCTGATCGCAAGTGTGTATCCTTATGAATCACAGAAATGAATTACAGAGTCACCTAAATACACAACCTCTTTTGTTCTGTATTTCTGTCATGCTCACCCCAGGATATCAATGCTCATGCCTGTGTGACTGGGAAGCCCATTAGCCAGGGTGGCATCCATGGTCGAATCTCAGCCACTGGACGTGGAGTCTTCCATGGCATTGAGAATTTCGCCAACGAAGCAGCCTACATGACTCAGCTGGGCATGACTCCTGGCGTCAAAGACAAGACCTTCGTTGTTCAGGTATGAAGAACGTCAGTCTTTAATGTTGTTCTCCAGTCCTTCCTCATCATGCATGTCTGTATTTTAGTGCAGATCACATATTACAGTGTTTAAAGTCTGTTTAGTTTTGTTCTTCAAAGGAAAAGAAACATTGGTGTATTATTGACATGAACATATACTTGCATGTGAACTGTATGCTTAAATGTTGAATTTGCTCCTGATTTCTAATGAGTATGTATTTTTTATTATGTTTAATTTGCCCTAGAGGCATAATACAAAGCTGCATTCAATGCTCAAGTATGCTGAAATGTATTAAATAGAATGTATTTAATTACGAAAAAACATACATATCAGAATAAAATTCATATATACATTGAATTCATAATAAACTTAAATGTAATGAGATTTCAAGACAATGAAGACAAATAGTATAATTTATTAATCCATTAAGTTGCAGAATAATTTCCATAATTTTTCAATGCAGTCTTTGTTAGTTACTTGCATAATCCAGTTCTTTGTATGCATTTGCATTATTAATGGTATGCAAAAAAAGTCTCGTGAAGAAACAAATCGAGCCAAGCTGAACTGTTCTTATTTGTATTCCCACTATAATGTCCTAATAATCTCCTAACCAACAGTTCAATTCAGTAACCCCCGTAAGAAATGACAATTGAGAAAATCGAGGAAGTGGATTGCCTCTGACTGACTAGTTTCTTTTGTTTTAATCAGTGGTTAATTAGGAGTAATGGTTGTCTAATATATATTGTAGCTTTTAGCACTAGAAGAAACAGTTGTAAGGGAGAACAGAATATTGTTACACTTGCAACTTGATTCATGAGACACTGCTTGTTAGAAAAGT
>JAJAGP010001493.1:0-11002 GCA_025084515.1 Ancistrus triradiatus
CAGGGTCGGGATTGAACCAGCGATCTCGGGGCTGTGAGGCGGCGGTGCTAACCACACAGTGCTGCCCTGCCTCTATTCGTTTTCATTTGAATTTGTTGGCTAGTATATAAATATGTTAGAGCTTTGGAACTGATGCATTTTGTTCATGAAGACTAATTATATGACCTTAACATTTAATTTGATCCACTGAGCTTCAAATGCCATGTTATGCTAACCATTAGACTTTCAAAATCACAACATATCACAGAATTTTTTATCACAAACAATGATTGTGACAATTGATTCCCTTTGAGATCACTTCCCATCACAGGGGCGCTGCCAGGTATTGTGGGCCCCGGAAAAATATATTACACTAGGCCACATCAAAACAAAAATAATGTTCTAATACTTTGTAGGGTCCCTGTCAGTCACAGACCCTTAGAATAAACCAATTCATGATTTTACATATTACATTTATATGTTATTTCAGTGCCTGAATTAATTCCTCTACTCACCAGAGACCTTCCTGTACTTACTTTGCTCCTTCTAGTTTGGTGCTGGAGAGCTCACCTATTGGTTGTTGACAATGTCCATGTCACTATTTGCACGAGCCAAGACTTAAAACTTATGATACTAAAAATTGTAAAAAAAAAAAAAAAAAACCTTATGATATTAAACACAGTTACTTTATCGGAATATCAAGACGAGAAAAAGCCTGAATTAAAACAGCTATCCTGACACCAAACAATCGAGATGAAGTGAGCATGACTCAACTCAATTCAACTCTCATCATTAAAATTGTGAAATATTAAGTGTGAACTGCTAAATATTAAGTCCCAGTCGTGAAATACTGCATGGCTTTTTACCCTGTGGGTACCCTCAAAACATTGAGTGACTGCCTCACAAAAAAAGAAATGAGTGGGAAAATAATTATTGTAATAAAGCAAACAAATAGAAACAACAGTACACCTGAAAATGATTTAATTCTTACTTCACATGCTGTTCAAGTTGGATGGTGTTTGTTTGATGGTTAAAAAAAAGAGTTCAGTTAGCATTTTCTATATTTCTGCATAAATTTGACCGAAAACATCATCAGATTTTCACACAAGTTCTAAAAGTAGATAATGAAAAAATTTATCAAAAATATTATACTTGGTAATTTATTTATTGAGGAAAATGATGCAATATTACATATTAGTGAGTGGCAAAAGTATGTGAACCTTTGCTTTCAGTATCTGGTGTGATACCGTCCTGGCCCAGGTGCAGCAAAACAGGCCCAAACCATGATACTACCACCACCATGTTTCACAGATGGGATAAGGTTCTTATGCTGGGATGCAGTGTTTTCCTTTCTCCAAACATAACGCTTTTCTTTTAAACCAAAAAGTTCTATTTTGGTCTCATCGTCCACAAAACATTCTTACATTAGCCTTCTGGCTTGTCCACGTGATCTTTAGCAAACTGCAGACGAGCAGCAATGTTCTTTTTGGAGAGCAGTGGCTTTCTCTTTAAATATAGAAAATTATAAAGGGTTCAAAAACTTTCAAGCACCACTGTAAATGTAAAACACTGTTTTTTGGACAGTTTTTCCACACTGCCCCAACTGTTTTCGGATTTGGGGTTGTAAAAAGCATGAAATTACAATGAACAAAAATAAATTAGCCTAAATTAATGAACAGATATAGTTTTCAGTTGCAAATATTTTAATCAATACTTCAAGTCATACAACTGAAAAGAGTATTAGTTTACATAAAATATGTACACATATCAGACAACGTCTCATGTTTACAAGTAGTGCCAAAATCCTTAACTGAATTAGAAATGTATTGTTTATGCCAGGAAATGTGGTTAAACAAGCGTGGGACTGGAACTGTTTCAGATTTGCTTGCACATACAAGTCAGAACATCATGTTCAGCAACTTAGCTTAAAAAGCTTAGCTTAGGTTAAAAAGGTTTTAGAATGTTAAACAACAGAAACATTCATAAACATCAACTGATCTAGCATTATCCTACTGAATGAAATTGTACGCCTTTATCGAGCTCACTACAACTATGAAATAAGCAGATTTTATTTACTGTTGTGGAAGCTTTATTCCCATTTGAGCCTATTTAAGTTTCACTGAGATGAGGTGTCACCTTTTGTTGAAACCACAGGGAGCCCAGACAGAGCACATTACCTCCCTAGAGAGTACAACTGCCACTTTATCAGAGTCTTGCATTTGAAACCCAAAGTCCCTTTCACAAAGAATCATATTTAATACTCAGGGCTGAGATCCACACCCTGCAAAGGGCTTTTCACAGATCCTTTCTTCCTCTCCCAGCATTCCTTTGTTTCCATTACACACTGCAGTGACTCATTCTTGACTCATGCATGTGGTACACAGTCGGGTCCAAAATGTGGTGAGCAAATGTTTGATATGGTACTCATAATGTTGTGCAGCTTGGTGGTTTCCTGGGGTTTAAAATACGACTCAATCTTTTAGATCCCCTCAAATGACCTTTATTTTGTATGCTTTATACTTTTTAGAGCTGTCAGGTGTTAAGGGAGAAACTGGGATTGCAGTCTGGCATAAACTCCTCTGAAGTCCACAGTTTGATTAATATGTGTGCTCCCTTAGCAAACAGATTACTTATTCATTTTCTCTCCGAGCATATTTAAAGTTTCTCAACTCATATGTATAGCGATGGTAAACCAGAGAGGAATTTCCCTGCTTAGCTTTTTGCTAGCAGGTGCAGCAGCACAAAACTCATAATAAAACCATCACTGGGCAAGTTTCTTGTTTCAGTCACAATACTTTCAGCTTTTTTTCCGTTTTTTTTGTCATTTTGAATGACCACCTGCTTTGTTCAAAGAGCAACAGGAAACTCTCTCTTGTGTGATCCCCCAGACGTTGGAAAAAGCCAGGCCTTCTATATACACCTCATATATGTGCATCAAGCATTGGCAGCCATGCAGACTTCTGCAAGTGTGACAGAAACAGATCGATTTCCCCAAGAACACATCATAGAGCAGTTTGGCCAACAGGATGGGTGTGAATTATTTCAGCATTGTACAAATCTCTCATACATCCTGAATGGGCGCACCGGACGAAAGCAGGGTGTTGTAGTTTTGTTTTTGAGAGCGCAGTAGCGGCGTTTGGGTGTCTGCGTCTCGCACAGCAGTCCTGCTTAGAAAGCGAAAGTGCTGCTGAGTCCAGCCATATACAAGACAGTTTAGCAGACCCTGAGAGCCAGAGGTGAAGGACTGGAGAAAGAGAGAAGGAAAGAGTCACAGAACATGTGAAAAACTCAAACTGTATTAAATTGTACTATTCATATTGACATATCTTATACTAAACACACTACATTTACTCTGTTACATTTTCCTTAAAGAAAAAAGACCTGTGTGAACGATTTTTTATTTTAGATTTTCTAGTTTATATATCTAGACATAAAAGAAATGTACCTTCACTGGAGAGATATTAAATTCCCACAGTTGCAAATATTGGGTAATAGAATACATTTGTTATAGTATTCATAGTCATTATGTTTGCTCTTTATTTGAAAGAACTGAAATTGCCACAGACATAAAACTATTTTGTCTGGATTTGTGTATGTTATGGGGGCACTCCTGGTCTGCATCTCATGCTACATTGGGATAAGCACAGAGTGGCTCAGTGGCAGAGAGCTGGTTTGCTATGCTGAACTACCCTGGTTTGTATGCCCCTCTGGCAAGGTGAGGTCACAGCTGCGTTTTGTGTTGCCAAGAAGGGTCTAGTGCAGAATAGGTAGTACTGAATACAAAGTACTGAATAGGCTTTCACTTGAATGACCTTTAGTGTCATATTACAACACTGACATGTCATTATTTCAACTTATTTACATTGATTGCATTGGAGGATAGTTTAGAAAATATCTTGCATTTATACTCGTGGGCAAACAGAATGGGCCAAAGCCACAATTGAAAAATTAGCTTTGTTCCAGTCAGTGGTAATGGCTTCAAACAGTTGACATGTAGCTGAAAAATGTTTCCCAGTTAGTTTGTTTTTAATGTGAAACCACATTCTCTACAGTCAAATCTTGACTCTGACCAGGTCAAAACAGGAGCCCGATGGACTGTGACAGAGTGCCAACTAATAACTAATGTATTAAGAAAACAAAACAAGACAAAAAGACATTTAGGAAGAGTTTAAACATCCAGGCATGTGGTAGCTGCGTTTTATATCAAACATTTAATATTTTCATGATTTTGCCTTTGTTTATAAGAAGACGATGTAAGTATATTTCTCTGTTTCCAGCCAATAATTGAATTATATTTGGCTTACCTGTAGGATGTAAAGGGTTACTCCTAAGCTTCCCTCTACTTCCTCTGGTTTGAATAGTATCAGGGTGGCCAGGAGAATTGCTGTCCAAGAGAGAAAGGAAATCTTTAATGTACTGCCTGCTTTTTTACAACATATACCAAAGTTTGGGCATCCCCGGTAAAATGATGTTTGGTTAATTTTCTAAATAGAAAAATGTCAAATCAAGTCAAATTTAACACCACATAGCCCAGTGGTTCCCATCTTTTTCACCAGTGCCCCCCTTTTGTAGATAAGAATATTTTCAAGCCCCCCGCCCCCCGCTGCAACACTCACATACACGTCTTTTGCTTCCAAACTCCACTGAAATTTATTTTAAACATTGTCATTTATACAACATTACAACTTATTAGACAAAATAAAATAAAGTCACAAATCACCTTTACAGTGGAATTATTACAAGTGTCATGCATTATCTATCTTGAATTTTTACTGTGTAATACAGCAGTGCTCAAACACGCTTCATTCATTTGTCTCGTCTTCCACACCAGCCACTTTGGGAATTTAGCCAAAACTTTGTGGACACTTTAAAATTACATCCAAAATCATAGGTATTGCTATAAAGTTAGGTCCTTCTATACTACTAAATAGCCTTATTCATCTATAAGAAGGCTTTTTGCTAGATTCTGGATCATGACTGTGAGGACGGGCACTAATGTTGAACATGGCTCACTGTTGCCATTCCAACTGATCTCAAAGGTGTCTGATTGAGTTAAGGTCAGAGCTCTGTGCAAGCTAGCCAAGTTCTCCATCAAATTTGGCAAACCATTTCTGAAAAGTGCAGAACGTTGATGACAGTCTTGTCCTGGTGGAAATATATAAAAGTGTCAAAGAAAGGTATGATGTTTGTTCAGGCAACCTCCATGGGTACAGTACAAATATAACAAAGTAAAAAAAAAAAAATAACGTCTTGGGGCGGCACAGTGGCTCAGCGGTTAGTGCATTCGCCTCACAGCTCCAGAGTCCCTAGTTCAATCTTGACCGTAGACTTCACCTGTGTGGAGCTTGCATGTCATTCCCGTGTTCGTGTGGGTTTACTCCAGGTTCTTTGGTTTTCTTCCACAGTCCAAAGACATGTGTTAGCCTAACTGGTGTCTCTAAAGTCCCCTTAGTGTGCGAGTGTGTGTATGAGTGTGTGTATGAGTGTGTGAATGTGTGTCTGCCATGGCAGCATTAATGCAGACAAGTACACTGAGATTTCAGAGCAACACTGATGACTTCAAAACAACATCTTTACAGGGACATCCATGCAGTTTTCAAAAAGATAATGCAAAACCACATGCTGCACACATCACAAAGCCATGGCTACACAGGAGGAGGGTACAGGTACTCGGACCTGTCCCGAACAAAGAATGTGTGGAGAATTTTGAATCCAAAAATGCAACAATGACGACCACGTACTGTTGGACACCTTAAGATGTGTTTGCAAGAAGAATGGGACAAAATAACACCTGAAACACTAAATCACTTCCTCCATATCCATATCCTCTGTGTTTCTGATATCCTTAAGCGTTTCTGAAGGCCTGAAATGTAGGAATGGACGTTTATTAACAAGTGGAAGTTGACCAGACAAACCATGACATACAGTGGGGCAAAAAAGTATTTAGTCAGCCACTGATTGTGCAAGTTCTCGTAAGTATAAAGATGAGAGAGGTCTGTAATTTTCATCATAGGTACACTTCAACTATGAGAAACAAAATGAGAAAAAAAATCTAGGATGTAGGATTTTTTAAGAATTTAATTGTAAATCATGGTCGAAAATAAGTATTTGGTCACCCACAAACAAGCAAGATTTCTGGCTCTCACAGACCTGTAACAACTTCTTTAAGAAGCTCTTCTGGCCTCCACTCGTTACCTGTATTAATGGCACCTGTTTGACCTCATTATCTGTATAAAAGACACCTGAATCAAACAGCAAAACTCAACCATGGCCAAGACCAAAGAGCTGTCGAAGGACACCAGGAAGAAAATTGTAGACCTGCACCAGGCTGGGAAGAGTGAATCTACAATAGGCAAGCAGGTTTGGTGTGAATAAATCAACTGTGGGAGCAATTGTAAGGAAATGGAAGACATTACAAGACCATTGATAATTCCCTCAAGTCTGGGGACCCACGCAAGATCTCATCCCGTGGGGTCAAAAATGATCATGAGAACGATGAGCAAAAAATCCCAAGAACTACACGGAGGGGACCTGATGAATGACCTGCAGAGAGCTGGGACCAAAGTAACAAAGGCTACCATCAGTAACACACTACACCGAGAGGGACTCAAGATCCTGCAGTACCAGGCGTGCCCCCCTGCTTAAGCCAGTACATGTCCAGGCCCATCTTTTGCCAGAGAGCATATGGATGATCCAGAAGAGGACTGGGAGAATATCATGTGGTCAGATGAAACTAAAATAGAACTTTTTGGTAAAAACTCAACTGGGGGAAGTAGAATGCTGTGTTTTTTCCTTATGCACTCTCAAAAGGATTTTCCTTTATACTGTCAGCTTAGCTTCCTAATTAGGGCTCTTGTTCCAGATTACAATATTGTATGCTCAAGCAAAAAAAATTACTCAAATTAAAATAATATCTCCACACAAATTATATTTTTAGCATGATGCTACCACTTTGACACTATGGAAGTGATTATTTCACTTGTAATGTTCAAGAGAGCATTTCTGACAAGCCCTGAGCCCATTCATAGCCTGTATCAGTTAGAATACCACTTCATATGACACTTGACCTCTGAGGTAAGTGAAGGCAATGGAAGCTTGCTTAGAAAGGCATATACACTAACCTTAAATTTATACTTAGCTGCTAGTAAAGCACTATTCAGCTGCAGCGATACAGTAAGTACAGAACAGAAAACTCACTTACCTGGTCCCGAGCAGAAAAAGAATGCAGATGGGTAAAGGACTACACGCTGTTCCAACACACGAAGAGTGTCCCATTGACGATCACCAAAGAAACCATGAGAAGTAATGCAGCGCTTGTACAAAGAGCGAGCCTTAACCATAAACACCTAGGACAACAACAGTAGCAAGGAGTGAAATGATTTTGAATGGGTTAAAAGCTATCATAGTACAACCCCAAATCAGAAAAAATTGGGACAGCATGGAAAATGTTAATTAAAAATAAATGCATTTCTTTGACTATTATTTCATTGCAGACGGTATGAACCCAATCCAACTATACATTCATTCCTGCATTTCAGGCCTGCAACACATTCCAAAAAAGTTGGTGCAGGGATAATTCAGGACTAGTAATGAAGTTAAAAATAGTTAATAATGATGTGATTTCATACAATCGATGATAACAGGTGATTATAATCATGTTTGGTACAAAAGCAGTATCCAACAAAGGCGAGAGTCTTTGAGGAGCAAAGATTATCAGAGGCTCTCCAGTTTGTCAGCGAATTCTTTAGAAAATCATTGAAATGTTTAAAAATGACGTTGCTAAAAAAAAAAAAGATTAGAAGGGATTTTCATATTTCTTCAATGCAAAATATCACTAAACGTTTCAAGGAATCTGGAGGAATTTCATTTACATTTATGCCATTTAGCAGACGCCCTTATCTAGAGCGACATACAAATGATACATTCTTACAATCCAAGCAATTGTGGGTTAAGGGCCTTGTTCAAAGACCCAACAGTGACAGGTTGGCAAAGGTGAGACTCCGATTCTGCTGGTGCATAATCCAGAACCATAACCGCTAGGCCACCACAGTCAATAGATGAAATAATCACATGGGCAAGAGATTCCTTTGGCGAACGCTTTCAACATCTGGGATGAACCATCACACAGTGGAAAAGTATAGAGTGGTACCTCGGTTCTCGTTGTTAATTCATTCCAGAAGGCTTGACGAGAGCCGAAACTGATGAGTACCAATTTTTCCCATAAGGAATTGAATTTGTTGAAATTGAATGAATCCGTTCCAGACCCCCAGCTAATCCACACTGTATAAGGCATTATCTGCATTAATGGAGTTGTATTGTACAGGTGCTCCCTGATTTACGATGGGGATACGTTCAGACAAATTCATCATAAGTTAAATGTATCATGAACTGGGGAGTTTAATGAGTGTTTGTTGTATCATAGCGGAGAAGAGGCTGAAGAGGCTTCTTATTTGCATTTTTCGATCCACCTTAAATAAATGCAGTTACATTATGGCGCCTATAGATGGAGATTCAGCCTCATGATAAGTAATGATAAGTAAGTTAATGCACAAAACACTTATATTAACCTACAGTAGGACAAAAAAGAATTAAAAAATCTCATGTAATTTAGTGAGAAAAGGATGGAAAGTGAAAAGTAAAAGCAAAACACTTGCCCTATTGGTGAACTCAGGGCACTACCTACTAATGTTAACTGCTTGGCCTGAAAGCCAGTTTTCCTTTTGGTTGGCTGTCAGACCCATGTGGACTTATTTGCACTAAGAATATAGCACTGCACACATAAAAATAAAGAAAAACACGATAAACACAAGATCTTTGGTGAATCTGAATCACAGTGTACTAAATCATGAAACGAGATAAATTATTCTAGTCAAAATGCATCCAGAACTAAATTTGATAAGTTCTGAAATGGCCAAGAACCAAGGTACCACTGTATTATGGTCAGATCAGTCAGTATTCCAGATTTTTTCGGAAGAAATGGACGTTGTGCACTACGGACCGAAGATGAAAAAGACTATCCATACTGTTATCATCAACAAGTCCAAAAGCCAGGGTCTGTCATGGTAGGGGGTTGTGTCAGTGCCATTGGCAAAGCTTCATGTACACTTCTGTGATGGTAGCATTAATGCAGAAAAGTATACACTGAGATTTTAGAGCAACATAAGCTGCCTTCAAGACAACATCTTTTCCAGACGTTCAAACAAGACAATGCAAAACCACATGCTGCACACATTACATAGGCATCGCTGTGGAAAAAGACTACTGGCCTGTGGGCAGTCCACCATAGAGAATGTTTGGAGAATTCTGAAATGAAAAATGTGACAACAACAACCCCATACTATTGCACACCTAAACTTGTGTTGCAAGAAGAATGGGACAAAATAACATGTGAAACACTAAATAGTTTGGTATCCTCAGTGCCAAAACGAGTTTTAAGTGTTGTAAGAAGGAATGGCAACGTTACAAAATGGTAAATGTTTTTTAATTGAGTCGTCAAGTAGAAAGTTTCAGCTCTTACTAAATTCTGACCCTTCTATCCTTTGAGGGTGTTGTGCTAACGTTTTTGGAATGTGTTGCTAGCCAGAAATGCAGGAATGGATGTATACAAACAAATGAAATGAAGTTAACCAGACAAAACAGAAAATACCTTAGGTTCATACTGTCTGCAATGAAATAAAAGTCAATGTAAATGTAACATACACTGCATTTTTTAAACTTTTCCATACAGATTTGGGGTTGTACACTAGTACACAGTGCAAAAATCAGCTCACCACTATCCCAGTGAGGGAGAAGAAGAAGGTAATTAGGAAGACAGTAGTGGTGTAGTTGCTGATGATCTTGCAGACTGTGAGTACTTCACTCTGAAACGGGTTAAGGTATAGTGCACTGGTATGCAACAGCAAGCATCTGGAGGTGAATATAAAGAACCCTGTAATAAGTAAAAATCTTAGACAAAAATACTGATTAAGGTACTGGACCATGGATCAGAAGGTCCTGGGTTCAAATCCTGCTTAATGTATGTTGGGTACTTCAGCAAGACTCGTAACCAATGACTGCTTGGATTATCAGATTGTATCAGCTGTAAGTCACTTTGGATAAGAGCATCTGCTAACTATGAATAGAATCGTATCTGCTTGTTAGATTTTACAAGTAAAATCAATGTGACTGGCAAAGTTAACCAAACTTGCAAGCAAAATAAATAGAATTCAGTGTAAACAAAAAAAAGCAACAAACCCAAAACATATTTACTGAACTAATTTGCTTTCATTGGAATGTAAAAATTAAACACTAACAAATAGACGATAAAGACGGAAACATGTAGATGTATCATCTTATATAAAAGCACAACTGATAAAAGATTTTGTTCTTTTTCTATATAAAAAGAAGACAACCTCTGCATGGCAAAACTTGAGTATGACATATGTCTGGAAATTTCAATGCTTTTACTGTTTTGCTGAAATCGAACAATATTTGGCATATGTTAATGTTTGGACACCTTCCCAAATGATCGACTAGTTTTTATACGTTCTCAGAACTTAATTAAGGTATAATTTGTCTTTTGCACTTGCAGGGTATTACAATTACTCTCAACATTCATGAGATCGTTCTAAGCAGCTGACTGAAAATAATGGATGCATAAACCAGAAGAAAGGTACAGTGGTGCTTGAAAGTTTGTGAATCTTTTAGAATCAAACATCATCAGATTTTCACACAAATTTTAAAAGTAGATAAAGAGAAATCAGTTAAACAAACGCGACAAAAATATTATACTTGGTCATTTATTTATTGAGGAAAATGACATTAAACATTAGTGAGTGGCAAAAGTATGTGAACCTTTGCTTTCAGTATCTGGTGTGACCCCCCTGTGCAGCAATAACTGCAGCTAAAAGTTTCCTGTAACTGTTGATCAGTCCTGCACACCGGCTTGGAGCAATTTTAGCCCATTCCTCCGTACAGAACAGCTTCAGCTCTGGGATGTTGGTGGGTTTCCTCACATTAACTGCTCGCCTCAGGTCCTTCCACA
>JAJAGP010001493.1:11102-186768 GCA_025084515.1 Ancistrus triradiatus
AATCAACTGTGGGAGCAATTGTAAGGAAATGGAAGACATACAAGACCATTGATAATCTCCCTCGATCTGGGGCCCCACACAAGATCTCATCCTGTGGGGTCAAAATGATGAGAACGGTAAGAACGGTAAAAATCCCAGAACTACACGGAGGGACCTGATGAATGACCTGCAGAGAGCTGGGACCAAAGTAACAAAGGCTACCATCAGTAACACACTACACCGAGAGGGACTCAAGATCCTGCAGTACCAGGCGTGCCCCCCTGCTTAAGCCAGTACATGTCCAGGCCCATCTGAAGTTTGCCAGAGAGCATATGGATGATCCAGAAGAGGATTGGGAGAATACCATGTGGTCAGATGAAACTAAAATAAAACTTTTTGGTAAAACTCAACTGGGGCAAGTAGAATGCTGTGTTTTTTCCTTATGCACTCTCAAAAGGATTTTCCTTCATACCGTCAGCTTAGCTTCCTAATTAGGGCTCTAGTTCCAGATTACAATATTATATGCTCAAGCTAAAAAAAATCACTCAAATTAAAATAATATCTCCACACAAATTATATTTTTAGCATGATGCTACCACTTTGACACTATGAAAGTGATTATTTCACTTGTAATGTTCAAGAGAGCATTTTTGACAAGCCCTGAGCCCATTCATAGCCTGTATCAGTTAGAATCCCACTTCAAATGACACTTGACCTCTGAGGTAAGTGAAGGCAATGGAAGCTTGCTTAGAAAGGCATATACACTAACCTTAAATTTATACTTAGCTGCTAGTAAAGCACTATTTAGCTGCAGCGATACAGTAAGTACAGTAACAGAAAACTCACTCACCTGGTCCCGAGCAGAAAAAGAATGCAGATGGGTAAAGGACTACACGCTGTTCCAACACACGAAGAGTGTCCCATTGACGATCACCAAAGAAACCATGAGAAGTAATACAGCGCTTGTACAAAGAGCGAGCCTTAACCATAAACACCTAGGACAACAACAGTAGCAAGGAGTGAAATGATTTTGAATGGGTTAAAAGCTATCATAGTACAACCCCAAATCAGAAAAAATTGGGACAGCATGGAAAATGTTAATTAAAAATAAATGCAGCGTGTCTTGCATTTTCTTTGACTATTATTTCATTGCAGACGGTATGAACCCAACCCAACTATACATTCCTTCCTGCATTTCAGGCCTGCAACACATTCTAAAAAAGTTGGGGCAGGGACAATTCAGGACTAGTAATGAAGTTAAAAATAGTAAACAATGATGTGATTTCATACAATCGATGATAACAGGTGATTATAATCATGTTTGGTACAAAAGCAGTATCCAACAAAGGCGAGAGTCTTTGAGGAGCAAAGATTTGAGGGCTCTCCAGTTTGTCAGCAAATTCTTTAGAAAATCATTGAAATGTTTAAAAACGAAGTTGCTAAAAAAAAAAAAAAAAGATTAGAAGGGATTTTCATATTTCTTCAGTGCAAAATATCACTAAACGTTTCAAGGAATCTAGAGGGATTTCATTTACATTTATGCCATTTAGCAGACTCCCTTATCTAGAGCGACATACAATTGATACATTCTTACAATCCAAGCAATTGTGGGTTAAGGGCCTTGCTCAAAGACCCAACAGTGGCAGGTTGGCAGAGGTGAGACTCCGATTCTGCTGGTGCATAATCCAGAACCATAACCGCTAGGCCACCACAGTCAATAGATGATATAATCACATGGGCAAGAGATTCCTTTGGTGAACGCTTTCAACATCTGGAATGGACCATCACACAGTGGAAAAGTATAGAGTGGTACCTCGGTTCTCGTTGTTAATTCATTCCAGAAGGCTTGATGAGAGCCGAAACTGATGAGTACCAATTTTTCCCATAAGGAATTGAATTTGTTGAAATTGAATGAATTCGTTCCAGACCCCCAGAAAATCCACACTGTATAAGGCATTATCTGCATTAATGGAGTTGTATTGTACAGGTGCTCCCTGATTTATGATGGGGATACGTTCAGACAAATTCATCATAAGTTAAATGCATCATGAACTGGAGAGTTTAATGAGTGTTTGGTGTATCATAGCGGAGAAGAGGCTGAAGAGGCTTCTTATTAGCATTTTTCGATCCACCTTAAATAAATGCAGTTACATTATGGTGCCTATAGATGGAGATTCAGCCTCATGATACGTAATGATAAGTAAATTAATGCACAAAACACTTATATTAACCTACAGTAGGACAAAAAAGAATTAAAAAATCTCATGTAATTTAGTGAGAAAAGGATGGAAAGTGAAAAGTAAAAGCAAAACACTTGCCCTATTGGTGAACTCAGGGCACTACCTACTAATGTTAACTGCTTGGCCTGAAAGCCAGTTTTTCTTTTGGTTGGCTGTCAGACCCATGTGGACTTATTTGCACTAAGAATATAGCACTGCACACATAAAAATAAAGAAAAACACGATAAACACAAGATCTTTGGTGAATCTGAATCACAGTGTACTGAATCATGAAACGAGTTTAGGCTGAAACAAGCCGCGCGGCTCAACTCATACAAGCCTAAGCAAGTGTGCCAAGTACTGAGCAAACGATGAGAACCGAGATAAATTATTCTAGTCAAAATGCATCCAGAACTGAATTTGATGAGTTCTGAAATGGCCAAGAACCAAGGTACCACTGTATTATGGTCAGATCAGTCAGTATTCCAGATTTTTTCGGAAGAAATAGACGTTGTGCACTACGGACCGAAGATGAAAAGGACTATCCATACTGTTATCATCAACAAGTCCAAAAGCCAGGGTCTGTCATGGTAGGGGGTTGTGTCAGTGCCATTGGCAAAGCTTCATGTACACTTCTGTGATGGTAGCATTAATGCAGAAAAGTATACACTGAGATTTTAGAGCAACATAAGCTGCCTTCATGACAACATCTTTTCCAGAGACGTTCAAACAAGACAATGCAAAACCACATGCTGCACAGATTACATAGGTATCACTGTGGAAAAGAGTACTGGTACTGAACTGGGCTATCTGCAGTCCCCCATAGAGAATGTTTGGAGAATTCTGAAATGAAAAATGTGACAACAACAACCCCATACTATTGCACACCTAAACTTGTGTCGCAAGAAGAATGGGACAAAATAACATGTGAAACACTAAATAGTTTGGTATCCTCAGTGCCAAAACGAGTTTTAAGTGTTGTGAGAAGGAATGGCAACGTTACAAAATGGTAAATATTTTTTAATTGAGTCGTCAAGTAGAAAGTTTCAGCTCTTACTAAATTCTGACCCTTCTATCCTTTGAGGGTGTTGTGCTAACTTTTTTGGAATGTGTTGCTAGCCAGAAATGCAGGAATGGATGTATACAAACAAAATGAAATGAAGTTAACCAGACAAAACAGGAAATACCTTAGGTTCATACTGTCTGCAATGAAATAAAAGTCAATGTAAATGTAACATACACTGCATTTTTTTAAACTTGCATTTTCCATACTATCCCAGCTTTTTCTGATTTGGGGTTGTACACTAGTACACAGTGCAAAGATTAGCTCACCACTATCCCAGTGAGGGAGAAGAAGAAGGTAATTAGGAAGACAGTAGTGGTGTAGTTGCTGATGATCTTGCAGACTGTGAGTACCTCACTCTGAAACGGGTTAAGGTATAGTGCACTGGTATGCAACAGCAAGCATCTGGAGGTGAATATAAAGAATCCTGTAGTAAGTAAGAATCTTAGACAAAAATACTGATTAAGGTACTGGACCATGGATCAGAAGGTCCTGGGTTCAAATCCTGCTCAATGTATGTTGGGTACTTCAGCAAGACCCGTAACCAGTGACTGCTTGGATTATCAGATTGTATCAGCTGTAAGTCACTTTGGATGAGAGCATCTGCTAACTATGAATAGAATCGTATCTGCTTCTTAGATTATACAAGTAAAATCAATGTGACTGGCAAAGTTAACCAAACTTGCAAGCAAAATAAATATAATTCAGTGTAAACAAAAAAAAGCAACAAACCCAAAACATATTTACTGAACTAATTTGCTTTCATTGGAATGTAAAAATTAAACACTAACAAACAGACAATAAAGACGGAAACATGCAGATGTATCATCTTATACAAAAGCACAACTGATAAAAGATTTTGTTCTTTTTCTGTATAAAAAGAAGACATCCTCTGCATGGCAAAACCTGAGTATGACATATGTCTTGAAATGTCAATGATTTTACTGTTTTGCTGAAATGCCTTTACCTTTACTGTTTTGCTGAAATCGAACGCAATATTTGGCATATGGTAAAGTTTGGACACCTTCCCAAATGATCGACTAGTTTTTATACGTTCTCAGAACTTAATTAAGTCAATTTGTCTTTTGCACTTGCAGGGTATTACAATTACTCCCAACATTCATGAGATCGTTCTAAGCAGCTGACTGAAAATAATGGATGCATAAACCAGAAGAAAGGTACAGTGGTGCTTGAAAGTTTGTGAATCCTTTAGAATCAAACATCATCAGATTTTCACACAAATCCTAAAAGTAGATAAAGAGAAATCAGTTAAACAAACGCGACAAAAATATTATACTTGGTCATTTATTTATTGAGGAAAATGATATTAAACATTAGTGAGTGCAAAAGTATGTGAACCTTTGCTTTCAGTATCTGGTGTGACCCCCCTGTGCAGCAATAACTGCAGCTAAACGTTTCCTGTAACTGTTGATCAGTCCTGCACACCGGCTTGGGAGGAATTTTAGCCCATTCCTCCGTACAGAACAGCTTCAGCTCTGGGATGTTGGTGGGTTTCCTCACATTAGCTGCTCACCTCAGGTCCTTCCACAACATTTCCATTGGATTAAGGTCAGGACTTTGACTTGGCCATTCCAAAACATTACCTTTATTCTTCTTTATCCATTCTTTGGTAGAATGACTTGCTGCATGACCCACCTTCTCTTGAGATTCAGTTGATGGACAGATGTCCTGACATTGTCCTTTAGAATTCTCTGGTATACAGTAATTCAGAAATCACTGTTCCATCAATGATGGCAAGCCGTCATGGCCCAGATGCAGAAAAACAGGCCCAAACATAACACTTTTCTTTTAAACCAAAAAGTTCTATTTTTGTCTCATCCGTCCACAAAACATTCTTGGAATAGCCTTCTGGCTTCTCCACATGATCTTTAGCAAACTGCAAGACGAGCAACAATGTTCTTTTTTGGAGAGCAAGTAGCTTTCTCCTTGCAAACCTGCCATGCACACCATTGCTGTGCATTGTTCAGTGTTCTTCTGATGGAGGGGACGCCCTATGAACATTAACATACATAGCCAATGTGAGAGAGGCCTTCAGTTGACTTACAAGTTACCCTGGGGGGTCCTTTGTGACCTCGCCAACTATTAAACCGCCTTGTTCTTTGTTGCTCTTGATCTTTTTGTTGGTCGGCCACTCCCTGGGGAGGGGGTAACAATGGTCTTGAATTTCCTCCATTTTTTACACAATCTGTCTGACTGTGGATTGGTGGAGCCCAAAACTCTGGTGGTTTTGTAACCTTTTCCAGCCTGATGAGCATCAAACAACTCTTTTTCTGAGGTCCTCTCCGAGATCTCCTTTATTCGTGCCATGATACACTTCCACAAACATGTGTTCTGAAGAGCAGACTTTGATAGATCCCTGTTCTTTAAATAAAACAGGGTGTCCACTCACACCTGATTGTCATCCCATTGATTGAAAACACCTGACTCTAATTTCACCTTCAAATCAACTGCTAATCCTAGAGGTTCACATACTTTTGCCACTCACTAATATGTAATATTGGATCATTTTCCTCAATAAATAAATGACCAAGTATAATATTTTTGTCTCATTTGTTTAACTGGGTTCTCTTTATGTACTTTTAGGACTTGTGTGAAAATCTGACGATGTTTTAGGTCATATTTATGTTCACAAACTTTCAAGCACCACTGTACTAAATATATTCCCACTGCTCAAAATGTCACTAAGCAATGAAAGTTAGTGGGTTCTGGTCAAGACAAGCTGAGACAAGTTCTGGAAGTCCAAGAAAACTTTGTTGGAAGAATGGTTAGGTAGGCTAAGCTTAACACTCACATCACGGGACCTGCGTTAAAGTTGGATGGTGTGGGAGTGTTTCTTTACACAAACATGTTCTACATGCATGGATAGATTTGATTAAAATATTACCCAGCTGACAATAAATGAATACTGACAGACATGGTGACTAAAACTTTTGCACATACCAGAATGTATGGTTTACTGTATTTTTTCCCCAATGTTAAGCTCAGCAAATAAATTGTGTATTAAAATCTAATGTAATCAAAGCAATTTGTTACGTTTAATTTTGTTCCCTGCACAGGTTTTGTACCTTTTTCATTTTAAAAATCAACACATTTACCAATGCTGCCAAAATTGTTTCATATAATTTGATAATACCCATTCATTTCTTTTAACAGACATAAAGATTTATATAACTTAAATTTTGTATAATAGTTCGAAGCCACTTACAAATGTGTGTAATCTGTGGTTTCAGTCTGGGTTCCATAGATTTCACATTTAGTCATTAAGCAGACCCTCTTATCCAGAGTGACTTACAACTGACACAAACTTACAAGGTACCAACAAAGCAACTGTGGATTAAGGGCCTTTCCCAATGGCTCAAGTGTGGAAGATTGGCAGTCCAGGTATGAACCAGGACCTCTTGATCATATGTTAACTATTGGAACACCAAAGTCCCACTGCATTCCTTCCACCCACAGGCTTCTTTTATACTATCGGTTTCAGTTACCTTATCTTTATTAAGCCTCATGTTTTATTCTATTATGTTATAGTATGATTTTACTTGGCAGAGCTTTCCAGGTCGCACATATTAACCTGAACACAATACGTGGAATCAGACATACCTGTAGGGCTGGGTGATATTTACATAACAGTTCAGTAGGTTTCCTGATATGAAGACTGGCACTGTGAGCAGCACTGGCAAGACACTGCAATGAGTCATAATATGATTACAAGTGAATGACTGAGCACAGACAAAAGATGACAATCAAACATACTTCACAGGTCCATGGGAAATATCTTAAATGGATCATGAACTCAATTACAAATATAAAAAACTCCATGAACAATAGTAAAGAAATGGTAGTTGATGCCTAAAAAGCCTAAAAAAGCTATGCTTACCGAACAAAAAAACTAGTCAGCTGTGACTGAACAATAACTAGTAGCATGAAATACCTCCACGAGCATGAATAACATTTGTGATTCCATTTGGCATGGACTGGACACGTTTCTGGATGTATCAGACATCAATGTTCAGCCACTCTTGTCCTGAACATCTTACTTGTTTGTTACTTTAGGATTTGTGTATGGGGGATTTTGCGGGCCAGTCCAGAAGTGTGACTGTTCCCGATTGGTCATCATGCCAATCACATTTGCAGCCCTGTGAATGCAAGAATTGATATCTTGGAACACAGGGATATGAACGTTATCTTCCTCTGTAAGGTAATGAGCAAAAGGCAAAACCTGGTTGTCCAGCAGCTCAGTGTAGGCATTGTAGTTTAAATTTACTGTCACCTCAAGTAATTCAAAGTAATTAAAACACTCCAAAACATCACAGAACCTCCTCCAGCTTGAACTACACCTAGCACTTAGTCCTCATTGAATGGTTTTTGAGATCTTTGATGAACACGACACCTAGCATCATTCATATACAGGCCAGATAACACTTTTACAGTCATGAACTGTACAATTTTTGTGTCCTTTCACCCACAGTAACCGGGCAACTTTGTGAGCAAAAGTGAACAAAGGCCTCGAATGCCACTCTGCTGCATATGTTCATGGTATGCAGTTCCCTGTGCGGAGTGATCTTTCAGAAATTGGTTGTGCAACCAATTTGTGCAACCTGCAACGACATCTTGAAGCCTGGAAGTGAAGTGATTTTCATTCACAAACCGTGAATGTGGTCCCTGTTTGTCTTTTCTGTCTTTCAGCCACAATTCTGACAAGAATTTCTCGCAGACTAAGATGTTTGCCACTGTTGGAAGACCCGTATGACCGTACACTTTGATAGACCTGGAAATTCAGCTACTTCTTTCACACTATGGCCTTTGGCATGCCCAAATGCAATCACTCCTTTTTGTCAATCATTAACATCTGCTTTGTGACCCATTTTCCACACATCAAACGAGACATTCACTGCACTGTACCACCTCTTCTCAATCTATGAATCCCGTTGCACACCCCGATCATCCTTGTTCAATTTACTACCACCTTAAACATTTTTTATCCAGGGAGCTTATAAGATTGCTAGACATCCAGGGACACCACAAAAACAAATGGCCATTTGAGAGAAATTCTATTCATTCACTCCATTCATTCATTTATTCATTCAGTTCAGGGTCTTATGGAGCCTGAGCCTAACCAGCAGCACAGAGCACTAGGAGTGACCCAACCATGGACAGTACGCCAACCCATCATGGGACACAGGCATACATGTACTCAGAAATCCACACAGACATGTTGAGAGCATGCAAACTTCACACAAGGCAGAGTCCAGGGTAGGAACTGAACCAGGGATCTCCGGAGATGTGAGGCGACAGAACACTAACCACTGTACCACCATGCTGCCCAAGGAAATTATAAAATAAACAAACATTTGCAATGCAGCTCTGTCCAATTCAAAATCAACAAACAAAACACGGAAAGGGAAGAATCACTGAAAATTAATAAACAAAATCTGTATTATGGGACTGTGATCCAAAGTTCAAGTCCAAGCACTGGCAAGGTGCCATGTTTGGCCCTTGATTGATTTGATTACATTTTTAATGTAACATTGCATCGGTATCAATAGCTATTCGCAACACCAGCACAGTTACATGGATACTAGTCAAGCACATTTACACTGGGATGACCAGTTAGAGTGACCAGTTAACCTACTGAATGTCTTTGGAATGTGGGAGGAAAAGTAGACAAAGTAAGTTCACAAGGACATGGCAAGGACAAATTATTAGACGAATGAAAAAAGTTGGGGTCATGAGCTGCTTACCATGACACAACTGCTGCCGTTCCTCTGCACAGGTTTTCTACAGTTCGATGCTGAAAAGAGCAGGTCATTTAATGGTTATTTATAGATAAACACAAATAATTGGAGTCCATGAATCACCTGTTGATTTTCTAAGAGAAAATCATTAGAAGTTGTAATAAATATAGCTATGTTATTTACCTGAACTGGGAATCCATTCAATCTACAGTGATACTTCTCCTTCAGTCCAGTGTAGAGCACCCAAACATAGTTCAGTGTGTAGAAAAAGGAAGCTATGAAGAGGGTCTGGAATGACAGGAAGGGACAGAAAAAAAGTATTATCTTCTAATAATACAATTTTCCTTCTTATTCCCTTTTATCTAAGATGTTGACCGTACACAATTCAGTCTCAGTCTTCATTCTTTTTCCTGGTGAGGGTCATAGTGACAGCAGGCTAAAAAGTTCAGCCCAGATTTCTCTATATTTGGCCATACATTCCATCTCCATACATGCCCAAAAGAATTGTGAGATATAATCCCTCCAGCAAGTCCTGGATTAAATTTGGATTGATACTGTACTGTAGAGTAATACCAGCAACCCTCATAAAACCTAATTTCTGCCGCTTGTACTCACAATCTTATTCTTTTGGTCACTACCCAAAGCCCACTTGTCTATTTCATTGAAATGGCATGAAGTGTGAATGCATGTGAGGAAGTTGTCAGTCGTAAATTGTTTAATCTCCCTAACCTGGTCCTCATTTTTCTCTCCTGCCTATTTAAGATGAACCATTCTGTTCACTAAGGCTGTGTCTGGAATGGCATACTTAAAACAGTACTTACTAGATTGTAAGTATGCACTGCTCGACCAGTATGCTTTTAAGTATGCTTAAAAGCAGTATGCTTTTTCAGTATGTGAGTGTGCAGTGTGCATAGAACCGACGCACAACTCCTGCCATGTCATGTAATGCATGACGACATGTAAAAACCGGAGTTGTACATAACCATAATCTTTCTCATTTTTATCTTTCCGATTATACAGTGGGGCAAAAAAGTATTTAGTCAACCATTGACTGTGCAAGTTCTACTACTTAGAAAGAAGAGAGAGGTCTGTAATTTTCATCATAGGTACACTTCAAAATGAGCAAAAAAAAAAAAAAATCCAGAAAATCACATTGTTGGATTTTTAAAGATTTATTTGTAAATCATGGTGGAAAATAAGTATTTGGTCACCCACAAACAAGCAAGATTTCTGGCTCTCACAGACGTGTAACTTCTTTAAGAAGCTCTTCCGTCCTCCACTCGTTACCTGTATTAATGACACATTTGACCTCGTTATCTGAATAAAAGACACCTGTCCACAGCCTCAAAACTCAGACTCCAAACTCAACCAGGCCAAGACCAAAGAGCTGTCGAAGGACACCATGAAGAAAATTCTAGAACCTGCAGCAGGCTGGGAAGAGTGAATCTACAAATAGGCCAAGCAGGTTGGTGTGAATAAATCAACTGTGGGAGCAAATGTAAAGAAAATGGAAGACATACAAGACCACTGATAATCTCCCTCGATCTGGGGCTCCATGCAAAGATCTCATCCTGTGTGGGGTCAAAATGATCATGAGAAACGATGAGCAAAAATCCAAGAACTACACGGAAGGGTGGAAACATCATGCTTTGGGGCTGTTTGTTTTTCTGCTGCAAAATGGACAGGAAGACTGATCCATGTTAAGGGGAAGAATGAACGAGCCATGTATCGTGAGATTTTTTAAGCCAAAAAACCTCCTTCCATTAGTGAGAGCATTGAAGAGGGGCAACGAAGGAGTGGCTCCGTAAAAAAGCATTTCAAGGTCCTGGCGTGGGCCTAGCCAGTCTCCAGACCAACCCCATAGATGAAAAATTTGTGGAGGGAGTTGAAAAGTCCGTGTTGCCCAGCGACAGCCCCAAAACATCACTGCTCTAGAGGAGATCTGCATGGAGGAGGAATGGGCCAAAATACCAGCTACAGTGTGTGCAAACCTGGTGAAGACTTACAGGAAACGTTTGACCTCTGTCATTGCCAACAAAGGTTATGTTACAAAGTATTGAGTTGAACTTTTGTTATTGACCAAATAACTTATTATCCACCATCCTATTTACAATTAAATTATTTAAAAATCCTACAATCTGATTTCCTGGATTTTTTTTTCTCATTTTGTCTCTCATAGTTGAAGTGTAACCTATGATGAAAATTACAGACCTCTCTCAATCTTTCTAAGTAAAAGAAACTTGCACAATCAGGTGGCTGACTAAATGCTTTTTTGCCCCACTGTATCTTATTCACACTTAACAGCCACCTCCACGCTGTCTGCAATTTTTACTTCCTCAGCTTTGAACGCCTCTGCTGGTCCAGCTGAATCATGAGTTAGGACAGTGTGCTTGCTTACTTAAAAATGGCTGCCGATGGAGTATGTCATCTGGGGACTTTCTGGGTACTGTTTAGTCAATACTGTGTATTTGGACACACTACCAGTTCTTGCATACTGCTTTCATGTACTGTTCAGTATGGAAACGGGTTGGAGTTCGGATGCAGCTTAAGTTCTACAATCATTTCTGAGCACTCTTCTTCCACACATCTGTACTGACAGACTGACATTCTCTTTGGCCTTCATATCAGCCTTGCCCTTCTGGTTCTGTCTGCCTGTTAGATTCATTGTTTAAAAACACTGCTTTGTCTGCCCCGTATTGAGCCTTTCAATTCTGGTTTGTTAGAATAAACTGCCACTGTGTGATCCAATTACTGTATCTGGCTTGTGTCTGCACTCACTAGGCCAGTGTTACAGGGACAAGGCAACCTTAATTTAACCTTCACAGTGGGTGCATGAACAATGCAAAAGTGGGTCAGATTGTTATTTTTTAATATCTGGACCAAATTTGCTGCTCCACTTAGTATTTGATTCTGGACCACTTGCTTGACCTGTCAGACTCCAAAATATTTGGCATTTTACACTACAGCTATAAGCAAATTTATGAAAAGTGCAAGACCACTAGAGCCAAGTCTGAATCAAGAACAAGACCTAAATATATAAATATACATACAAGGCATATAGAAAGTCTTCAGACTCTCACTTTTTGCAAATTTTGTTACGTTGTAGCCTTGTGACAAAATAAATCTGTAAAAATCATTTTGCACTCAATACCCCATATTAAGTACAGTGGTGCTTGAAAGTTTGTGAACCCTTTAGAATTTTCTATATTTCTGCATAAATATGACCTAAAACATCATCAGATTTTCACACAAGTCCTAAAAGTAAATAAAGAGAACCCAGTTAAACAAATGCGACAAAAATATTATACTTGGTCATTTATTTATCGTGGAAAATGATCAAACTTGGAGGAATTTTAGCCCATTCCTCCATACAGAACAGCTTCATCTCTGGGATGTTGGTGGGTTTCCTCACATTAGCTGCTCACTTCAGGTCCTTCCACAACATTTCGATTCAATTAAGGTCAGGACCTTGACTTGGCCATTCCAAAGCATTAACTTTTTTCTTTTTAACCATTCTTTGGTAAAAACACTTGTGTGCTTAAGGTGTTCTTAGGGTTGTGTTCCTTTCTCCAAAGATAAGGCTTTTCTTTCAAACCAAAAAGTTCTACTTTTGTCTCATCCATCCACAAAACATACTTCCAATAGCCTTCTGGCTTGTCCACGTGATCTTTAGCAAACTGCAGACAAGCATCAATGTTCTTTCTGGAGAGCAGTGGCTTTCTCCGTGCAGCCCTGCCATGCACACCATTGTTGTTCAGTGTTCTTCTGATGGTGGACTCATGAACATTAACATTAGCCAATGTGAGAGAGGCCTTCAGTTGCTTAGAAGTTACCTTGGGGTCCTTTGTGACTTCAACAACTATTACACGCCTTGCTCTTGGAGTGATCTTTGTTGGTCGACCACTCCGGGGGAGGGTAACAATGGTCTTGAATTTCCTCCATCTGTACACAATCTGTCTGACTGTGGATTGGTGGAGTCCAAACTCTTTAGAGATGGTTTTGTAACCTTTTCCAGCCCGATGAGCATCAACAGGTCCTCATAAATATCCATTGTTCGTGCCATGATACACTTCCACAAACGTGCTGTGAAGAGCAGACTTTGATAGATCCCTGTTCTTTAAATAAAACAGGGTGCCCACTCACACCTGATTGTCATCCCATTGATTGAAAACACCTGACTCTAATTTCACCTTCAAATCAACTGCTAATCCTAGAAGTCCACATACTTTTGCCACTCACTAATATGTAATATTGGATCATTTTCCTCAGTAAATAAATGACCAAGTATAATATTTTTGTCTCATTTGTTTAACTGGGATCTCTTTTTCTACTTTTAGGACTTGTGTGAAAATCTGATCATGTTTTAGGTCATATTTATGCAGAACTATAGAAAATTATAAAGGGTTCACAAACTTTCAAGCACCACTGTAGCTAATTTTAGGCTAAGTATTAACCACTCCTTTCCTGATTGAATAACTCAAACCTGCTGCCTAATTAGACTGTAAATATATGGGAAGAACAAGACCACTTCCCTACAAACTGTATCCTCAGACCTATATCGAATCCAGGACCCAGGGTCTGTAATGCATCAACACTACCTGTTGTGTCCCAATACTAAATATCAAGTGATGCCATTTTTATTTACCTGCTCCAAGGTGTGTGGAAGATTGTAACAGATGTCATTAGTGCACAGGAGTTGCTGAAAAGAAGAGTTCCACTTAAGCAGCTCAAAGCCAACAGAAGGTCTGTTAAACTCAATAGGAAGAGAGGCTGCACCTGTAATGGAGCATGGAGAATCCATTTAACCTCCAATAACTATTCTATTCAATAGCTATCTACTTAGCAAGAAACAGGACCATCTCTTCTAAATCAACAGAAAAACAGTTTATACATTACAACGTGTGAAATTATTCATCGTACAGAATGCATAGGTAATGTATAGAATGTGTGATGTTTATAGGCAAAGCATGAAATGTTTGTTATGCTATTTGTTATTTTAACATGCTATATACTTTCCCTAGGCAGTGTATATAATACCTAGGTCTCATACAGAACGGCAAGTAGGTAATGTGTGAAATATTAAGCGTTTCTTACTTTCCCATCCCATTTTATGCAATTCTACACATTGCCTAGACATTCTATACAATTCCCAATTTCACACATTGCCTGTAACATATATACATTTTGTTAGTACAAAATATATCAACATCATAAAAACGATCAATAAAACGTTGGCATGTGCTATTTACAAAGACCAGTTACTTTAACACATGTAATTAAAATGACCTGAACATCATCTTGATATTATAAAAATATATTAGTTTATTATCTGTATCTGAGTCCAATTCACGCTCACAGGGGGCCAGAGAAAGCAGGAACAATCTCTTGACAGAGTGGCAAGCCATTGCAGAGTACATGAACAGACACTCGCACTTTAATTAATCTAAGTGACCTATTAACCTAGAATTAACTTAACAACCTATTAACTTGTCCTTATAATGTGGCACAAAACCCATGCAGGTATAAGGAGAACATACAAACTCCACGCAAGCAGCAGCCAGGCTGGGATTCGAACCCGGGTCTTTGGAACTATGTGTAAATTTTGATTTATAGAAAAATAATTTTCTATCAGAGTCAAAAATCTATATCCAACTGCATCTTGTTTTGGGAAATGGTTTGGAGAGTGAATATTTGGACAGCAGTTGCCTATATTAATTATTTATAATGAATAAACCTATTTATAATGTGTAACCACCTTCCTATTCTTCACAATCCTGACTGTTTTCAATGATATCAGCATAATATAGCATTGCAGGGGATTTTGTGATTGGCCTTCTTGCCTGTTATCTGAGAAACCGGCAACCTACTATATAGCATGTCCATGGTCTTGTATATCACAATTGTCATGCTGCATACATGTGATTTCTACTTTTTCCCCACACCGTCCATTCTGTAGTGTTTAATGCAACAATATAAGATAAACTGACTAAAATACTAATGGAGGGTGCTCTGGTAGCACAGCAGTGTAATTCACTAGCCACCATCATGGAGATTCATGTTTAAGACACTCAGCAGCCCCTGTACTGTAAGGCATGTGCTCCACAGACACAACTGCACATATGTGAGGGAGGGAAGGCTGAGATGAAGAACGTGCAGTGCACTGTTGAAGGCATCAGCAAAGATGGATAGAACCTGCTGGTGTACTGAGGCACCCGGTGGCCTACAGCCCACTTCCCTTAGTTGAAGGGCCAGGGTAATTTTTTTAGACTAGGAAATTAAGCAGACCAAGCTGAGGAAATAAGGGAATAAATAAATGTAAGATAAAAAAAAACACAAACTGTTCAGAAAACCACTTGTCTCAGCTACTTGAATTCAATAGCGAGCATCAATTAATCGGGCCGATTAATGCCATTTTGAGATAATAGGCATCAGTTGATGCTTCACTTACAAGGTTGATATTCAAAAAAGTGGATAGAATGCAGAGAAACTGTGCTTCCTGCATTACAACTGGAAGCTCATAAACTGGGACTACTGAGTGACTAAAAACAGAAATACTGAAAAATATTCAGTGAGGGTGGGGCCATTTATGAGAAGATGAAAACTTTGTTTCCAGCTGTATAACTTGCTGCTCTGAACTGGGACTAGGATTAAAAACAAAACGATGCTGCTACCATGTGCACTACTCTAAGACTGTTTATTTTTGGAACTATTTACACATTTTCATTTGTTCCCAGAAACAAGAAATGCTGTTATCCATTTATAAAAAGACAGAGTGCAAAAGGAGACAGTGCATTTATAGCTTACATTTACATTTACAGCATTTAGGAGACGCCCTTATCCAGTGCGACTTACAATTGATACAGTCTTACAATCCAAGCAATTGGGGTCTTGCTCAAGGACCCAACAGTGGCAGCCTGCCAGAGGTGGGTTTTGAACCTTGGACCTTCTGGTCCATAGTCCAGTACCTTAACCACTAGGCTACCACAGTCCTGATATAGACATTATATGTCAGCCATTGATCACCCCGCTAATAGAAACTGCACACTTAAGATTTGATGTTGTTCCAACGTATAAAAAATAACTGGCTTATTATGACCCATCCAGTACGTTAAAAGTTGTTTATAACTGGTCAATTACGGGGTCAGTACGTGTTGTTATGTTGAAAACATACAAACTGCAAACAAGTAAACCTTATGTAAGTGGACAAACATAAGAAAATATTATACAGGAGAAAAATGACCTTACCTCAGAAGATCTCACAAGTCTTTGGATAACAGTGTAAAAGATTATGGAGCCTGAGCCTAAAATACTGAAGACACAAAACAAGCAAACTGTCATGCTTGGTACAGGAAATGTGGACAGAGAAAGACGTACATGCAAGTAAGGCTTTAATACAAAAAGATGTGGTGAATACAGGACACAGACAGGACAGTGTGAACAGAGAGGGACTAGGTGGCTAAGCTAACAGGCTATGCTTACAGAAACAGAGTGCTAACAGTAATAAGACACAGGACTGGGATGCACAGAGGCTAACAGACAAGACTACGTTAACAAACATAGGAACTAACAGGGAATGCTAACACAATACTATTACAATACAAAACAGCTAACATGAAACACTACAGCAGATGCAACCAAAAAGCTACCACTAACAGTTAACATGGAACACACAAGACAGGAGTCAAGTCAAGTCAAGTCAGATTTATTTATCTAGCGCTTTTTACAATGGAGCATTTTCTCAAAGCAACTTTAGGTTATCTCCTAATATCTACGTACAGTCCCAAATTGAGCAAGCCTATGGCGACACTAGCAATGAAAAACTCCCTAAGTGTTATGAGGAGGAAACCTTCAGAGGACCAAGACTCAAAAAGGGACTCAACCTCCTTGGGCGGCATAGATGATAAATCTAAGAATTAAACTAATTTATCTAACTAATAAGTCACGGGGTCATAGTTCAAATAAAATGTTAAATATGCACATCGGCATTAAGGAGTCCGATACACAGAGTACAAAAAACAGGAACCTGATCAGACAAACTGTAACAACAGCAACAGGATGACAGTCACAACAGGAGCCAAGAACAGGAACCAACAAGCTGTAGATACCCCCAATAAAACTGAAATCGTTTTTCTCATTCCTTAATAATTCTCATTTCAAGTGTGTCAATGAGTCTCCAAATTCATATAAGTAAAAAAAACTTGGAAGGATTATATCAGTGACATTATGTTGTATACCACAGCATCTGAGTGCATGTAGAGAACTGAAGTTTCATGTCGGTGCTTGTGTTGTTCCTGAAATAAGATCTTTGATTATGACTTGAAGCCTTTTTAAGGATTGTTTCGAGTCATCTATAAAAAAGTCTCAATACCACAGTCCATTTCTGAGTTGGTGTAATTGCTATTGTCAGTTTCATTTTAAGGCTTTGAGAGGGGCGGTCTGTAGTTGAATTACGATGCAGTCAGAAGGAAAAGAGTGTTTTTCTTCAGTATTCAAATATTATGAAAAAAGAAAGGAAATAAAATCTTTCGATAACATATATCCCGGGTTGGGCAGTATCCAAATACAATTATTTTTTGTATTAATTCATTCATTCACTTTTTTATCCACTTAATCCTGAACAGAGCCAGTGCCTAGCCGGTAGCATAGGGCGCAAGATAGGAACAACTCTAGACAGGCTGCCAATCCATCGTAGGGCATACACACTCGCACACCCATTCACATACTCACACACTAAGGGCACTTTAACATAATGAATGTACCTAAATCACGTCTCTGGACTGTGGTAGGAAACCGGAGTACCCCGAGAAAACCCATGCGGGAAGGACATGCAGACTCCACACAGAAAGAAACCAGACCACCCCAACTGGGATCGAACCCAGGACCTTCTCGCTGTGCCACCCTTTTTGTATTCAGAATACAAAAATGTATTTGTCTTCAATCGAAAATATGCTCAAAAATGAAAGCATTCAGAATAGTTATTAACTGATTGTTTTATATTAAGTGGACTGGACACTTTGTATAATTAAACTTCTTGGTTTCTTGGTCTGAGAACAGCCCACCAGCCAAAAATACCCAGACAAGAGCATTCTGTCACCAATGATGAATGACTAAAGCAAGTCTAACACAAACTGTGCAGCAACAGACAAGCTTCTGACTCCGACTTTACAGTGGACATTGAGTGGATAGGGTTTAAATACTCCAGCAGTACTGCTGTGTCTGATCCACTCATGCCAGCACAACACACACTAACACACCACCACCAAGCCAGTGTCATTGCAGTGTTGAGAATGATCCACCACCCAAATAGGACCTGATCTATGGTGGTCCTTTAGAGAAAGAGTGAAACAGAGTTAAAAACGTAATTGTAGAACTTCAAAGTCCACCTATATGGTAGGTTGAGCTGATAAAATGAACAAAGAGTGAAGGAACAAGGAGGTGATTTCAGTGGTATGGCTGATCTGTGTATATAGTGGTGCTTGAAAGTTTGTGAACCCTTTAGAATTGTCTAGATTTCTGCATAAGTATGACCTAAAAACAGATTAACAGATCAGATTTTCACACAAGAAAAAATAATTTCCTCCATTTGTACACAATCTAACTGTGGATTTGTGGAGTCCAAACTCTTTAGAGATGGTTTTGTAACCCTTTTCCTGCCTGATGAGCATCAACAACTCTTTTTCTGAGGTCCTCCCTTGTTCGTGCCATGATACACTTCCACAAACATGTGTTGTGAAGAGCAGACTTTGATAGATCCCTGTTCTTTAAATAAAACAGGGTGCCCACTCACACCTGATTGTCATCCCATTGATTGAAAACACCTGACTCTAATTCCACCTTCAAACTGCTAATCCTAGAAGTTCACATACTTTTGCCACTCACTAATATGTAATATTGGATCATTTTCCTCTTTAAATACATGACCAAGTATAATATTTTTGTCTCATTTGTTTAACTGAGTTCTCTTTATCTACTGTTAGGACTTGTGTGGAAATCTGATGATGTTTTAGCTAACATTTATGCAGAAATATAGAAAATTCTAAAGGGTTTCAAGCACCACTGTATGCTGGGTGGGTGTGTATTTTCTAATGAGGGAGAGATTCTCTCATTCTCCCCCTCACTAAACAACTGCTCTACGTAAATTTAAAAAATTTCTTTACTGTTTTCATTTGATAGGTCTATTGCCCACTTACGCAAGCACACCACCATGTATTCAAAGTCACTGCCCATTTAAAGCAAACACATTATCCTTCAATATATTTAAATCTTACAAAAAAGAATACAGCAGCGAATACAGAGCTACTGGTAGGTACCTGATAGCATTGGATGCTTTATTGAGTTCATTAAAGCCACGTTTGAAATATTTTACTGAAATTGCTTTAAGTTGCATTACAAAATGTTACACACTTTCAAGAATTTCTTAATATGACACTGCTCACATCCACATTGTAGATTAATATATTAATATGTTTTCTGTAGATGCACCAGCCCTGGCAAGGCTCAATAAATATCTAACTAAAATAATGTTTAATTATGAAAGATGATTGCATCCGTATTATTTTACATTTACATTTACAGCATTTAGCAGATGCCCTTATCCAGAGCAACTTACAATTGATACAGTCTTACAATCCAAGTAATTGTGGGTTAAGGGTCTTGCTCAAGGACCCAACAGTGGCAGCTTGGCAGAGGTGGGATTTGAACCTTGGACCTTCTGGTCCATAGTCCAGTACCTTAACCGCTAGTCTACCACAGTCCCACTTTTTTATATAACCTATTTTGGACCTACCACTTTTCTAAAAGAAAGAAAAGATCATTGTTTTATTCAAGTGTTTTATTCCACTGGGGATATAACTCAAGATCCCCTTAGTAAGAAACCCATTCAGTGTGTGAGGGCTGTGTCCTCGTGCAGCGTGTAGCCTATAGGAGCACAGTTACCCTAATTTATAAGCTCTTGTAGGAAAAAAATAAGAATGAAAATCAACTTCCTTAGAAGACAGCCTTACCTCAGAAGGGCCGTGGTCATTTGAATCCACCGCACAGCTGAGTAAACCTTTGGAAGAAATTAAGGAAAGGGAAACCGAAATTACATGTATATCGACTCTCAAATAGCTGGATTAATTATTACTTCGCACACAATTTTCAACCATTCAACATACACAAAGGGGCATTAAGTTATTAAGCTGACATTTTGTGAATATGGTTAACTAATGTCAAACATTTACAAAAAGAACAAGTGCTGTTTTTCTTTGCCAGTAAATAAACAGCATAACGCAAACAAGGTCCTTAACTGCAAATATGAATCACGAAAAAAGTAACTACTCACAGATGACCAGTCTTCAGTCAGCACAGTGATATTGAGCTTTAAATAGTCTGGAGAAAACACATCCATCTTGCAGTATAATCACTAAACCCAGTCCCAACTTCCCCGCACGCGCGAAACACAAAAATAGGTCAAGAACACAAAACTCTGCGCCACGCAAAGCAGGCTTGTTGAGCCACGCCCTCAGCAGTATAACCCCGCCCATGGAAACTCCAGATCATTTATACAGATGCATCATCACTGGACACCTGAGTTTGTTTTTGCACGTATTTAAGCAAAGTTTCAGGGTTATTCCAGTATTATTTCATATATTTACATATTGCCATGTCCGTGCAAAATAATTTAGTATTTTATAATTTAGTTTATTCGGAATTACTGCACAGCAGAGATTTTCTAAACGTTCATAATGACATACGTTTTAGGTCAAACCTAAAATTTCTATATGTTAAGCTTTTAATTTTCCTAACAACAAATAATTGGTCAGAAAATTAGAAAATGCTCTTCTGAGACCTGTGTCACTATTATATTGCAGCTGTGAGCTGTTGGGAGCTGGAAATATAGAAATTCACTGGCATAGTCTTCTGATACAATGATACAGCTATTTAAAAATAATTAAATTATTAATACATGTCTAGGTCAAAATCCTCCAAAATATCAAAAATATCTTTTGTTTTGTTTTCCTCTTAGATTAGTCAATACTTGGTAGTCTGCCACAGTCCACCAGGCTCATGTTTGGCCTGGGCAGAGTCCAGATTTGAACCCTATAGAGAATATCTGGTCTTACATTAAACAGATATCGAACTGGGAAACATTTTTAATTACTTGTCAACTGTTTGAAGCCATTAAGTGGAAGAATCTTGGCTTGGCCCAATGCTTTTTTGTCCAGGAGTGTACATATATTACTGCCAGTATTATTAGATCTCCTGCTAGCAATATGTCTTCAAATTGTCAGGGAAATTCAATTCAAAATACAAAAAAAGGATAAACGATAACTAGAAATAAATCCTATTCCACCGCTAGAGAAGCAGCAAGAATAAAATGGTTTACTGACAAGTCAAACCTAGCCAATGATCTGTGATGGTTTCAAAAGCACAGCTCCAGAGATTCCTTGTTCTACCCCGACCTTGGAAACTGCTTTTGTGGAGTTTGCATTGCATCCCCATGTCTGTGTAGGTTTATGGTCGCTCTAAATTGGCCCAGTGTGAATGTATATGATTACTATGGATGCTTTGCTCCTGTTATGAATAGCCCCTGATGCTGAAGCAACATTAAATAAACAAACAAACCAATATCTCGAATTCTGACCCAAGCACATTTTTTAAATATTACATCACTGTGTCTAACTCCAGAAGGAGGTGCACTATAATTCTGGAAGGTCATAAGTTCCTAACCTCCCTTCAGGTCGTCTTGTACATCGATCTAATTTGTTTCCAGAAGTATATCAAGGCTACATCTATTGCTACACCATTGTGTTCTCTGCCATGCGGACTTCACTACCTTTGTACTTATTTGATTACGCATTCACAATACATCCACAGTTAAGGGAAACAAAATGTAATAAAATAATAATAATCAATCACACTTACTCATCAGAATGATCATATTTGAAAAATCCCACATAGTCCCATGTTTTTTTCTTCAGATGCTCTTTACACCATTCACATATCATTGTTTTCTTAATTATTAAAGTGTTTTAAAAATCACAGGGCTAAACAACTGGTTATACAAAATAGATGTATCAATCAGCTTAAAAATATATTACAATATATGCAAATTAAGTGCATTATCATTGTTGTTATGGATGTTTTCATTTACCCTTTCGAATTTGACCTCACCAGACATGGACCTGGAATGTCATTTGTTTTTGGATTTCCACAAGGAATATTTAGACTGGTTTTCTCTAAATCACATGACTGGATCTTAAGACGAAAAACACCACGGAAGTAGTTAACATTTCACCTGGTTTCACTTTTGTTCTTGACAGACAAGATGTTAAGAAATGTCCACCTGTCCAATAGAAATTCCAAATGAAACACGGAAATGATTTAATTTAAATGACTGAATCTGTAGAATTTACATTTAAAAATTCCAGTACCAGTGGATTATCTCATAACCCATAACGTCATGTCCTTATGTGGGGACGCGAGGTTTCAGGAGGTTAAAAACACTTTCTCAAATAAAAATTGGAAGGGATTCACATATTTTCTCCCTACAGTGCCTAATATCATTAAACGATTCAAGGAATTTGAAGGTATCTAGGATGGACCATCACACTGTGGAAACGTATTGTTGTCCGACCAGTCAGACCAGACATTGCGTGCTACGGACCAAAGATAAAAAGAACCATCCAGAGTGTTATCAGCAACAAACCAAAAAGCCAGGGTCTGTCGTGATATGGGGTTGGGTCAGTGCTCATGGCAAAGATCATGTACACTTCTGTCATGCAGCATTAATGCAGAAAAGCACAAGGTACAAGCAAACTGCACACATTACAGAGGCAAAACGTCTTCTAAGTGTTTTGGAATGTGTAAATGTAAGAAACACCACATTATTTTTTTAATACTCGCTTTTCATACTCGCTTAATCCAATTTAGGGCCGTGGTGGGCCAGGGCCTAACCAGCACCTGGACAGGGAACCAGTCCACCACAGTGCACATACACACTCACAAACATAATGTAGCCCATGGCAGAAATATGGCATGACAGAAAAATGAACAGAGAAAAGAAAAAAAGAGATGACGTGCCAAAATACTGTCTCTAATGGTCACAAATATACTTTTTAAAATTTCTTTTGACTGTCTTTTCTCTTTCTCTTCTCAATTGTGATGTAGTAAGACCTGTCAGGTTTGAAAGTCCTACATTTACCAACAGATCTCAACTCTGACCTGAGGGCATTAATGAGGAGTTGACCATGAATTATGCAAATGGAAATGGATTCAACCAAATACCAGCATCAACCAGCAAAGCGATGGTAGCACACATTCGTATCCTGCTTCTGTCAAGGTGAGATTAGTTTGTCGGTCAGACTGTAAGGTGGGTCTGCAGGGCGTGAGGCAATCCCTCACTGAAAGACAAGGACATCCTGTTTCACTGGGAATGAGTTTCCAATTTATGTCTCTTTTCCACTGGGCAGACGTTCCTGGTTCATTTCTGTGTCCAAGGCATTGACTCTTCTGCTGCTCGTGCCAGTCGAGTCCATTTCCATCTCTGTGTCTGATGGCTGATTCTTTGGGTCTTTGAGTCTTGGTCCTCCCAAGGTTTCTTCCTATAACACTCAGGGAGTTTTTCCTTGCCACTGTCGCCCTAATCTTGCTCAATTTGGGATTGGACGTAGTTATTAGGAGATAATCTAAACTTGTAAAGTTGCTTTGAGACAATGCTCCATTGTAAAAAGCGCTATATAAATAAATCTGACTTGACTTGACTTTGTCAGCCATGTCCCAGGTCAGGGTTAAGTTACAGTACCCTCTGTTCATCCATGCATGTGGTCTGCCTCACAAGGGGCTTCCACTTTCTGAGTTTCAGAGTTCCTTTAGGTCCAGGAGGCTGGGTCGGTGGTGGCACAGAAAGACAGTTATTTCCTTCGTAGATATAATAATGTACTAAATAATAATGTTAAAAAGAAGCAATCTGTAGAATGAAATTGGTTAAACTGAGAAGTTTTGTACCTGGATAGTTATTTAAAAATGCGATCTGCTTTTTCCTCCAAACGGGGTGAATGTCAAATTTAGACAATTACTTTTGATACTGTTTGACTGAGGACACATCAGTTAGTGATTCCATTTAGACAGAAACCAGTAATTTTGTATTTCTGTATTTGGTCAAATTCAATATTATATTCAACGATCCCTTTAAAGAAGCCATTTTAAAATAAAATGTAGATGCAATCATGATTAATTTACATTACACATGTGTTGTTTCATTCTACAATACTATTGATCACCAATATTCTGTAGTGTTTCAGATAAATGGTCATCACCACACACAGTTTAATGTGGGGGAAACCCCTGGACACGATACACATAGACCCAGTCCCCTCTGAGAAGTGCTTTGATTTGAGTGCATCTGGTGACATGTAAGCATTATTTTACCTGCTGGATAGTATCTTAAATGTACCAGGAACCCCAATTTCCAAAAAATACCATCTGGAGTCAACCCTACAATCATGTGTCAGCAAATCTAAAACTGGACGTATTGATTTCAACCAACCTCTGAAAGGTGACCATCTCGAACTGAACACGAGTATCACCCAGAGCATTGCTCAAACTACGCTGAAACCCCACCTTGCCAAAAGTGAGATACAAACAAGGGTGGTTCTGAATTAATCATAGAGTCAATTAACTTTAGACTTTACTCTGAATGTGTTATTGGTGATCAGTTTTACCTATATTTTTAATTGTGGATATATTGGAAGTGAAGATTACCTTAAAACATTACAATACAAAGCTCACATAGTTCAACGCCATTTTCTGTGTCGATTCATATCCCAGCTCTGGCGTTGGGAGGTTCTATTGTACTAGGCAAGTAATTCCTGGTGGTTTTGCTGGCATCATTAAGTCCAATGTTCAGTTGGCTGGCTTCTGGAGTATAGCAGTTGACCCTGGGTGGTATTTCTCAGAAGAGGATGTTTCTGGTAGCTTTTAGTCCAGGTATAGGTTCGTCCAGATATATTTCCATTAGGGAATCAGTGCTTGAATGCTACTAGATGCACTGCAATTTCAGACCTTCTTAAGATGGGGGCTGAGTCTGCATGTGTAACATGACGCAAATTAGATGTGCTCCCACACTGCACACCTGGAGTCACAATACAATAATATGCATCGACTTCTACATGCTTGTGTTATGAAACTCATGAATTGTCACAAATATTTAGGCAATGGAATTAAATCTGCTAATGTTCTCCATGGATATATATTGTTAAAAGAATGGTTCAAACAAAGTGTTATACTGCATGTGGCAGAAACTTTGCTTAGCTAGTTAGTCCTTCATCACCATGCTTTGTAAAACAAACCTGCTTTACACATTTTAACTGGAAATACAGATTGAACTTGCATTCCGTTACACTTACAATTAATGCATACAGAGATTTTTTATCTCTGAGACTTGTGACTTTACTCTGAATGTGTTTGTGAAATTGGAACATTTGATATTTGGCATTAGTGATACATTTTTAATTGTGGACACATTTGAAATGAAACTGACCTTAAAACATCATAATACTGTACAAAGCTCAAATAGACCTTTTAGACCTGTATTTTGGATTTTCCACAAGGAATATTTATACCGGTTTTCACTTAACCACATGACTGTGACTTAAGAGGAAAAGCACCACAAAAGTATTTAACATTTCAACAGAGCTAGACTGGTTTCACTTTATACTTGACAGACAAGATGTTAAGCAATGTCCAACAGAAATTCCAAATGGTACATGGAAATGATTGAATATAAATGACTGAATCTTTAGAATTTACATTTCAACAATCCCGTACCAGTAAATTATCTTTCTCACCACGTTTGAGGAAAATTTTAAAGTATAATATCTATTTTCAGGTTAATTCATTTAAAACTCAAATAGACTGAAAGTTCTCTTGAGAACATTAAGGGTACATAAACTACAACAACACAAACCCTTTCCAGTTTTGTTCTGCCCTGTTCATACCTAATAAAAGAGGAAACAGGCTTGTTTGACACAAATAAATTTTATTTGCAAATGATGCATTTCATCGTTTGTTTTAGCTGATCAACAGGTCACAGTTTGTGAAGCTCCAGAACGGAGTCTCGGGGGTGGTGGTGAGTAGCAATGGGGTACCCTAAAAACCGTTCCTGTCTCAGATTCTGTTCAGTCTCTATATATCAAACTTCCAGAATAACACCAACTCACACCACCTTCAGAAGTCAGGATGTTGTTGTAGGATTTTGCCTTATCTGATGAAATCCAACTGTTAAACATCAGCAAACCACGCACGTGCACGCACACAGTATTAGAAATAATCCATTGAAATAATGACTATTGGAGTTAATTATGCTACACATACCCCTACCCCTAACTCTATTGTTAACCTGAGTAACCTAAGGAAAATTTCACATTTCACATTTTTGGTTTTTCAAAATAAAGGTTAAGTTTCTGTAAAAAGCAGTTTTCCTCACAGGAAGCAGCAAACTGTCCTCACAATGTAGTCACATCTTTATATCCTTGTGGGGACATTTGATCCCTGTAAATTAACACTGTAATACAGACATAGTCCCTCTCTCTCTGTCACACACACACACACACACACACACACACACACAACTCGAGATGCCAACTGACCTAACATGTCTTCAGAATATTGGAGGAAACCCACAGACACAGGTGAAATATTCAAAAACCACACAAGCTGTGGCTAGGCCTGGAGCTGAACCATGGTCTCTGTAGCTGTAAGGCATTAACCACTGTGCCACCATGTCCACTGGTTTACAAAGGCACAAAAGGTACTCTCTTGCTTTTTGTGTGTTAAAAATACAACTGCAGGAAACTGGCACTTAGTGGTTCAGTAAACTGCAAGAAGTACTAGAACAAGCATAAGGTTTTTACTGCAATGTATTATATGCAATAGAAAGAAGTGGCTGAAAGTAGGAAGTTCATTTGGTTTATTTAACAGCGCTTTCAGCACCAGCGGCTATTTACAACAGACAAGGTTATATCGGTAAACAAGATTACTCTGAAACTTCTTCTATATTTCTTTAGCCATACATATGCTACAGATACAGATGGGACCAATTTAGCATAATCAGTTAACCTAGTGCATGCCTTTGGACTGTGGGAGGAAACCAGAACACCTGGAGTAGGCACAGACATGGGGAGAACATGCCAACCCCACACAGGTGTAATCTGAGGTCGGGATCAAACAGGGAACAATTACGCTGTGTCACTGTGCTAGCCAAAAAGAAGGAAGTTTACATCATGTTTACATTTACAGTATTTAGCAGACGCCCTTATGCAGAGCGATTTACAATTGCTACAGCCTTACAATCCAAGCATATGTGGGTTAAGGGTCTTGCTCAAGGACCCAACAGTGGCAGCTTGGCAGATGTCGGATTTGAACCTTGGAACTTCTGGTCCATAGTCCAGTACCTTAACCGCTAGGCTACCACAGGCAACAAGTATGGAAAATCGATTAATTGTATTATTTATTTTCATATTCGCTAAAAAAATATACTTTTTTATAACAGTGCAAATATTAGTACAGAACAAATCACAGACTGCTCAATCATTCTCCAAGCGTCTAATAAAGACAATATCAAAAAGGTATCAGCCCATGAGTCTCCTTCTCGTACAAGTCTGGAATCGGTCCCAGGGCTGACATCACCATGGTAACAGAGGTCGTGCCGCGTACCTTCCGCTCGTACTCGATCAGCTGTTCCCAGAATCCACTGTTGGGTCTTATGATGGGTCTGTGCGCCTTCAGCAGCAGGTACGCGTCCCGCAGCGACAACTCAACATACTTCACAAGGTAGGCGAGACACAGCGCCGCGGACCGGCTCACCCCGGCGTTGCAGTGCACTAACACTCTCCCGCCCTCGGCTCGAACCTGGTCAATTTTGTTCGAAACAGCGTCGAAATGTTCGTAGAGCTTGGCTTCAGGAAAGTCAGCGACCGGCACGTGAACGTATTCAGCCGAGGGAATGCACGCGGTGTCGCTCTCCGGTGTGGCGTTAATAATGCAGCTAATGCCGAAGCGAGATAAAGCGGAGTGATCGTTAGCTGCCTTTCTGCTGCTGATGTAGAGACAGTCAGTGATCTGACAGAGTCCAGCCAGTCGCAGAGAAGCCGACATGAAGGTGAATTAATATGTACTGACACGATAAGTCCTCAACGAAGAACAAACGAGCAGGTCAGTCCCATGACTACAGCCTGGATTGTTTGTGATGGCATGATCCAGCCAGGTAATGACGCTTACTCTTGATTTAACAAGTTTAAATCAATATGTGGTTAATAAGTCATGTAAACGTTTGCTTATACAGATTACAGTTTTACTACGATCACAAATAAACTTCTCCCTTCACGTGTGTGTGAGTTAGAGTTGTTTCGGTCGCGACCGATCCGGCTCTAAGAGCCGGCTCTTTGAAATGAACAACGGGAGCCGGTTCCTGATTGTGAGCCGATTTATATATTTTTTAATTTATTGTGCATTCCGACTGCTTATTGCACTTCTGGTTAGATGCTAAACTACATTTAGTTGCGTTGTACTTGTACATGTGTAATGACAATAAAGTTGAATCTAATGTAATATATATATAATCCCCTCAGAGAGAATCTTTTCTAAAACAGGTCAGATCATAACAGAGAAGCAGGATCAACCCCTCAAAGATGAGATCCTTGTTTTTTTTTAAATCTTCATTACAAACTGTAACCTGGATGCTGCTTTTTCTTTTTTTCACATTTTTATTTATATTTTGTTGAGTGATGTTTTGTTGATGATGTCTTGTTTCCCTATATATAGTTGCAAATTTACAAATAATACACATAATCAGAGACCTGAGACCAGATTGGACCTGTAATTGAGATGGGTCTTCGTTTTTGTATTTTATAATTTATTTTACTGTGTTCCGTTGTGAGTATAAAAATAAAAACCATATTAACAATAACAAACATTGGATCTTATGTGTTTTTACATTAGTAATTCATTTTACACATAATTTGGTAATAAATTAAGCTACAAAAAAATCTAAAGAACCACTTGGGAGCCGAAAGAGCCGGCTCTTTTTAGTGAGCCGAGCCAAAATAGCCGGCTCTCTGAAAAGAGCCGGAATTCCCATCACTAGTGTGTGTGAAGCACGCAGACATTTCAGCGATTTCCTGATTTACGTTAGCTCAGAAGGGTCAAATCGCGTTATCGTTTTAACTCCGCGCTCCACGCTCGCCTGAGCATCTGTGACAGTGACTGTCATGTAATAAAAGTTCTTCTATAGAAGACGTTCTTCTTTGCCATTCTGTTCCTCTGATTGTGTTTTGGTGCTTAATAAAACTCCTTGAACAGCTCACCTGTGCTTGCCTCCATTTTCTGCCATTTCTTGACTGCATGCTTAATTAATTGAGACTAAACACACTTTACTCTTTACCCTGTACTATGTGAGAGAGAACCCACATGCACACACGGTTCCTAGTGTTCTGTGACTTAACATGGCTCTGACTACTGCTCCATTTACTTTCACACTCACCATCAACTCTGAATATATATTAAAACAACTGCATCATGTTTCCTTTGTTACTGCCGATAGAAACTAAATCATCGTCTAAAATTCTGCTGTGCTCCTGAGAAATTTTAATCAGAAATCAGCCTTTCCACTGACATTAATTGGACTTTACACATCTGGTCAAGTCAGATTTATTTATATAGCGCTTTTTACAATGGAGCATTGTGTCAAAGCAGCTTTACAATTTTAGATTATCTGTAATATCTAGGGTCAATCTCAAAAACACATGTTGGTAGCATGTTTGTGAACTGGCAGGCAGCATACCAATCAGTAAAACAAAGCAATGATCGCTATGCCATTCTCTGCAAGTTTCGTTCACAACAGTAACCTGATACAAAGTCTGAGGTAAGGCAATTATTTGAAACATGTTAAGCAGCACGGTGGCTCGGTGGGTAGCATCGCCGCCTCACAGCAAGAAGTTCCTGGGTTCAATCCCAGGGTGGAGCGGCCTGGGTCCTTTCTGTGTGGAGTCTGCATGTCCTCCCCGTATCTGCGTGGGTTTACTCCGGGTACACCGGTTTCCTCCCACAGTCCAAAGACATGCATGTTAGGTTAATTGACTACACTAAATTGGCATTGACTTGAGTGTATGAGTGACTTGTCTTGAGATAACCTTGTGTATGGATGTAACCTTGTGTGTGTCGCTGAACATGCTGATAGCGATGTTAAATAAATGTAAAACATAAACAAATAGCTGCCAAAAGTTAAGTGTGATGTGGCTAAAACCGTTGTTTGAGCTTCACTGTAGTGACTGCCCAGCTAATAAAATCTAGTTGCAAACATACCTGGGACCACATTTTCAGTGTCTGCAATATCATGTGAATGTAATTTAGGACATTCACAGTACAACATTCACAGTTCACATTCAAAATATTTGAGGGGTGTGTCACAAAAGCCCTGTAAGGATCCCTCTTGTAGGCTACTGCAGTGATCGAGGCACTGCCAGAGTGTGCTTGAGAGACTGGAGGCTACAAAAGGTATTTTTTAGAGTTCTTTGCCTGAGGAAATCTGAGGCGTCTACATCTGTCAGCAGGTGCCAACATGCATAATATGTGAGGTCTGCAACTGACAAGAGCTTATTTGACCTTTTAAGTGGGGAGTCACAGCTAATTTTGCAAACTATTAAGAGCACAATTTTTTATGGCAGTGCACAGCAAAACTGAATGGAAGCCTGGGCATGCTAACACTAGCCAAAACCTCAAGGGCTGCAGGATGAGCTTAGTAATCCGGCACATCAGACTGTAACTGAAGGCTGGTCAAACAAATCAAATAGAGACATTGGAAAGCTGAATTATCTTTCCTTATGGGCAAAGTTGGAGAGCTTGTGCCACTTTAATATCCATGGCCGTCACAATGACCAGGACAGTGCAATGGTGCAGATGAAGATAGGGCAGGTGTAACGCTCGGTACCCAGGTCCTGGAGAAGGTACTCTGGCCACCGAAGCTCCTTGTGGATCTGCTGCTCCATCATCTCAATCAGCGTCTCCAGGGGGAGTGCTCAGCATCCCACTTGTGACACCAATGTAGTGTCAGCGAGACTGAAGAAGCAGCATTCAAGGCTGGACATAGTCCCACCTCAAGATATAGTCAGCCAGTTCATGATAGGTATACAGCAGTTTTACAGCACTTATATAAATGAACACATAAACACACAAGACAAGCATTATGAGCTTTTCTAAGACAACACAAACATACAACAATGCACACAAACACACATATACCCCAAAATAAAGAGACCATCGAGCCGCCCATTTGCATGATGGGCCTGGGAACGCCCACTGGGGAGTCAACGGTACTACAATACATTGATACAATAAAATACATTAGTGATAACTGTATTGTCCTGCTTGTAGCAAAGAACAAGTACAGAGACAAACATACAGTATATCAACTGAGGGCCAAAATATCTAGGGCCAATCTGAAACCCCCAAAACACATGTTGGTAACATGTTTGTGAACTGGCAGGCAGCATACCAATCAGTAAAACAAAGCAATGATCGCTATGCCATTATCTGCAAGAAACGTTCACAGTAACCTGATGCAAAGTCTGAGATAAGGCAATTATTTGAAACATGTTAAGTATGTTTACTCAGGCCATGATGAAGGCTAGGCTATTTCTTTCATATTAGTAGGTGAGCTAAGGTTTTACACAAGACCATTGAATAAAAAACAGCTTAGTGTATGTAGGTGATGGTATCAGTAATACTAAGCCTATAAAACATTTCACAGTCTAATGTGAAAATGAACATATGTGAACAATGATGTTAGCATGTAATGCTGTTACTCTCAAGCATGCTTCCTTATTTTTAGAGCTAAATAAATATACAAATACATTGGGGCAAAAAAGTATTTAGTCAGCCACTGATTGTGCAAGTTCTCCTACTTAGAAAGATGAGAGAGGTCTGTAATTTTCATCATAAGTACACTTCAACTATGAGAGACAAAACGAGGAAAAAAATCCAGGAAATCACATTGTAGGATGTTTAAATAATTTAGTTGTAAATTATGGTGGAAAATAAGTATTTGGTCAATAACAAAAGTTCAACTCAATACTTTGTAACATAACCTTTGTTGGCAATGACAGAGGTCAAACGTTTCCTGTAAATCTAACCAGGTTGGCACACACTGTAGCTGGTATTTTGGCCCATTCCTCCATGCAGATCTTCTCTAGAGCAGTGATGTTTTGGGGATGTTGCTGCAACACGGACTTTCAACTCCCTCCACAAATGTTCTATGGGGTTCAGGTCTGGAGACTGGCTAGGCCACTCCAGGACCTTGAAATGCTTTTTACGGAGCCACTCCTTTGTTGCCCAAGCAGTGTGTTTGGGATCATTGTCATGCTGGAAGACCCAGCCACGTTCCATCTTCAATGCTCTCACTGATGGAAGGAGGTTTTGGCTTAAAATCTCACGATACATGCCCAATCAGTGGCTGACTAAATACTTTTTTGCCCCACTATATATACAACTAACCTGTGGTGCTTTTGTGGAGTGGGGGTGGGTTCTGGTGTGGGAAGATCAAACAATCCTGTACAGATCGTGTAACTGACAAATAAAACACAAGTAGAATTCTGTTCCTTATCAATAGTGACAGGTCTGTAATATTTATATGTGAAATTTTGACTAAACCTAAACCCCTTACTGTAGACCGGTCAACAGTATTGACAAAACCTAAACCTCAGTGCATCTATCAAAACATTCCAAAGACCAAATATACCAAAGTGCTCACATACATCATGGCTTTCTCATTGGTTAATTGCACCTTTACAAATAGCTGCCAATAGTTAAGTGTGATATAGTTAAAACCATTGCTTGAGCTTCACTGTAGTGACTGCCCAGCTAATAAAATCTAGTTGCAAACATACCTGGGACCACATTTTCAGGGTCCCCAATATCATGTGAATGTAATTTAGGACATTCACAGTACAACATTCACAGTTCACATTCAAAATGTTTGAGGGGCGTGTCATAAAAGACCTGTAAGAATCCATCTTGTATTCCACAGTGATTGAGGCACTGTCAGAGTGTGCTTGAGAGACTGGAGGCTGCATAAGGTATTTTTTAGAGTTCTTTGCCTGAGGAAATCTGAGGCGTCTACATCTGTCAGCAAGTGCCAACATGCATAATATGTGAGGTCTGCAACTGACAAGAGCTTATTTGACCTTCTACAGTGGGGAGTCACAGCTAATTTTGTGCTTTCAATGTACTTCAGAATATTAAGAGCACAATATTACAGTATTACATATTAGAGAGTGGCAAAAGTATGTGAACCTTTGTCTGGTGTGACCCCCCTGTGCAGCAATAACTGCAACTCTTACTTAACTCAGATAAAACTGAGGTTCTATAAGTGGGACCCAAGGCTGTGAGAGACAGGTTGGCTACATCTATCCTAAATCTAGATGGCTTTCCAGTACTGCCCAGTCCATTTGTAAAAAACTTAGGTGTCATATTTGATTCAGATCTCTCCTTTGATGCGCACATTAGCAACATCACTCGAATTGCTTTCTTTCAATTACGTAATATCGCTAAACTTAGAAATATTCTCTCTTTTAGTGATGCGGAGAAACTGGTCCATGCATTTATAACCTCAAGGTTGGATTACTGTAACGCTTTACTTACTGAATGCTTTAGTAAATCTATAAATAAACTTCAATTAGTTCAGAATGTAGCGGCTCAAGTGCTAACTCGAACTAAAAAAATTTGATCATATCAGTCCTGTTCTATCATCATTGCACTGGTTACCAGTTAAATTCCGCACTGACTACAAAATACTTCTTATAACTAATAAAGCTCTACATGGCCTGGTCCCACATTATCTGAGTGAACTCTTAGATTCTTACAATCCAACTCGTCTACTTCGTTCGCAGGGTACAGGACTTCTTTTAGTTCCTAGAATTAAAAAAGTCACAGCAGGGGGAAAGGCTTTTTCATACATGGCCCCCCAACTATGGAATAAACTTCCCCCTTTAGCTTGAGACTCAGACACTCTTTTTAAATTTTTAAGTATAGGCTAAAGACATAATTATTTACGCAAGTTTTTTACTAGATAAAGATGCATGGATTGGGTTGCTGGGGCCGGAGTCTGGAGTCATGTCTGGCATGCCTGCCTTGTCATGCCTTGTCTTTTACCCAGGAGTGTTTGGTGGGTGGTTTGGCTGGGTTGGGCTTTGGTCCTTCTTGACTTGTGCATCCTTGCCTTAGACTAAGGGCAGAGCTGGGGGTTCATAGTCAAAGAGTCTTATGGTGATCAGAGACTCCCGTGGGGTTGCTGATGTCTCGTGATCCCTCTTAGCTGTATTACCTTCTGATTCTCCTCTTTCTAGCTATGCTGCTATAGCTAATGCTGCCGTCTCATGCTACACATAGCAATGTAACATTGGATCTAGAATCCCACACTAAATTAGTAGCGGAACCCAAGATGCGGACCAACAGACAGGCAACAGACAACGACGTAATACAAAAGGTGTTTATTAAACAAGCATCAGTGATTGTTAATAGACAATGTGCTCTTAATCAATAACTAATTGCATTTCTTGTTTTCTGTCCGAGCTATGTTCTGGTACCAGTTCCTGGCCCACACATGATGTTCATCCACTTCAGCTCCAGCCCCACCACACTCGAGCCACACCAGAGGGCATTAACTCTCTCTCTCCTTCGGTTGGCTGGGGACGAAGTGCCACCATGGACTTTCCTGCTTAGACTCAGGATCCTGGAGAGACTCTGTGTATCGGACTACATAATGCTAATGTGCATATTTTGCATTTTATTTGAACTATCACTCCAAGACTTATTAGTTTAGAAAAATTAGTTTAATTCTTAGATTTATCATCTTATATATCATCTATTATCATCTAGGAGGTTGGGTCCCATTTTGAGACTTGGTTAACCAAGGTTTCTTCCTCATAACGCTTATGAGTTTTTCCTTGCCACTGTCGCCCTAAGTGTGTTCAATTTGGGATTGGACGTAGATATTAGGAGATCATCTAAAATTGTAAAGTTGCTTTGAGACAATGCTCCATTGTAAAAAGCGCCAGATAAATAAATCTGACTTGACTTGACATGCAGACTCCACACAGAAAGGATCCAGACCACTCCACCTGGGATTGGACCCAGGACCTTCTTGCTGTGAAGTGCAACCCACCGTGCCACCCACAGCTCTTTCAATCTTCAATCATTTTTCAGATTGTTTCTCCAGTAATTTCAGACTGACTATTTGAGTATAGAGGCTGTGGTAGTCTAGCGGTTAAGGTACTGGATGTGGTCCAGGGTTCAAATCCCACCTCTGCCAAGCTGCCACTGTTGGGTCCTTGAGCAAGACTCTTAACCCACAATTGCTTGGATTGTAAGATTGTATCAATTGTAAGTCGCTCTGGATAAGGGCGTCTGCTAAATGCTGTAAATGTAAATGTAAGTATAGGCAATGTAGACTAGTACACCCACTACAAGAAACTTGAACATCCTTCTCCCAAACCCAGCAAAACAGCTATCAAACACTTTGTGGAGACTTTGAAACTCAATACATACTGTACTTGACAAAAGTATTTATTATTAAAGTTTGAAGTTTATGTCACATATTTCTGTAAGATTATTGGTTGCAAAGTAGAAATCCAATTAGTGTGTGAGTCATGTAAACCTGGAGGTTTCCCATTACCAGGTTAATCAAGTGCATGTATACTCATTGATCAGATTACTGACAAAATCTGATTTTCTGCGGTTATCGGGTTATTAAGTGCGTGTAAACACACTCAATGGCAAACCAGTGTGTGTAGTAGTGCAAGCAGGAGCTAAACAGTAACAGGGTGAGGAACGTACAATGATCATTGTTCCATCTGATGATGTTTTAGGTCATATTTATGAACAACTATAGAAAAGTCTAAAGAGTTCACAAACTTTCAAGCACCACTGTACTACTGAGCAAAAAAGGGGACCAAACCCAAAAATGCTAAATATTAAGCTTTTAATGGTCTCAACAGTAAATATTTCAGTAGCCTATAGCAAGCTTGTTTTCAGGCCTGTCATGAACTGCAGCAGGTGTGGTTGATTACCAGCTAACAACTAATGTTTTAAGAAAAAACAAAACAGAAGATATTTTGGAAGATTTTAAACAGCCAGACATATGTTTGCGTGAGTTCTTCTCATAATGGCATCTTTCTGTAGGGGACAAGAAGGCTATTTAAGTGAACTGTCCTGTTTTCAGCTTCCCCAACAGGTCACAGCAGTAACGAACAAATGATGGCAGAGGTCTTAGGAGTGTATTTTCTTAGTCCTTGCTAATTTTCTGACCATTGATGTGTTGTTAGGATAATTAAAAGCTTAATATATTGCAATTTTTTTTATATATATACACAGACGCACACATGAAACGCACTTGCACATTCCTATACTATTTGATCCTAGCATAGACATTTTATGCATCCTTTTATTGGACCCTGAAGACAAATTTATGTAACTCGTAAAGGAATCCAGAGCACACCCCTTGATCCTTGCTGGAGGGTGTGTGAAAATCTGTGCAAGCTGATAGGAATATATGAAGCCAGGAGGATTCTGCATGGTTTTGGTAAATCCAGTCGATGTTTCTCCAGTATTAAAAACAGACAGAAATAGAAAAAAAACCCAGCGACTTCAAATTTACCGATTAGATTCTGTAGTTTATGACTTATACCTTAATTGTGCTGCTATTATCACACAATTGCAATGTCTCCGAAATCGTTATAATCGTATCCACAAATGGATTTGCTTTTGAAGTCCGGAAATCTAGAGGTCAGCCGTGGTTTATAAATAGGCTACTAACATTAACAGTGAGTGTCCTGCATCAGATTTTGTTTATATAGTGGTTATTTTTTAACCATTATACTATGAATCTCGGAATTCGTTATTATTTGGCACACCTTATAGCTGTGCAGTGTTATTCCCAGACGTTCATATCAGACAACAAGAACCATGAACTTTTCTGTTTTCGCACTAAGTCAGCTCTTGGTCGCACTGAGTGTACATTTCTTCGAAAGCTGGCGGAAATGGATTTATTTCTTTTTTATTGGACCATTTGGACAGAAGAGCAGAATGTTACAGAATGCTCCATCAGCTCTGATTCAGAGGTGATTAAAAACTACCTGTCGTTCTGTCGTGACGGGAACAGCCGGGATGTTTCCCAAACGCAAGCTCTGCGCCTCAATGTAACTCTGCTTCTAAAGCCTGGAAGTCCGTGTGAATTTCGTGGAAGTGGCTTTGACCACTTACGTTTGATAAACATGCAGCTTACCACGGGCAGTCAAGTAGGTCTGGGGACTAAAATGCGCCAGAAGCGTGCTTGGACCTTACCTGGGACACTGTGGTGCGGCCGCGGGAGCAGCGCTGTTGAATATGAACAGCTGGGTGAGTTTAGCCTGTTTAACACTATATATATAGTGGACCTATCGTTGTGTACTACAAAACTTTTCAAGCTTTTAATGTTTAGTTAATATGGTTTCTTTAAGTGTGGAGTTTATCCTGCAGTAGTTTTGTTTTATTATAAACACGAGGAAATCTCAAATACACATGGTGGTTTATAAGGTTACAGGAGCTCGGTGATAACAATTGTTAGTAAATCATAGTTTCTTTTCTTTACAATATATGATTAAGGAACTAGACCTTTTCAGGTTAAATATTGCATTTGTATTATGTTTTAAAACATTTTATTTTATCCGTAAATTGTAAACACAAAACTGCATTCGTACAGGCTAACATTTCCGGAGAAGATCTGTATTGCTAACAAACAATGCCAAGTGTTTGGTTTTGTTGTTTAAATCTGAGAGTATTTTGGTTGGCCGTACACCAGCCCGTCTATTCATTTTCTGGTAAATCATCTATCACACTGGTCATTTTACAGTTGAGGTTGTGGCTCAAAAATCAACTGAATGTAAAATGTCCTTACAGCACTGACGGGAAAAGAGCTTTGTAATGTTAAATTGTTAGTTCTGGGTAAATGCTTTGTTGAAAGATTTGCCAATGGGTGGTAATATTTCTATTTCATTACCATCACTTGCAGGGATGTTTGAGCAGTAGAAGATGCTGCAGAGAACATGGATCACTGCAACCACGTCATTCGGCCCTTCACTGTAAACTTTGGCAGTCTCAATCCTTCTCTCTTACAGTCTCACATTGTGAATTGACAACAGGTGATTTTTTGTGTCATATGGATTATATATAATGAATAGACGGATATATCGGGATTTATATTATATATATATATTATATATATATATATCATATATATACAAACATACGTGGTGCTTGAAAGTTTGGAAAAACCTTTAGAATTTTCTATATTTTCAAAAGGAGATTTGGAGGACCTCAGGAAAAGGGTTGTTTGCTCATCAGGCTGGAAAAGGTTACAAAAAACATCTCTAAAGAAATTTGGACTCCAACCAACCACAATCAGACAGATTGTGTACAAATTGGAGGAAATTCAGACCATACCCTCCCCAGGAGTGATCGACCAACAAAGATCCTCCAAGAGCAAGCGTGTAATAGTTGGGAAAGGTACAAAAGGACACAGAGTAACTTCTAAGCAAACTGAAGGCCTCTCTCAACATTGGCTAATGTTAATGTTCATTGAGTCCACCTTCAGAAGAACACTGAACAACAATGGTGTGCATGGCAGGGTTGCAAGGAGAAAAAGCCACTTGTTGCCAAAAGAACTTGAAGTTGTCTGCGTTTGCAACGAATCACGTGGAAAGCCAGAAGGCTATTGGAAGAATGTTTTGTTTGGTGGCGGATTGAGACCAAAATTTAACAGAAACTTTTTGGTTTTTAAAAGAAAGGCGTTTATGTTTGGAGAAAGGAAAACATTGCATTTCAAGCATAAGAAAACCTATCCCACGTGAACATGGCTGGTGGTAGTATCATGGTTGAGCCTGTTTGCTGCATCTGGCGCCAGGACGGCTGGCCATTCATTGATGTGGAATAATGAGTTATGAATATGTTATATAGATAATTCTTAAGGAAAATGTCAGGACAATGTCCATGAACGAATTTCAGAGAAGGTGGGTCATGCAGCAAGACAACAACCCTAAGCACACAAGTCATTCTACCAAAGAATGGTTAAAGAATAAAGTTAATGTTTCGGAAAGTCAAAGTCCTGACCTTAATCCAATGGAAATTTTGTGGAAGGACCTGAAGTGAGCAGTTAATGTGAGGAAACCCACCAACATCCCAGAGCTGAAGCTGTTCTGTACGGAGGAATGGGCTAAAACGCCTCCAAGCCGGTGTGCAGGACTGATCAACAGTTACAGGAAACGTTTAGTTGCAGTTATTGCTGCACAGGGGGGTCACACTAGACACTGAATGCAAAGGTCCACATATTTTTGCCACTCACTAATATGTAATACTGGATAATTTTCCTCAATAAATAAATGACCAAGTATAATATTTTTGTCTCATTTGTTTAACTGTTTATCTACCTTTATGACTTGTGTGAAGATCCAATGATGTTTTAGGTCATATTTATGCAGAAATATAGAAAATTCTAAAGGGTTCACAAACTTTCAAGCACCGCTGTATAGGACATGTCTCTTTTTCAGTTTGGTTAGGACGTGTTCTATCATGATGTGTGTTTAAAAAGCTTACCATGCCCGAACTTGTAGATTCATTTTAGTAGAAATTAACATAAAATATTTATTGCTACTATGTTTACCTTAGATGCCTTTCCCAGACTGTCTTCACATTTCAGCCACCAGTTCCTCTTGTGTTTCTATATAAATTATGGTCGCAACTTAATTGCATCCAGTTTTCAGATTTTTTCTTTGACAGTGAAAACATATTGCTTATGTTTCCATTACGAATTGCCTTGAAATTATGCCTTGTAGTCTCTTTTTGAGTAACTTAAGTAAAAGTGGAATAAAGATATTTTTTTCTCAATCTCTTTATTAGGTTCAAGCAGTGTCTTCTAGATGTTAATGATACCATTTCAAATATGGTGGGCTACACCTTCTTCAATGTCCTTAAGATCCACTGCTTTAATTTAATCCAAAGGAGAAGTTGCACTCAAATCAACTGGTTTGGAATGTGAGTATTATTTGTTCCAAATAATTTTGTCTTGGAATGTTGCCTAACACAAAAACTATTAGGTCCATACAGAGCCGCTAAATGTACATAGGCAAACATGTATTAAAGGTTCCTTATTTAGTTCCAAAAATTATTGCATGCTTACATGATTCTCTAACAGCCGTCCCAAGTTCACCCAAGAGGGTAAATATCTTTGAATCATTCAGTGAATGATTCAGTGGTATAACTACAAAGCGTTTGCCTCTGAGGCTGAACAGCAACACTTCAAATCCTGTCATAGCTTGCACATCTTCTGTTTTGTAAGGCATATCAGTTAGTCTGTAAAATCTCTGGTTTTAATGTAAAGTCTCTCATTTTTATATTTAATATATAGTTTTTAGGTCCAAGCTATTTTCATGTTAATTATTGATGCTCTAGAAATGTTATAAATATAATAATGACTTAATTACAGAAAATGAAATCAAACATTAATTCAGGTAATCATTAATTGAATAAATAAATAAAGACAATACATAAATTGCAGGTAATTTAATTAAAAATAAGTTCTTATTCAGGCAGCTGTACTCATACCAAATTCAAAAGTTTATTAGTTTCACCACATTAACCTACGACCAAATGTGATAAAGCTTTAGCCTCTGATTATATAAACAGACGGTAGTAATATATTTTCACACAAGCTTGCTTAATCAAGCAATTTGCAATACTCCTAGTCAGGGACACTGCAAAACTCTAAAGACAATGGGGGCTTAGCCCAGACCTCTTCTATAGGGGTGTATGTGAGGATAATGATTTCTGGAGTCTGTTTCATTTATTCATTCATTCATTCATTCATTCACTTTCTTATTTGCTTAATCCTTTACAGGGCCCCAAGAGAGCCGGTGTTTAGGTGGCAGCATAGTACGCAAGGCAGGAAAAACCCTAGATAATCAAATCCATTGTAGGGCACACACTCACACACTCATACACACACACACACACACACACACACACACACACAGTAACGCTCGGTGGGAAGCAGGAGACAAACGCAAGCAACTGGCGGATAAGATGGTTTTATTAACAAATGACACTGACGGACAGGTGAGGCAGGGTAGGGACATCGCGAATCCACGCCGAGTGTGAACTGAATGGAGGTTAAATAGTGAGGGAAACGACGTGGAAAATGAGGAACAGGTGCGCGTGATCAGCAGGTGCGGCCGGCGGGCGTGACAGAGCACCCCCCCACGAAGTCCGAGTCGGAGCTAGGACTCCAACAGAACATCCCCGCGCGTGGGTCTGAGTCCGGGGGTTGTCTTGCCGGGCGAACCCCCGGAGGAGGTCGACCGCAGTCGGGCGGCTGGCGAGCAGAGACGCCGAGCGGACGCCGGCGAGAGAGGACGCCGGCCGGAAGCTGGCGAGGGGAGAGGCCAACCGGGAGCTGGCGAGCGGAGTCGCGGAGGGTAGGCCGGCGAGCAGCGTCGTGGAGGGTAGGCCGGCGAGCAGCGTCGTGGAGGGTAGGCCGGCGAGCAGCGACGCGGAGGGTAGGCCGGCGAGCGGGGTCGCCGACGGGAGGCCGGCGAGCGGGGTCGACGACGGGAGGCCGGCGAGCGGGGTCGACGACGGGAGGCCGGCGAGCGGGGTCGACGACGGGAGGCCGGCGAGCGGGGTCGCCGACGGGAGACGGAACGGAGGCGGTGAGGTCCGCGGTGGCCGGGGGCAGCAGCAGCTGTGAGAGACGCCGGACGAGCCCGTTGAGCGAATGGATCAGCAAGCCTTGGTCCTCGGCGAAGGATTTGAGGTCCTGAGCCACCTCCCCAAGCCGGGCACGGAAGTCGATGAGCCGCCGTCCGTCGGCAGGAGCAGGTTCGCGGCCAGAGCCAGTAGCCGCTGTCTCCATGTCGGTGGATTCGTCTGTAACGCTCGGTTGGAAGCAGGAGACAAACGCAAACACCTGGCGGGTAAGATGGTTTTATTAACAAATGACACTGACGGACAGGTGAGGCAAGGTAGGGACATCGCGAATCCACCCCGAGTGTGAACTGAATGGGGGTTAAATAGTGAGGGAAACGACGTGGAAAATGAGGAACAGGTGCGCGTGATCAGCAGGTGCGGCCGGCGGGCGTGACACACACACACACTACAGCCAATTTCCACAACATGGATATATAATACATACAGCTGGTCTAATACTCAGCTTCATACCCTAAGCCAATATGTTTTTGACAAATAAGACATTACATTTTACAAAATTAAAGGGTTCTACATAAAAACAGGTGGCATGGTGGTACAGCACTGTCACCTGGTACAGCTCCGAGATCCCCGGTTTGATCCCGACCCTGTGCTCCATCTGTGTGGAGTCTGCATGTCCTCCCCATGTCTGTGTGGGTTTTCTCTGGTAACTCGTTTCTTCCCACATTCCAAAGACATGTTTTAGGCTAATTGGTGTTTCCAAAATGTCCTTAGTGTGTATGAGTGTGTGAGTGTATGTGCCATATGATGGATTGGCGCCCTGTCTAGGGTTGTTCGTGCCTTGCACCCTGTGCTGCTGGCTAGGCACTGGCATTCCCACGACCCTGACTAGGATCAAGCAGATAAGACAATGAATTAATTAATTAATAAAAATGAAAAACAGTCTCAGATAAATCATTCTTTTAAGTATATTAATTAACACTGCATTATCAATGACATCCTTTCTTGTTACTCTCTTATTTAAGGGATGAAAATTTTACCAGACAGAAGGATTAGGATCTTGGATTCTAGTTTTTGAGTTAGCTGACTAATGTGGGTTAGTGCACTACTAGGCTCTTCGGAAACCACCCCTTTTAAAGTTCCTTCAAATGTTTTGTTCAAATGTTTCAAATAATCTAATATTATATTGGTACAAGGATAGTGCCTGTCTGGAATCTTCTGTCTCTATCTCTCCCTTTCCTCTGAATGATTCTTCTGCAGCTTCTCATACTGTCTGTAAACTGCTCTTAACTGGGCTTAAATTGTGGCATTACTGAATGCAGGCAGCATTCATTCATTCATTCATTAAGTTGCCATTAAATCAACATAAGAGCATGAGACAACAATTCCAGGAAACACTCTGTAACTATACAATCCCTATGTAATTATGTATTTATTACATTTACAACATTTTAAAAAAATAATCAATAAATAACATGGAAATAAGTTGTAGTTAAAATTAGAAAAGAGAGATTTTACATTATATCAGCTTTTACCTACTAACTGATATGCCTTTTTAAACATGAGATTCAAACTTCAGCCTCAGAGGCAAACTCTTTATACCTATACCACATAGGAAGCTGGGTAGGATGCTGAATGTTTAGATATTCACTCTTAAATGCACAAACTTGTCAAGTCAAGTCAGATCTATTTATATAGCGCTTTTTTACAATGGAGCATTGTCTCAAAGCAACTTTACAAGTTTAGATTATCTCCTAATAACTACGTCCAATCCCAAATTGAGCAAGCCTAGGGCGACAGCGGCAAGGAAAAACTCCCTGAGTGTTATATACCTTGGGAGGACCAAGACTCAAAAAGGGACACAACCTCCTTGGGCGGCATAGATGATAAATCTAAGAACGAAACTAAAGTCATGGAGTCATAGTTCGAATAAAATGTGAAATATGCACATCAGCATTAAGTGGCCTGGGTATGATGGGGCTGGAGCTGAAGACGGAAGCAGCTTGAGTGAAGCTGCAAAGGATGAACATCATGTGTGGGGCTGGAACTGGTAATGGAACACAGCTCGGAGAGAAAACAGAAAATGTAATTAGTTATTGATTAAGAGCACAGTGTCTATTAACAATCACTGATGCCTTGTGTAGCATGAGACCCCGGCAGCATTAGCTATAGCAGCATAGCTAGGAAGAGGAGAACTGGTAGGTAACACAGCCATGAGGGATCACATGAGACATCGGCAACCCCATGTCTCTGATCACCATAAGACTCTTTGACTATGAACCCCCAGCTCTGCTCTTAGTCTAAGGCAAGGATGCATGAGTCAAGATCAAGAGGACCGAAGCCCAACCCAGCCAGACCGCCCACTCGACACTCCCCGCTAACGGACAAGGCAGGCAGGCCAGACCGGACTCCAGACAGGAGCCCCAGTGACCCGAGCCATGCAATTGTTTTTTTAAAAAGAAGAAATACATTTTTGTATGTCCTTTTATGGCTGTGTATCTATACAGTATATAGCAATGATTAAAAAGTTTGCTTTGAAATACTTTGTTTTTCACTCATGGTTAAGTTGTCCTAAACACTGAGAGGCAGGAGTTGATTCCAGTAAAAATGGCTACAAGACAGTTTTGGTAATTATTAAAGAGACGTTCATATTTCATATTTGTAGAAATGTGAAATATTTATAATCACAAGTTAGTTCTGAAATAAAGGTAAGCTCTTCTAGTGACTTGAGAATTCATAATTGTGCAGGTTGTATATATACCGTAGTTGTATATATAGCTACACAATATATACATACACTCATCCATAAGCATATATACACCTAGCATATTTTAGCACGATTAACTATTTATGTTATCTTCAATCGTATATGTTTATGTTTGCGTGTGCATTCATGTGTGCCTGCATGTGAACATTTCAAAATATGTGGTATGGCTAAGATTGTTTCTATCATCTAAGGAATTATTGTTGTAATAACGTTGTAAATGCTGCCTAGCTGCGTTGTCTTTTGGGGGTGTGGATAATTTTCCCATTGATAAATAGTCAATTACTAGGTTTCATTCTGTCTGCAATTAAATAAAACATGTAAGGACCCTCCTACACAGTTTATGTGTTGAGTTGTCCGACACCCTTATATCTATGGCCTGTCTGGTATTACAATCTTACATTCATTACCTTCCATTGCATTCCATCTTCATATTATTAATGTAAGTCTTCAATTTTCTCTTACAGGTGCACATCAGTTCAGAACGCTCCTTTTGCAATCCTCAAGAATCCAACAACATATAACGCCACAAATTTAAACATTGGCGTTTCTGCCCCTCCAGGTTATTTGGAAAGATCTACATCGTACAGCAAACAAAAAAGTGCCAAATCTAAAAAAAGAAAGCAATCAAAAGCTAAAGAAATCTATGCTACTGTTGGAGTGGATAACTTTCTGTCAAGAGAAAAACTCAAGCAGTCATATGGTAGAACCAAGACACTTCCACCAAGATCTACAACAACACAGCCCAAGTGGTTGAAGACGCACACCTCTACCATGTTCCAGCTGAAGAATCAAACCAAAGTTCAGCAGAAGAAACTTAAAAATCTTACTCATAGACACACAATTTCTCTGGTTACTCCATCAAAAAAAACCCTCCCACATCAAGGAAAGACAATGACATCTCAAAAGCACACCACAACAGCAAACACCACGTTCACTGGAAAATTCAAAATTTTGATGTCCATGCAGAATTGTACATCCAAAGAATCCCTGAGAGGAGAGACATTTTGGCCAAAACAAAACAGGAGAAGCATTTGCAGGATGGATAGTGCATCAAACCACAATTCATCACCTCTTGCCAGCAAATTGCGAAGAAGAAACAAATTTCCAAGTAGATCAAAATCGTCCAATATATTATCAGCTAGAAGTTACACTTTTAACATCAATACATCAGCAACATCATCTAATGTGACTAAATTACTTAAGAACAGAAATGCAAATCCATCAAATACTAAAAAACCCAAGAGAAACTTTAAACTCTGAGGTAAAGACCACAACAACAGGCAACATAAAGTTACAGAAAAGTGTTTGATTTAAAAGATCTCCATCTATAAAACAGAAAACCATACCTTCAGCCATGGTGAACTAGACCTCAAAAGAAGAGAAATAATTTCACTGGGATTATGGCCACAATATCCAGGCCCCTGTGGATTGATATGTGTCCTATAAAAGTTAAGTAGTCCTTTTTATGACGGAGCATTGTCACAAAGCAGTTTTACAAAAATCTAGGCCCAAAGGCTTAACTGAGTAAGCCTGGGTGACAGTGGCAAGGGAATAAACTCCCTACATGGAAGAAACCTTGGGAGAGCCAAGACTCAAATTTGGATCCAACCTCCTTGGGCAGTCTAGATGATATTTGTAAGAATCTAATATAAGTTAAGTAATAGGTTAATCTAAAAGTTAAGTAATAGGTTTTAGTAATAGTTTAAATAAACAGAAGCTAAATATAAAAAAGATATATAAATATAAAAATATAATAAATAAAATGAAATAATAATAAATAGACTATAATAATTTAAAGAGAAATACTATATTATGTAGAGTGTAAAATACAAAATATTAAAGGTATTTTCTAACACATTCAGTAAAATGTTGTGGTCTATAGTGTCAAATGCAGCACTTAAATCTAATAGAATAAGAAATAAAACACATCCATTATATGAGGACATTAATAAATTATTAAGTAACTTAATTAAAGATGTTTCATTTCAATGTTGGGGCCTAAATCCTAACTAAAATGTTTCATAAATGCTGTTACTTTGGAGGTAATTACACTAAAATCTTGGAGAAGAAAGGTAGATCTGAAATTGGTCAAAGTCAAATTTATTTAAGCGGTAAATAAAGGTAGATCTGAAATTGGTCTATTATTAGACAGTACACTAGGGTCAAGGTTAGGTTTTTTTTAGTCAGAGGTTTAATAATCACGCAATTAAAGGATTTTGTCACATAGACCAATGCTAAGAGATTAATATAAAATAATAAGCAGAGACTCTATAATATTAGGTATTAATTCTTTAAGTAAACGTGTAGGGATCTAGTTAACAAGATGATGACTTAAATGAGTTGATCAGTGAAGACAGTTCAGTATTAGTAATTGGGGTAAAATATTCTAGTCTTGATTTATAGCTAATTAAACATTATAGTATAGTAGCCATAAAAATAGAAAATCGATATCAATGAAAAAGAGTTACGTTGTCTTAACTATGTTGACTTTTTTGCCATTTCCAAACCTCACCGACCAGAAACAATGTACAACATCCAACAAACTTCAGGCTGAGCTGGAGACATCTGGAGAATCCATAATGTTGTGGGGCTGCTTTGCTGACTCTGGGATTGGAGACCTTGAACATGTTACATCAACAACAAAATCAGAGGATCATCAGAGCACCTTAGAGTGAAATGGGCTCCCAAGTGTAAGAAAACTAGGGTTGGGTCACACATGAACGGTCATAAAGCAGGATAATAGTCCAAAGCACATATTCAAGAGTACACAAGAATGGTAAAGAAGAAAAAAGGACAGTATAAAACTGGCCAGCAATGAGACCTGATCTTAATCCAACTGAAAGTCTTTGGTGAGAGCTGAAATCTGATTTTGGGAAAATGAACCCTTCAAATATTCAAATGCTTAAGAGAATCAAAAGGGGAAGATGTGTGTACTACATGTGTGGTATGTGTAGCATCAGCAATTAGAAAATGATTAATGACAGTAATTGTGTAATTCTCTCTTTGGTAAAGTTATTCTCTGTCTCTATCTCTGTTTTACAAATATATGCATTTATTACTTTATATACATGCAATCTATATACATGTCTATACATATGATATAGGCCTACACACACCTGCATATATTTATAAAGACTCCCTGATAGTTATTCTCTGTCTTTATATCGGTCTTTGTTATTGGCAAAAAATATGGAAAACCACAAACTACTACTGTTGTAACTGTTGTATTAGATTTTTTTAATTAACTTCAGCTCTCAACTTCAGTTTTAACTTGTATTTGCTGTGTATGTCCTGCATGCCTCATTTACCTGAGCTCAAACCACGCAGGAAAAACATTATATAGATATTATTTTGACTATATTAAAAACTAAGATGAAACCTATTGTACAATTTTTTCTTACGTAAAACTTTACTGAAATGATTACCAAAATCACTTTTTAAAAACCACTTAAACTGTGGCACAAAAGAAATTTTGTGTATCCGGTCAAAACTGACTGATATGTTTTATTTATTGAAAACAAAAGCTTATATGTACACAAAGAAAAGTTAACTGTACTATACAAGTAATGCTTGAATCAGATACTGTATTTGTTGATAAACTGGAGATCCTTTGCCCATCTTTGATTCTCAGGGACTCAGTCTTTTGTGGATGCTGCTTTTGTACCAAATCATGATTATAATCACCTGTTGACATAACCTGTTTGAAATCACATCATTATTTAGGGTTTTTTCGTTTAAATCAGTAGCCCTAAATGTGTTGCATGTCTGAAATATATATATGTCTATACTATTTTAGAACAGATTTATTACTGTAGATAGTGAACAGTGGAATGGTTTCCCACTATCTCACAGGCGGTGACAGGCTGATACAAACTGTGCATTGAGAAGGGAATGTGTGCCCCTCCATGAGAATTACAGTGGAGCAAAAAAGTATTTAGTCAGCCACTGATTGTGCAAGTTCTCCTACTTAGAAAGATGAGAAAGGTCTGTAATGTTCATCATAGGTACACTTCAATTATGAGAGAAAAAATGAGGAAACAAATCCAGGAAATCACATTGTAGGATTTTTTAAGAATTTAATTGTATATCATGGTGGAAAATAAGTTTTTGGTCACTCACAAACAAGCAAGATTTCTGGCTTGGACTGGACACTAGGAAGAAAATTGTAGACCTGCAGCAGGCTGGGAAGAGTGAATCTACAATAGGCAAGCAGGTTGGTGTGAATAAATCAACTTTGGGAACAATTGTAAGAAAATGGAAAACATACAAGATCATTGATAATCTCCCTCGATTTGGGGCCCCACGCAAGATCTCATCCCATGGGGTCAAAATGATCATGAGAACATTGAGCAAAAATCCCAGAACTACACGGAGGTACCTGATGAATGACCTGCAGAGAGCTGGGACCAAAGTAAAAAAGGCTACCATCAGTAACACACTACGCTGAGAGGGACTCAGATCCTGCAGTGCCAGGCGTGTCCCCCTGCTTAAGCCAGTACATGTTCAGGCCAGTCTGAAAATGGCCAGAGAGCATATGGATGATCCAGAAGAGGATTGGGAAAATATCATGTGGTCAGATGAAACCAAAATAGAACTTTTTGGTAAAAACTCAACTTGTTGTGTTTGGAGGAAGAAGAATGCTGAGTTGCATCCCAAGAACACCATACCTACTGTGAAGCATGGGGGTGGAAACATCATGCTTTGGGACTGTTTTTCTGTAAAGGGGACAGGACGACTGATCCGTGTTAAAGGAAGAATGAATGGGGTCATGTATCGTGAGATTTTAAGCCAAAACAATGAGAGCATTAAAGATGGAATGTGGCTGGGTCTTCCAACATGACAATGATCCCCAAACACACTGCTCGGGGAACGAAGGAGTGGCTCCGTAAAAAAGCATTTCAAGGTCCTGGAGTGGCCTAGGCAGTCTCCAGACCTCAACCCCATAGAACATTTGTGGAGTGAGTTGAAAGTCCGTGTTGTCCCAAAACATCACTGCTCTAGAGGAGATCTGCATGGAGGAATGAGAGAAAAAACCAGCTACAGTGTGTGCAAACCTGGTGAAGACTTCCAGGAAATGTTTGACCTCTGTCATTGCCAACAAAGGTTATGTTACAGAGTATTGAGTTGAACTTTTGTTATTGAACACATACTTATTTTCCACCATAATTTACAATTCAATTCTTTAAAGATCCTACAATGTGATTTCCTGGATTTTATTTTCTCATTTTGTCTCTCATAGTTGAAGTGTACCTATGATGAAAATGACAGACCTCTCTCATCTTTCTAAGTAGGAGAACTTGCACAATCAGTGGCTGACTAAATACTTTTTTGCCCCGCTGTAAATACTCTTTTCTATGGCCAGGTTCTGGTCAACGAGCTGATAACTTGGTCAGGATCCATCTCTGTTGTGAATCTTTGACAGTCAGAAGAGACATTTCCAATTCGTACTGTCCCTTAACGGCACAAAAGCATTCCATTTTTTTGGACATTCCAATTTCTTCATTCCACATTCCAAGCCTGGACATGATTTTCCCAGTAATCTAGGTACCTATAGCAATGAGCTGGTTGGTGTTTAGACTGTGCTGATGGACAGTCCTGTGTGGTTGCTGTGAACTTATTAGAACTATCAGTGGTGTCATGAACAAGAAACCTCAACTGCTATGGACTGGTACCATATTGTCTTTAGCGACAAATCCAGGTTCTGATTGGGATCCAACGACTGTCGGGTTTTATGGAGGACTCGTGGTGAGATCTTCAATCCTGCCTTTGCTGTGGAGCGACACACTGCCACTACTGCTGGTGTGATGATCTGGGGATCCACTGCATATGACAATCATACGGCTCTAGTGGTGTAATGGGGGACACTAACAATACAGCGATATGTGCAGGACATTCTGTGGCCACATGTGTTGCCTCTCATGGCAGAGCTTCCCACTAGCATTTTTAAGCTCGCCATAATGCTGTCTCCCCCAGATTTCCTTGGCCTGCCTGGTCACCAGATTTATCGCCAATCGAGCATTTATGGGACCAGCTTGGACACCAGCTTCAGCAAACTATGAGTGTGGAGAATCTACAGGTTCAGCTGTTGGTAAATGTGACATAGAAGAATTTTTTTTTCCCCCCAAGTATTTTTTTTGGATTATGTAATTATGTATTAGTATTATGTAATATGTACAATCACAAAAATACCACTTACATACTCCACTTTTTTTTAACAGTGTTTCCAGAAACAGGTCGCATGTCCCTGACTCAAACAAGGGCCATACTAACGTGACCCATTCCAATGCCTTGCCAGTGAGCAGAATCCCCACGAAAGCCAACCGGGCACTCTCCAAGGGAAAGAGTAATAATCCAGGTAGGCCTTGCATTCAATGAGGAATTGCTGGTATCGACTATTGTTCCTGTTAAACCTGTCCGGCGAGCATGGGGGCCCTGCGGAGCTGGAATCTGCTGTCTGCATGCCTGGCGGAAGCATTCTGTTAGGATTCGGTCAAGGGAGGAGCAGGCGAATGCAGAGTTCCAGCAATACACACAGTTTATTAAGAAAACAAGCACTGACAACAGCCAAAATAAAGATACTAACAACAATAATAACTAGATGGTGAAAGTTCGTGGACGAATTTTAAGGTTGGATTGAAAAAACGACCTTTCCCGTGGGCCCAAAGGGCATCGCATGTCACCTCAGGTTGAACTGGGGACAAAGCCTGCCGAATTTTATGGCCGTAGGTCGAAAACTGACCAAGTTACAGTCATTGACCCGTCAGGGGCCCCAGTGCCCAGCCGGGGTTCACAGGGGCCTCATGGGCATCACATGCCACCTCAGATTGCGTCCAGGATCAAGCCTGCCGAATTTCATGGCCATAGGTCGAAAACCGACTGAGTTATGGCATATGACCTGCCAGAGGTCCCAGTGCCCTGTCTGGGGCTTTGGGGTTCCCATGTTATGGGGTCATGTTAGGTCACGTTCTTTGGAATGCTTCATAGCTATGTATATAGTGCTATATGCTATATGGGTCAGTGGGATCAGTGGACCTGTGTATATAGAGCATATCTGAGCTGATAGAGAGAAGAGGTGCTTTTCCCCTGACTGTGTGAGATTTGAACATTCCGAAAACACCTGCCAGACTGAAACCCCATTATTTCCTATGGGCAAAAATTTGGATCTCGGAAAACAGTATGTTGGCTTTTTCAAGCCTTTCAAGCTTGAAAAAGCGACCCGTGGGCCCAAAGGGCATCACATGTCACCTCAGGTTTAACTGGGGAACAAGCCTGCCGAATTTCGTGGCCATAGGTCGAAAACTGACTGAGTTACGGTCAATGACACGACAGGGGCCCCATTGCCCAGCCGGGCTCCACAGGGGTCCCATGGGCATCACATGTCACCTCAGATTGCACCCGTGACCAAGCCTGTCGAATTTCGTGGCCGTAGGTTGAAACCTGACTGAGTTATGGTCATTGACCCGCCAGGGGCCCCAGTGCCCAGCCGGGGTTCAGAGGGGCCCCATGGGCATCACATGTCAGCTCAGATTGCACCTGGGACCAAGTCTGCCTTATTTCGTGGCTGTAGGTTGAAACCTGACTGAGTTATGTTCATTGACCCGCCAGGGGCCCCAGTGCCCAGCTGGGGTCCAGAGGGGCCCCATGGACATCACATGTCACTTCAGGTTGCACCCAAAACCAAGCCATGAACTTTGAGGTTGGCTTAAAAAAGCGACCTTACCCATGAGCCCAAAGGGCATCACATGTCACCTCAGGTTTAAGTGGGGAACAAGCCTGCCGAATTTCGTGGCCGTAGGTCGAAAACTGACTGAGTTACAGTCATTGACCCGCCAGGGAACACTTGCCAGCCTGAAACCCCATTATTTCCTATGGGCAAAATTTTGGACTTTCGTGACCGTAGCTCAAAAATTGTGACCTGTGAAAACGGTACAAAATTCGGCCAAGAATAATAATAATAATAATAATAATAGTAATAATAATAAGATCTCGGAAAACAGTATGTTGGCTTTTTCAAGCCAACCTAATAATAATAATAATAGTGATAATGATAACAGAGAAACACAACCCAAACCTAGGAGAAAACACAGCAATCCGAAAGCTAGGGGATACAGGAGGCGCTAACAAAGCTAAGCCGGCTGGAAGTAGCCAAGACCGGCAGGGAAAAGCTAGCAAAGCTAACGCCGGCTGAAAGTAAATAGCGGACGCATCTGCGGGCAGTAAAGGACAGTGGGCGCAGCCGCACAACCGTACCAGGGCAGGGACCGCGAACACGAGAGTTCAGGCGGCCGAAACCGCAACAAAAAGTAATCCAGCGGAACGGGACTACAATAAAAGGTAAATCCATGCGAGTGTTGAAAAAACCCAAAACATAAACCCAGCTGGTGCAACACGAGCTACTGCGTTAACATGGTCAATGCTCCCGCCCCGCAACTGGGGACAGAGCTTAAATAAGGACATCCCAGCTGTGTGCGGTTAGCAGTAATCCACAATAAAAAAATACATGAGTTCCAGGTGGGTCCGCGGCCTTGTTGCAGCGGCAATGTTAGGGCCTACACTTTGGCCGTCAGTGGCCAGTGTTGGTCCTTCTCTGCAGTGTCTGCTCTCCCCACTTTTCTGGGGATTCCCCTGAGCTGACAGTAGAGGCCACTGTTGGCTCAGTTATTGTTTGGAATCCCCACATTCCAGCGCATTCACGTTGGCATTACTGATTGGCAACGTGATTGCGTTGGGAAGTGATTGCACCTGTCAGTAGTGCTATTTAAGAGCAGGCTTTGCCACTGACAGGCGCCGCATCCTCACCTACTGCTCGCCTTTCGATACGGCTTACAGTTTTTTGATTGCTTTCTTGCTGCTCGGATCTTTGTCCTTTTTCCTTCAGGGACAACGATACAAGTTCTCCCGCAAAGGGGGGCACTTGAGTAGAGCGAAAACGCTTGAGGTATTTGCCAGGGCCATAGGTAGGAAAGGGAAAGCTCATTCACGCTTTGGAGTGGCGTTAGGCCATCCGGAAGCGTCTTCCTCCGAGCAGCTTCAGCGATCGTGGCTCGGCCGCTCTTCTGCGCTTGTGCGCATCTCCCCGGCTTTGGTGCCACACTCCAGTGAGCGATCAGCCAGGAGTATCCGTGGTACGTGCCTGCTGGGGACCCGCATCAGCCTCATGCTCAATTTGGTACAGGGAGAACCGTGACAGGCTCTTTGCAGGCTCTCCGTTCGGACTCATGCTCCCATGGAATCGGGAGGACTGTGAGTTCCCTCTGCGGATCTCCAGCGAGCAGAGCTCGGGCTTGAAGTGCTCGGATCCTTTGTGCGCATGCGCGAACCGCTGTTTGCGCTCCGCGCCTTTATCTTGTTAATAATCGCGTTAAGAACGTCCGTTTTTGATCGCGCTCCTTATCAGCGTGCGCCTCTTATTTGCTTTGGTTTCCGTCGTAGTTTTTAGACGGTTTAAACCTTATTTTGAGTTCGCTTCAGGCGTCTCCTTTGTCTGCCGTTCAGCTTACCTGCTCTTCCTCCCGGGTCCTAGTGTGTGGCGCCGTGGCAAACCGTGATTACACTTGTCTCTGACACTAGGTTTCGGGGGTTCGAGTCCCAGGTCCTGCATTAACTGCAGGCTTGTTTTTTATTTTATTTTATATTGCTTACCATTTATCATTTCTTTTGGTTCACTAATTCCATCTGGAGCTAACTGCACTTGGGTCCTAACACTGAATAAAATAATAAATTATTTAAAAGAGACATTTGTTCATTTATTTTATTCTTATTCTATTCGGTTCGCCAGCCCTCAGCATCATGGCGTACCGTAACAGGCAAGGGTTTGTGGGTGATGTAGTCCAGATCGCCCACGGACGAATACCCAGTTCTGGCCGCGGATCCTTGATTTACCAGTTTAGGTTCACTGCTCCTGGCAATTTTCACCTTCAGCCATGATATAATTGCCAATTTATTCAAGGCATTGATATTTAACTATTGTTTTTAAACAAATGCAAAAGGCTCACTGATAACATCTCATAAAATTCGAAATAAGGGAATCAGTTAACAGGACATAAAGACAAGCAAAGCAATATAAAATGTCATGTAATATCTAATGTTTGTTAAAACTGGTGCTCGATCATGAGCAGTGAGGCAATGTAGGATTTGTAGAGATATGTTTTGACAGCAATATATAATTTACCCATTTCATTTTAATAGTCATTGGTGTGGCTGTGTTGGTGTATTTAGTCTTTTGCCTTTTTGATATTAGCATTTATTAGACTTTTATTCACTCAAGAATTGGACTTTTCCTGGTTGTGTAGTTGAACAATATTAATCCATGTGTGCTGAAGGCTGAGTAATAATATTAGCTCAAATGTATGAGTACTTTCTTGAGCTCAGATTAGATTTCATTCACAGAGTCAACACGAGGAAGAGGAAAGGAGAAGATATAAGTGCTAAAAATGTCACGGCGGCGAGGACAAAGACAGACGAGTCCGCAGGTCCCAGTTGGATAATAATAAAACATCTTTTATTGTCTGCAAGGTACACATAATATAAGTAACAAAATAAACCCAGCAATAGACAAAGTCAGGAAATCAAATGAAACTAAACAAAACCTGGCATGAGAGCCAAAAAAAAAACTAATGCAATAAACAGAACTCAGAACAACACAGCGAAATAAAACCTGGCTTGGTAGCCAAAAAGGAAAACCCAGAAAAACAACCGTAGCCCGCTAGGCTAACGGTTCGTGGACTCACGTCCAAACACAGGGTAAAAAGGTTCCAGAAAACAGCCACAACAAAAAACGAAAATCCCAAGGCCGCAGGACGAGCACAAACAATAATCCCACCAGCTGCTTGGCGGGCGTGGGTGTTGTAGCGGGGCTTGAAGCGCATGGTGCTAGCGTAGCTTAGCACGGACGATTAACAAGGCTGGCATGAACCACTGTAACGTACGTAAAGAGATTGTTAGCAATAATTAATGCTCCCGCGACGCGACTGGGGAAACAGGAACTTATATACACCACACTCCCAGCCGCGCGAGGGAGCAATTACAGAAGAATAACCAATAAAATCGCCCGATACCAATGGGATTACAGCGGGCACAGATCACCGGGCACGGCCATCTGGACTCAGTGGCAAATGTGAGTAATGAAGGCCGCTCCCACAATTGCTGAATTTGCTGAAATACAAAAACAGAAAACTGGGGAAGGGCACGGATCCTAAAACCAAAAACTAACATGTCTGGCTGTTCGAAACTAACATGTCTGGCTGTTCAAAATCTTGCCAAAATATCTTTGCATTTTCATTTCTTCAAGCGATATTTGTTAATTGGTAATTTGCCACACCTCCCGAATGCAAACCCTCACCAGCCTGATAAAGATAACGTGGAGTGACGAGGGAAGGGAGCAGCAGGATCTTGCCCTATCCTAGCGAGTCGAGCCCTACGCTCACTTCCGTCCTCAGATCGTACCGGCTGCCTTCCTGACAAGAAAGCAGTCTACCATATCCTGAGACACTGGACACTCAAAAGCGGACGCGGTGGCACAATACAGATGTCTGAGGTCTAAAATTTAAGCGAGGTTGTGAACCCAGTGGTGCTCGGGACACTCTTATATACTATCGCCAATGGAAAAATAAGCGCTGTTAGGAGTCTCGGGACCGGTCCCAGCGCATCTATGAGCCAATATGGCTCATAACAGGTGAACAACAATGTCTTTCTTTCTGTAAAAAGATGTATGAAAAAATTTAATCATAAGACTTAAACCATATTGGGAACTCAAAGGAAAACTACTATTGATACAAATTATTTATCTATTTGTTAAATGTGCAATTTACAGAAGATTATCATGTGACACATACTGTGTATACAGTTCAGTATATACCTTTGGTGATGACACATTGGTTTCAAAGCCCATGTCTTCCAAACTAGTATTGCTCTGCCAAAGACCTGTTGCCCTGTTACTACTACTACTAAATTAATAATGCCTAAAATTTTCTATTCACATCCAAGAAAATGTAATTATTTATTTTGTATCATGTAAGTCGCTCTGGTAAGGGTGCCTGATAATGCTGTAAATGCTATTTTGTCTTTGTTTTGGATTGATAAGCTCTAAAAAGTATTATTTTGTATTTGGTATTACCTGTTGCAGGGTTTGTATTACCTAAGGTTTCTGCCTGTATAATTTGAATTAGAACTACTATTAATGTATGTTTGCGTTTGTGATAATATTTAAAGTTGGCAGGTCAGAACTTTATAATGAGCTAAAAGCAAAACATACCATTTTATCCTGCTTATTCTGGTAAGGGTTGCAGGAGGGTCTGGAGCCTAACCTGGAACTCAATGGGTGCACACACAGGTACAACCTGGCAAGCCCCACAGAGTATTTAAGCCTACACCATCAACTCTTACCAGAAATCACAGGAGCTGCTCATAATGAAGCTGATAAAAAAGTAAATAAGAATCTAACCTAAAAACAGTATGCCTTTGCTTTGCTCAAGGATGGTCAGATATGTTTATACTACTAATAATATTACTGATAACAAAACAACAGCAATAATGCTATTATGTTTATGTTATTATTATGATGATGATGATGATGATGATGACAATGATTATTATTATTATTGTTGTTATTATTATTATTATTATTATTATTAGTCATAGTAGTAGTGGGGATTGGTAAGTCATTGCCACCACTGTTGAACCCATGAGCAACCCCTCCACCCCCAAAATGCTTGGATTGTACCTAGTGAGGTTGTATGCCACTCTAGATAACTGCGTCTGCTAAATGCCGAAAATGTAAATATTATAGTAGCAGTGTATACTACAGTAGGCCTAGTAGCACTAGTAACAATACTGTAGAATTACTCCAGTTTTTTCTCTAGTTCGTGTTATGGTGGATCTATTACACAAAATGGACATTTATGAAACTGAACATGGATTGGTTTCAAACACCTGTAATAAGAGAAATGTTACATATTGGATATGATGTCATTATAGTCTCTGTTCCCTTGCTCTGACTGGAAGGGCTTAAGTGTGTTGATGTAAAACCGCATTGTATGCTGGGAAAGCCGCGGTTCCGGTGGCCACCTTGAAGGTTTATTTATTGCCTAGGAATAACCTGGGTGGGGTGGAACAGAATAACTGTATTGTTTTTGTAATTAACATCTGTTGTATCACCCTGGTCCCAAATGCACGAAGCTTTAGCGTAAATAAGTAGTGTAAGTTTAGTAAGTGGTGTCCTGCGTATTTTTCCATCAACAATGAATTAGATGCATCGTTAGCTAGCGCCCAGGAGCTGACGTTTATTCTAGCTTGTGTAGCTAACGGGCGTTGCTCAGCAGCCAGCGGGAGGACACTGATGCTGGGCTTTGGCTGACGATGTGATGTGCTGAGCTGAATTTGCGTCGTCAAATGCTTGACGTTAATGTTTATCAACTTCGGATTGTTTCTTCGGAAGAGAGACAGAGATGAGAGCAGGGACTATGGATTCGTTCCAGTGGTTGTCCGTGACGGAAGAGTCAATTTTCCTCCACGATGGACTGATGCGGGTGACGGACCTTGCCGAACTGCCTAGCGAAGCTGGACTCTTTAAGCTGGCAGACATCGAACAGGAGGTACCCTTGATTGATATAAGGTTTAAAATAAAGCGTCATCGCGTATTGCATGCACTTGTACGAAATTACTCTCAGGGATGTTCAAATGAGCGGATCACGGTGTGCCGTGTAATCTCAGCGCTTCTTTCAGATGACGTTTATTGTTGAATTTCGGCCAGAAACAATGTCTCATCAGTATTTGTCTACCATAACATTTTGGTTTTTTAGCCTGTAATCAATGTTAGATTCTAAAATTGCCTATACGAGGAGTAGAAACGGCAGCAGAAGTTTTAATATGAAAATGTGAGGTGGACAGAGGAGAAAGGCTCGGACCTCCTTATTTACTTTGGTTCTATGAAGATGCGCTGTTAGCATGGGCGGCGGTTCCGCACCGTACGATGTTACGTTAGAGGGGACTGTCCAGACAATCGCATTATCTGCAATCAGCCTTACCCTAAATCGAAATGAATATCGACCCCTAAAAAGACATTCAAGAAAATTTCCCTAGAGTTTGTATGCTGTGTTGATGTGTAAACTACAATATGCATGAAATATAAGTAAAATATAGCACAAAACTTGTAATTTTAAACAAAACATTCAGTCCGATGTGGTGTTTACTTTTCTGGGTAAGGATATACTGTTTGCTATAAATGTATTTACGTTTGACAGGATGATAAGCCTAACTGAATAGCTTTGTGGGTAATTGCCTGTGCAAGTTAAATGAAGGTACAATCGAACCCCCATCTGAGCTCCAACTGTAGTGTTTGAGTTTGGGGTTTAGATGGGGTTCAGGGTCCTGATCCTATCTCGGATATCACGGGGTGGAGGCAAACGTACCCTGGTTGGGGGCACCAGGTCAATGTTGCGATGCTGGATGTCACTACCCTGTCCAGCCTCCCCTCCTTCAGCCATAGCCAATTATGTATATGTGTATATTTAGTTGTTTAGCAGATGCCCTTATCCAAAGAAGTTTAGAGCTCATAAAATCGTACAGTCGTACATTGTAGATTAAGGGCCTTGCTCAAGGAACCAACAGTGGGAATAGTGGATTTGAACCCTGGAACTTTCGGTCCACAGTTCAGTAACTTAACCACTAGGCTGCCATAGTCCCATAAAAGGAGGAAGGAGAGAGTTGTATTTGTGTGTTGTGTTCTTTTGCATTTTTTTCTCACAATACCCTCTGAGTTGGGTTTCATCCAAGGGCTTTGGGTTGATAAGGTGTATGATTTGTCAGTGTGTCACAGGGGGATTAGATTCATACCCCTTAACCAAACGGCTCGTTTAGATGAAAGTTTGTGAACCCTTTAGAATTTTCTATATTTCTGCATAAATATGACCTAAAACATCATCTGATTTTTACACAAGTCCTAAAAGTAGATAAAGAGAACCCAGTTAAACAAATGAGACAAAAATATTATACTTGCCATTTATTTCTTGAGGAAAAAATGATCCAATATTACCATATTAGTGAGTAAGGTAAAAAGTATGTGAATCTCTATTATTAGCGTTAATTGAGGTGAAATTCGAGTCAGGTGTTTTCAATCAATGGGAAGACAATCAGGGTGAGTGGCACCCTGTTTTATTAAAGAACCATGAGGATCTTTCAAATCTGCTCTTCACAAACACATGTTGTGGAAAGTATCGTGCTAAAAACAAAACCATCAGGCTGGAAAAGGTTACAAAACCAATCTCTAAAGAGTTGGACTCCACCAATCCACAGTTCAGACCCATTATGTACCAAATGGAGGAAATCAAGACCATTGTACCCTCCCCAGGAGTGGTTGACCAAACAAAGATAACTCCAAGGCGCAAGTGTGTAATAGTGGCGAGGTCCACAAAGGACCCCATGGTTAATTTCTAAGCAACTGAAGGCCTCTCTCACATTGGCTAATGTTAATGTTCATGAGTCCACCATCAGAAGAACAGGAACATTAATGGTGTGAATGGCAGGGTTGCAAGGAGAAAGCCACTGCTCTGCAAAACAGAAACATTGCTGTCATCGGCAGTTTGCTAAGATCATGTGGACAAACGCCAGAAGGGCTATTGGAAAGAATTGTTTTGTGGATGGAGAGACCAATAGAACTTTTGGTTTAAAAGAAAAGCGTTTATGTTTGGAGAAAGAAAACCACTGCATTCCCCCCCCCCCAGCATTAAGAAATCTTATCCCATCTGTTGGAAACATGTGGTGGTAGTATTCAGGGGATTTGGGCCTGTTTGCTGCATTGGGCCAGGACAGCTTGCCATGGATTTGATGGAACCAATGAATCTGAATTCTATCAGAGAATTTTAAAGGAAAATGTTAGGACATCTGTCCAGTATGGGACGTGGTAGCCTATCGGTTAAGGTACGGACTATGGACTCAAAGGTCCAGGGTCAAATCCCACCACTGCCACACTGTAACTGTTGGGTCCTCTAGCAAGGACCCTTAACCCAAAATTGCTTTGGATTGTAAGACTGTATCAATTGTAAGTCGCTCTGGCTAAGGGCGTGCTAAAATGCTGTAAATGTAAAAGTAAATGAACTCTTTCTCAAGAGAAGGTGGGGGGGGGGGGTCATGACAAGGGGGCAAAACAATGTCCCAAGCACACAAGTTGTTCTAACCAAAGAATGTTAAAGAAGAATAAAGTTAATGTTTTGGAATCGCCAAGTGAAAAAGTCTTGACCTTAATCCATCAAATGTTGTGGAAGGGACCTGAAGCGAAGAAAACCACCAACATCCCAGCGTTGAAGCTGTTCTGTACGGAGGATGGGCTTAAAATCCTCGAACTGGTGTGCAGGACTGGTCAAAAGTTAACAGAACTGTTAGTTGGCGTTATTGATGCAAGATTGGGTTCACACCAGATATGAAAGCAAAGTTTCACATACTTTTGCCACTCACAATATGTAATATTGTAAATTTTCGTCAATAAAGAAGGGGGGAGGTGGTTGTGTGGGGGGGGTGGGGGGGGGTGGGGGGTTTGGGTTTTTTGTTGTGGGTTGGGGTGTTGTTTGTCGGGGTGTTTGTGGTGTGGGTTTGTTTTTTGTTTTTTTTTTTTTTTTTTTTTTTTTCTTTGTGTTGTTTTTTTTTTTTTTTTTGTTTTTTTTTTTTTTTTTTTTTTTTTTTTTTGTTTGTTTTTTTTTTTTTTTTGTTTTTTTTTTTTTTTTTTTGTTTTTTTTTTTTTTTTTTTTTTTTTTTTTTTTTTTTTTTTTTTTTTTTTTTTTTTTTTTTGTTTTTTTTTTTTTTTTTTTTTTTTTTTTTTTTTTTTTTTTTTTTTTTTTTTTTTGTTTTTTTTTTTTTTTTTTTTTTTTTTTTTTTTTTTTTTTTTTTTTTGGTCATATTTATGCAGAAAATAGAAAATTCTAAAGGCTTCACAAAACTTTCAAGCCAACACTGTAGATCATGTCAAGTATTTGTGTGTTTACACATCAGGAGAGCTCGCGGATGGTGATATTTGGAAATGGCAAAAAAGACAACTGATAGTTAAGAAAATGTATGACTTTTTCAGTGATATAGGTATGTATTTTAAAGGCTATGCTGTATTACGTGTTGCACTATGAGCACAGTTTGTGTTTATTCATTACGAGACCTTTTCAATGATTGGCCCATTTGCCGTCATGGCATGCTCAGTGTTTTCCGTACTTCAAGTATGACAAATTAAACATGCTCTAGCCCTTATGTTTTCTTATTATTGACCAACGATCTTTTACAAATGGCACTCTCCAAACCTCTGCCAACCTCTGAGGATTCCACTTGACCACAGTGTCCAGACGATAACATTTCATATGACAGATCAATTGCACATTGACTGAATGGTAGTTCTTATTTATATATACAAATGCCTTATTATAATGTGTTTTGATGCAGTGGCGTGGGTTTCATTTAAACTTTAAGGGATTCACTGCTCATACAACCCAACCAACAGATAGTTAAACACATATGAGTAGTGTTTTATGTTAAGTAAGACATAGGATATGCTACACAGGGAATGTAAAAAACTGATGTTTAATATGCCAGACATCGCACCTTGAAAATGAGTATTTTTTTCTATGAGTATATTTAAAATTTGAATTATATTCAAGCCAGCAGTATCTCACATTAGTGCGTTCTTTCTGCCATGTGGTGAGAGCTGAGCGTTTAGGCTTATTGGAAGTTTCTCTGAATAACAGGCTGTCTTGTTAAACAGAATGCTTGTTATGTGTAATTTCATTTACTTTTACTTTTTTTGTATAATATAACTATTTAGTCTGTACTTTAATTCAAGTGCAGTCACGTCTAATGACTCTTTTGGTTCCTTTAGGATGTTGTGAACACTTTGTGTGGGCAGGACCATGTGTAGATTTTGTTCATGCGTACTAACATTTCAGGACTATTTTCATGAATGTGCCCATTTCCAGAAAAGTGATTAATGCACAAATTCCTTCTGCTCACGTTTCATGAACGAGACCCACTGTGTTTTTTTTATTTGCATTTTCCATACTCTCCAGAAACTAAGGTTTTGATAACTGGTAAATAAACACTATATACACACTTGAGTCACTAGCAGCAGGTTCGCTGTGACGCAGCCAATTTAGCCAACAAGACAGTATTGCTTTTTCCAATGTACAAACATACAAAGAGAAATGAAGTAACAAAGTTAATAACCAACCTTGCTCATAATTGCTCAGGGTCTAACTGTGGTTCGCACATACATTATATTGACAAAAGTGTTCGCTCGTCTGCCTTCACATGCATATGAACTTGAGTGACATCCCATTCTTAATCCATAGGGTTTAATATGATGTCAGCCCACCATTAGGAGTTCTAACAGCTCCTAGGAAGGATTTCCATAAGGTTTTAGAGTGTGTTTATTTGAATTTTTGAACATTCTTCCAGATGTGCATTTGTGAGGTCAGACACTAGTGTTGGATGAGAAGGCCTGGCTTGCAGTCTCCACTCTAATCCAACCCAATGTTATGTAGGATCTAGGATCCCACAAGGAATTTATGAACGAATGGCGAAGAGGACCTAGGGCGAGCCCTAACAACCAAAGGTGTTCTATTGAGTTGAGGTCAGGACTCTGTGCAGGCTAGTCAAGTTCTTCCACACCAAACTCCCTCATCCATGTCTTTATGGACCTTGCTTTTGTGCACTGGTGCGCAGTCATGTTGGAACAGGAAGGGGCCATCCCCAAACTATTCCCACAAAGTTGGAAGCATGAAATTGTCCAAATTCTCTTGGTTTGCTGAAGCATTAAGGGTTACTTTCACTGGAACTAAGGGGCCGAGCCCAAATCTTGAAAAACAGCTCCACACCATTTTCCTGGCAACCACCAAACCCAGACTCGTCCATCAGATTGCCAGATGGAGAAGAATGATTCGTCACTCCAGAGAACACGTCTCCACTGCTCTAGAGTCCAGTGGCAGCATGCTTTACACCACTGCATTTGACACTTTGCATTGCGCTTGGTAATGTAAGACTTGGGTGCAGCTGCTCGGTCATGGAAACTAATTTCATGAAGCTCTCTACGCACTGTTCTTGAGCTCATCTGAGGCCATATGAAGTTTGGAGGTCTGCATCGATTGACTCTGCAGAAAGTCGGCAACCTCTGATCACAATGCACTTCAGCATCCGCTGACCCCGCTCTGTCACTTTACGTGGCCTGCCACTTTGTAGCCGAGTTTCTGTCGTTCCCAATCACTTCCACTTTGTTATAATACCACTGACAGTTGACTGTGGAACATTTAGTAGCCAGGAAATTTCATGACTGGACCTGTTGCACAGGTGGCATCCTGTTACGGTACCACGCTGGAATTCAGTGAGCTCCTGAGAGTGACCCATTCTTTCATAAATGTTTGTAGAAGCAGTCTGCATGCCTAGGTGCTTAATTTTATACACCTGTGGCCATGGAAGTGTTTGGAACACCTGAAATCAATTATTTGGATTGGTGACTGAATACTTTAGGCAATATAGTGTATATGGTTGCACTACTATGTTTTCTTCCAGGGCTCACTCACGAAACTAAGTAGCATGTCATCACAACCTGTGGGGCTCATTCTCATTTAAAGGAAAAGGCACTGAAATGGATCGTTTTAATGTGTGCTGTTTAGATAGGATAAAAATTTTGCTGTGATGTTTGACTAAAGTATATAGATGCACTGACCGATTGGTCGGTGACTAGAATCAGCCGGTTTTCAGTGTGATTGGCTGGGTCTAGTGATCAGTGTCATATAACCGAATACCGGTAACATTTAGCTTACACTCGAGCACTTGTGATGCCGTCAGTGGCACAAACACAGCCACAGCCACAAAGCCAACTTTTTGCATGCCTCAATGGTGTGTTTATTTTTGTGTTCTTGTGTGTCTGTGATCTGTTTTATGTGTATATGTCTTTTTTTAGCTCATAGTGTGTGTTGTTAATTGTGTTGTACCATTTATGCCCAGCATATAGTGCAAGTGTGTGTCTGTACTGCATTCAGTGGCTTACAGTATGTATGAATTACAATCTCGGTTGGTGTACGCTGCTACCTGATATAGTTGCAATTCAGCGTCTTTGCTTGTGCTTGTATTCTTGCACTAACTGGTAAAAGGCTCTTATCAGGGATGTAATAAAGTACAATTTGAGCGAGTTTGCATTGATTGATATTTGTGAGGCCAACGCCACAGGCTAGTGAGGGAATACAGCCAGGTACAAGCCAACATCTCCTACTGTCTTTCTTTAACAGTTTCTCTATGCTGTCATTTATAATTCTGATACAGAAAGAAAATCGGAATCTGCCAAAATCAGAATCAGCCAGACATATATTAAAAAATTCAGCCAAGAAAACAGCAATCAGTACATCCCTACAAAAGTATGTAATTTGTTATTATGCATTTAATCACATTTAATATAAAAGTCAATATGAATTTTCTGCCTAGTCTTTTGATGAATAAAGATAAGGAGACAGAATTTACATGTGTTTATTGTTTTATTAATCTAGACCGAATTAATATTAATTTATAGATAGACATCAGCTCTGTGGATTACTGAGGTGGTATGGCACACTGTGACAGTTATGAAAGCTGGTGGTACAATAAATAGTTTACCAGCTACACATTTCATAGCTTTTGTGTGGAATGGAGACTGACAACATGAACTTTTAGGCATTCACGTACTAACATAATTAATATTGTTACCTGGTGTGTTTAGAATTAACATGAAACTGTGGTGCTGCCACGAATTAGGTAACATTGCTCAGTACTAGCAGCTCCAGTGCTAGCAGACTCTCTCTTGCGACCCTGACCAGGATAAGTATGGTTTTAAACTGAATGCTTTGCTTTTATTTATGTAGTAATAAATATCATTAGGGAGTCATGAGTAGGTCATAAGTAGTCTATAATATTCCTGGAAAATACAGTTAGCAAATGCTTTGAGCTGGTTTTAAGAACATTCATTCATTTTCCTACGCAATTAAGCCATTCCGTTTCATGGAAAGCTGGGGCCTAATTGACAGCAAAAGGCGCAAGTTGCTGTTTTTAATAAGGAGCCAGAATAAAAGTCTGAATTTAAATGCTTGTTTAACCACCTTATTTAACACCTTATTTAACTTAGCTACCTTATTTATCAAGGCACACGAATAATAATATCAACTGGTATGTGGAATATCGTAATGATTTCTCTTTGATACACATTAAATAAGGTAAAATCAGGTAAACTGACCTAACCCCAAAAGACGGAATAAAAAAATTACTTTCACTTAGTAAATTATATTTTACAAAATTTGTGCAGTGTTTTGTAAATGTAGAAAATCACAGCAAACGTTGAGGAAGATTAACCTAACATCTGTAAGATGTAATAAATATAAAACATCTAAAAAAACCTACTAAACAAAATGAGATCAAATGTAAACTGTAATGTAAACTTACTAAATCAAATTCAACTCTGAGGTAGAGCGACCTAACATCTAAATGTAATTAACTCTATAAAAAGACTATCCAGTATGCAAAAAGTTGTAAAGATAACTAGTATTAGACATGGTTTCATTTCACTTCGTATTGCGGCTTATGTGTGACTCAACCAGACGTTGGAGGTAGTGGCAAAGCAGAAGACTGATAATGGCTCTCTTTCTATGGATTCCATGCACTCCCAATACATTTAGGAGTCTTTGAAAACCGTTTGCATTCCCGGGAGAACACGCTGAGAAGGTTTTTGAAGCCGAACTTTTCGACCACACTAAGTGGAACATATTCTTTCGCAATATAGCTCGCTATCATTTTCTTGCACCACGCTGATTTTGTTGTTGTCTTGACATTGATGGTGCAGCCAAAGTTTAGACCTGTTAAATGATTGGCTGCTTACGTGTCACTAAGAGCACCTTTCATTATCAAGGGATATGATAGGCTGTTTATGAGCCAGGACGGGCACACTCTTGGGTTTGTTTATACAACCAAACTTATATTCGTGGCATATTCGTGGTTTCCTGGCGGTTTGCAAGTGTTAAAGGGAAATTATCGAATATTCTATCAAAAAATGTTGTTGATGATGTCTATCCCGCTACATAACGTTATAGTTTTTTTTGCCCTGGCCTACATTCAAGCAATCACTAATGTTGAACTCTGACAAAATAAAGTGACAAATCATGAGGACCCTATGAATCCATTTTATTTCTCCCAAATTCCATTTTATTTTTTCCCCATGTTCTTTTTTAATGGATTTTTTTCACCATTCTAATTTTTACAATTAAACAAACAATAGCAAAGTGGAACCTTTATATTTAATGAAATTGCTGTTATAACATTTAGCCACATCAAAAATAATAAAAGTTGTAAAAACAAAGGTTCAGGGTGCATATTTTATAACTATAAATAAAAGTGGCATTTGTAAATTACATAATACGATTTTAACAAACCTAAGATTCTTTTAATAATGCCTTTAAGTCATTAGGACACTGTTGTGCCCTGAATTTCGAACTTTAAATCTAGAAACGCACCAATTGCACTAAAAACACAAATTCTTTCACTTGCTCGTCATGAACACACATCAGCACCAGTCTCGTAAACAAACATGCGAGTGGCTGATCCATGTTTATGTGTGGCTGTGTTTGTACTGCTGTTGTCGCCGTGCACTGCACAAGTTAAATGTGGCCGGAACCGAATTGGTTATATGAGAATGATCGGCCTCTGTGCATTTCCATCTTTATATCTAAAGTCTGTTTTTTATTTCTCTGTTTCGTGAGTCTGTCTGTATTCTCCGTATTGCAATTTTCTGGGCCGATTCCGATGACTGCAAACAGATAATTTTTTGTCCAACTTTTCTTTTAAAACTCTTCACTGCTAAGGAAAGAAAGATGGCCACAGCTACTGGTTTGTGTCTGGCTCTGCACTCTTAGCAGAGTTAGCTTTAGCTTTGTCAGTCTCCACATATTCAGTGAGGTGATGCTGTTTTAAATGTCTTATTATTGTTCTGAATTGTTCCGCCGCAGCTTACTTTGGTCATGCACACTGCAAATAGCATTCGCTTACTGCAAAGAATTAGAACACTGAAGACTTGGCTGTAACCTAAATAACACTCTCTCACTGCTCCCTCACTAATACTGTACTATATAGGAAGAGACTCTTTAGTGTACTAAATAGTAGCACGACTGAAATCTAACACTTCCTTGTCATCAGCATGCATCAGAACCCAGCTGTCTCTTAAACAAACACACAGTTCAAAGCTCGAAGTGTGTTTAAAGTAGTATTGAATTATGAATTAATGTTTGTGAAAACATTGTGTTTTTCATGTGTGGCTGTGTTTGTGCCGCTGTTGCTATAGTACGGTGCACGTGTGGCAAAATGTGACTGGAACAGAATCGTTATATGAGACACATTGGCCAATCACTGGCCGTGGCCAATTCTGATTCCGGTCACCTTCCGAGTGATCGTTGCATCTCCAATATACACTGTACATATCATACCGTAGGCTACCTTAAACATGCTTAAAATGCTTACATTAACCTACAGTTGTGCAAAATCGTTAAAACAAAGCCAGTTTTATAATAAAGTGTCCAATACCTCATGTAATTTATCAAATAATGTATTAAAAGTGAAGAACAAAAACAAAATGGTTAGTCCTTCTGTGCTTCAGACTTTTCACGTTCCAGTGACAGGGTGACTTGGGAGCCAGTGGTGGCACAAGGGATTTTTATTGCCGATATTTGGTGGAGCTACATACTAGGGTTACGGGACAGCTACATAATAGGGTTGTGCGGTATGACAATATACGCTGCCTGACCAAAAAAATGTCTCACACTCTGATATTTCATTGGATCGCCTTTAGCTTTGATTACGGCACGCATTCGCTGTGGCCTCATTTCCACAAGCTTCTGCAATGTCACAACATTTATTTCTGTCCAGAGTTGCATTCATTTTCCCCAAGATGTTATGTTGATGATGGGAGATTTGGACCACTGTGCACAGTCTTCTCCAGCACATCCCAAAGATTCTCAATGGGGTTCAGGTCTGGACTCTGTGGTGGCCAATCCATGTGTGAAAATTATGTCTCGTGCTCCCTGAACCACTCTTTCACAATTTGAGCCCGATTAATTCTGGCATTGTCATCTTGGAATATGCCCGTGCCATCAGGGAAGAAAAAATCCATTGATGGAATAACCTGGTCCTACAGCAGCTGACCGCATTCTTTGGGCACATAATGTTGTTGAACCTAGACCTGACTAACTGCAGCAACCCCAGATCATAGCACTGCCCCCACAGGCCCCCACAGGCTTGTACAGTAGGCACTAGGCATGATGGTTGCATCACTTCAGCCGCCTCTCTTCTCACCCTGATGTGCCAATCACTCTGAAACAGGGTAAATCTGGACAAATCAGACCACATAATTTTCTTCCATTGCTCCAGAGTCCAGTCTTTATGCTCCCTAGCAAACTGAAGCTGTTTTAGCCTCACTGACAAGTGGTTTTCTTAAGGATACACATGTCTTTCCACATGGTTGTTCAACAACTACTCACTGCATCCGTTAGGGTTAAATAACTTGTTGCCAGCTGAAACATAATCATCAGTGCAATAATTATCTGATGGGAGGCTCTTACCTTTTGCCTTTTTAAATCCAAGTGGTGAACTTTTTTGGCAATGCCTGACGATAGAAAAATGTCTATTGTTTAATATTACGTTCTATCATCTCTTTGTTGTGTTTGAAAATACAAGCTGTATGACAGTCTATTTGTTGTTTGGATGATGCTTAAGGTGACACCACCAAACATAGAGGAGAGTGAATGCAACGCAGAATGGGGTAAATTCAAACTTAGGTTGTTAGGTGGTTGCTATGGTGTCCTCGGTGGTTGCTATGGTGTTGCTAGGTGGTGGCTATGGTTTCCCAAATGGTTGTTATGGTGTTGCAAGGTGGTTGCTATGATGTCCCTGGTGATTGCAATAGTGTTACTAGGTGGTTGCTATGATGTCCCAAGTGGCTGCTATGGTGTTGCTAGGTAGTTGCTATGGTGTCCCAGCTGGTTGCTATGGGGATGCTAGGTGGTTGCTATGATGTCACAGGTGGTTGTTATAGTGTTGCTAGGCAGTTGCTATGGTGTCCCAAGTGGTTACTATAGTGTTTCTAGGTGGTGGCTATGGTGCCCCAGGTGGTTGCTTTGGTGTGGCTAGGGGGTTGCGATGTTGTCCCAAGTGGTTGCTAAGGTGTTGCTTGGCAGTTGCTATGTCATCTCATGGTGCCTCCGGGATTTTTTGTGTCCGTAAGTCCGTAAGTCGAAAACTGACTGGTGGACCCATAATGACAAAGTGAAAACATAATTTTAGATTTTTTTTTGCAAATTTATTAAAAAAGAAAAACTAAAATTTCCCATGGATATACATATTCAGACCCTTTGCTATGACACTTGAAATGTTGTTCTGGGGACCCCCCATATCTCTTCATTATCTTTGAGATGTTTCTACACCTTGACTGGAGTCCACCTGTGGTAAATTCAGTTGATTGTACCTGATTTGGAAAGACACAAACTTGTCTATACTAGGTCTCACAGCTAACAATGCATTATCAGAACAAAATTCAAGCCATGAGGAGCTCTGACCCTGTAGAGCTCAGAGACAGGATTGTTGTGAAGGCACAAAAAAAATTCTGCTACACTGAAAGTTCCCAAGAGCACTGTGGCCTCAATAATTCTTAAATGGAAGACATTTGGAACAACCAAGATTCTTCCTAGAACTGACCACCCGATGGACCCAGTCTGACCTGACAGAGTTTGAGACCAGAAGGTCCAGGTTTCAAATCCCACCTCTGCCAAAGCTGCCACTGTTGGGTCCTTGAGCAAGACCCTTAACCCACAATTGCTTGGATTGTAAGACTGTATCAGTTGTAAGTCGCTCTGGATAAGGGCCTCTGCTAAATGCTGTAAATGTAAATGTAATCCAGTACCTGAACTGGAGGGTTGTGTTAAGGAGTATAAGATTGTCTTACTCTGTGCCTCCATGTGTAGATCCTGACATTTGAAACCAAGAATCCAGTGGAGCTAGTCGAGCATTTGCGTTCTGTATGCGGCAACCAGAGCAATGCCTACGCTCGGCTCCTTGAGTACCGGCTTAATGCCCTCCGAGGTCTGTGGGGGGTGCAGCGGCAACTGGCTCTGGAGCAACAACAGGAGAGGGAGGGTGCAACTGCTGCCACTGGCGTTGGTGATGAAGAGGCAGTGGCCCTCTTGAAGCGTCAGAGTGTTTTGCAGCAGCAGCACCAGCATCCTACACTACCCTCCAGCTTGGACCAAGCACCCTTTACATCCCGTGTGGGGTTACTGCTTGTCTTCCCCCTGTTACAGTCACAGACACGCCATGACCCAGCGCTCGCCGGGGTCACCGCTGAAGTTTTGCTTTCATGTCTACGTGAATGCCAGCCTCTCAGCCTGAGCAAGGAGCCTTCTGACTGCCTGAATGGCTTGGAGGGTCTTCTTTGCACCTGGTTGGAACAGAGGGGTGAGCAGGGAACAGCAGTTAATTCACAAGAAAGACCGCTGCTGACTCAGAGACAAAGGGAGAATGCAGCTGCTGCCCTCGTGGCACTGGCATGCGCAAGGTGAGTACAGCATTCATCTGTTCATTTTGTTATTTAAAATGTTATTGAAGATATGTTTGAGTCAAAATGATAAACTGCAAAATATGTCCACATCACATTTTTATAAGCAAATTCAGTTCTGACAAAACACAGAGAGTCCAAACTTTGTCACATTTTCTGTTGACCTTTTCCGACAAATACACAATAGAGGTGCATTAAATATGCTAAATATTTAATATTTAGCGCATTCGTACTGGGTTGATCAAGTCATGCCATTTTTTCAGACCATGTTGCACAAAATTAGGTTGTTGTAAGTGATAAAATAACATGCTTCAGTTATATAATTTTATATATCTTTATGCCATTTTTAATAATATTTATAATTCTGTTTATTATTAATTAATAATTAAATATAGTCCATTTATACAGTAATTATTCAATTCAATCATATAACCCTTCTGTTTTCGTTCCTTTAAGGATCAGTGTAACTAATAATAATAAATTTGAAATACTATGGTATCGTGATATTTTCTGAGATGGTTATTATACTGTGAACATTTCATACCATTGTAACCCTAGTTGGAAAAGTCTCATATTGAGGGTCACTGAGGTGTCCAGAGCAATCCATTCTACTGCCACTGTTTGTCTGTGGAGAATTCATGCCTGTACACTTCATATCATGAACCTGTTAGCTGAAATAACAGAGTTCACAAATAAAAAGGGGTGTTTACACACTTTTAACATGCAGTGTGCTTTCACTGTGTTAAAAGTATTTACAATCTGAAAAATACCTAAAAAATAGAAGTGAAAATGTAGAATTATCCTCGATTTATGATGGGGACATGTTCCAACAGATCCATCCTAAATTTAATTTATTGTAAACCGAGGAGTTTAATATATACTGTGTACAGTGGGGCAAAAAAGTATTTAGTCAGCCACTGATTGTGCAAGTTCTCTAACTTAGCAAGATGAGAGAGGTCTGAAATTTTCATCATAGATACACTTCAACTATGAGAGACAAAATGAGAAAAAAAATCCAGGAAATCACATTGTAGGATTTTTAAAGAATTTAATTGTAAATTATGGTGGAAAATAAGTATTTGGTCACCCACAAAAAAGCAAGATTTCTGGCTCTCACGAACCTGTAACTTCTTCTTTAGGAAGCTCTTTTGTTCTCCACTCGTTACCTGTATTAATGGCACCTGTTTGACCTTGTTATCTGTATAAAAGACACCTGTCCACAGCCATTTTTTTTTCTCATTTTGACTCTCATAGTTGAAGTGTACCTATGATGAAAATTACAGATCTCTCTCATCTTTCTAAGTAGGAGAACTTGCACAATTATTTTGTGCAATACTCTTTTGCCCCACTGTAATCACATATGAGAAATTTTGAGTGCACAACATACTAGAATCACTGAAATACACACATTATTAGGGAATTTTTAAAGTTGCTTGCTAAATGTTGTGAATGTATACTGTAATGTACTAAGTTTATCTTACTATATTTTTAATTTTAGTTTTTTTTTAAATATTTGTGACAGTGTGGGTACTATTCCTGATCCATCACTCTTTGTCTAGGGGCTCTCTGAAGACATTCATCAATACAGTTCACCTGCTGCATAAACAGACAGATTTGGGTCAGCTTCCTGTTGGAGATGTTCTCTATAGGTCAGAGTTTATGTGACATGATTGCTTTTGATATAGCATTTTTGAGCGAAATCAATTGACTGCAATAAACAAACTTATGTTTTTCCTAAGCTTACCTGCTGTCTATTCTTTCTCAGACTTAATCTTCTAGAAGGGGGACCGGGCTCCCCACCTTGTTTACATGGGGGAAAGCATAGTGTCTCATGGGGTTATGAGGACATGCTCCCTGTTCCAGAGTGCAGTGCTGCAGGACCAGAGAGTACAGGTAAGGACATTTAGACTTTTTTAAAGGTGTATGCTCAGTATAAAGGTAAGTCATAGAGTAGTAATTCATATTTTGCATATATTCCTCTTTTGCATGTGTTATGAGGCATAATGTCATTATGATGTCATTAGTGAAATGTTTGATCTTTCTGTTTTAGAGAAATGTTTCCACTTAGTCGTTAGATGCCCCAGTAGTTAATAATTAACAAGCATTTATAAGAAAGAACTAAGCTGCTACCAAAGTTACACTCAGTGGGTACATTCGAGGATGTAACCATTGAGAATTGGTTAAAAACTGGGGAAAGATTGCTTGCGTGACTGGAAAGGTTGGAATCAGGGAGTAGAGGATAGCTAAAGCTAAAAATCAGAAGCTTAAGAAAAACTCCTTTTTTCCTGAGAAGAGCAACTGAGAAGAGTAGCTCAGAACTACTGCTTGAAAACCAAGAAAATCAATTACTTGATAACTGACAATGAAAAACATTGTATTAAATTAAAAAAAAAAAGCTAAATGGAAGCAGTTTCATTAGTGGTCTCTGACGCTTGGTTCCCACTGTGGTTCAATGGTTGAATTTGATGTATATCATTGATTTTCATAATATCCAATCCCACTGACTCTGAGGTTGTTACAGGGGCTCACCTGCCTTTCCGACGATAGGGGGCAGCGTTGGCTCTCTTTCCTCAGGTTGAGACCCTGACAGTCAGCACGATCGCACATGCATGACGAAGGCTGTGCGATCGCGTTATTATTATCACGTGCAGATCTCATTAAGCTGCTCGTTTGCTTTATGGGCAACACCCACTGACTCAGGTATATAAGGTGCGTCCTGAGTTCAGTCGGTGTCGCACCATCCACCATCGCCCATCGGAGCCCTCACCCGGCTCAGACGTGCTGCAGCAGACGCTCGCCGGTCCCGGCATGTTAGGGATAATGGTAACTGTTTTTTTGAAGAAAAACAGTAATTGTACGGCTAGGAAGCCGGATGGTAACCGCTAGGGTATTAGACGGTAGAGTAGGGTCAGGAACCGCTCTTCGCGTCCCCTATGCTGCATCATGGCTCGCCGGCGCCCTCCGGGGCCTTAGACTCGCTGCTGCGGCAGCTGGAGCACCTCCCTCTTATCCCCTTGCCAAGCCCGCGTTTTTATTTAAAGTATTTTTCTTTGCGCTTTGTGCGGGAGGCCGTTGCCACCGCCCGCGCTGTATTTAAAGGTAACGCCTTGCTGCTTCACAGCCCCGTTCCACGCTGCATTTAAAAGTGAACGCCTCGCTGCTCCACAGTCTCGTTCCGTTTTCTCGTCCGATGTCGTGCTGCGCATGCTTGGTACGGTGGCCAGCTCTGCGCCTGCTGTAGCCCCTACCTCGCGCACGCATCCGTAGAACCGTGACTCGCTTCGCGTATGCTTCGCGTCACAGCGCGTCATCGCTTTCTCCTCTGTCTCTCGGGCTGCCGGTTTAACTCACACACAGTCTCTGTGAGAGAGAGAGAGAGAGAGAGAGAGAGAGAGAGAGAGAGAGAGAGAGAGAGAGAGAGGCGATCGCTCCCTTTTTCCCCCCTCGGAGCGATTTCTAACACGTTCGCCTCACTTTCCCTTTTTGTAAATGCACAGTTACTGGCGATCGTGTTTAAACTTTCCACTCACTATTTTCATTATTTTAAAGCTCGCGCTACGCGGAACTTTTCTGTTTGGGTTTAACCCCCGTTTTGCATTTAGGTCACGTGAGTCTCTCGGTAGACCCGTGGTTAAAGTCACGGACTCTGACGGCAGCGATCAGAGTTCGATTCCACGCTGTGTTATCGCTGGCACAGCGTTCATTATTTTGGTACTCTCTCTGTTGTGTTTATTCATTATGATTCCAGTTCATTAATACCATCTGGAGCTAACTGCATTTGGGTCCTAAAACCCTTTTCTTTTAGGGTTTCTTTTTGGATCCTGCTCCTCCTTTCTGTTATGATCTGACCTGTTTTAGAAAAGATTCTCTCTGAGGGGATTTTTTATATATATATATATATATATATATATATATATATATATATATATATATATACACACACACACACACTAGATTAATTAGATTAGATTCAACTTTATTGTCATCTTTCTTGTCATTACAACAACGACACGTAGTTTAGCATCTAACAAGAAGTGCAAAAAGCAGCAATGTGTCGGAATGTACAATAAATTAAAAAATATATAAACCGGCTCACAATCAGGAACCGGCTCCTGACGTTCATCTCAAAGAGCCGGATCGGTCACGACCGACACATCACTAAAAAACATGTTTCAGTCAGATGAGGATGATCGGAGCTCAGCAACAGCGCAAGTCACCACAATATCCCGAGTTTGTTCTGTTTTGAAGTGAGGAAACGTAACGGCGCACTCGTACTATGCGAACGGGAATAGCAGGGTTGATGCTGGTTAGCTGGATAACGACAGTTATGGAGTTAAGAGACAGATATCCTATATTGGCCAGGCTAGCCAAGTCCTATTTATGCATTCCTGCTACTTCAACACTGTCTGAGCGTCTATTTTCTGCGGCAGGAAATATAGTCTCTAAAAAGAGAGCCAGCTTTAGCCAGGAGCATGTTGACATGATAACATTTTTGGCTTGCAATGCAAAGTTCCTAAAGAAAGAGCGTGAATGAGTTTATGTAGTGTTTGCATCAGAGATGCACTTATTTTTCTTTATTGTTTAATTTGTTATTTTAATTTATTAATAAATTTAATTTATTATTATTCATTTATTGTAAGCACTTATTTGCTCTGTTATTTAATGTTATATTTCTGAATAAAGACATGGAAAGGTGTTTTTTAATATTTTTTTTTAACCCGATTCATTGATTAATCGAAAAAATAATCGACCGATTAATCGATTATTAAAATAATCGTTAGTTGCATCCCTAGTTCAATTCAATTCAGATAATTTTCTTATATGCTTAATCCTGGTCAGGGTTGTGGGGAAGCCAGTGTATAGCCGGCAACACAGGTCACAAGGCAGGAACAACCCTAGACAGGGGGCCACTCCATCGTAGGGCACATACACTCACACACTCATAAACACACTCACACACTAAGGGCATTCTGGAAAGACCAATTAACCTAACACATGTCTTTGGACTGTGGAAGTAAACCCACACAGACATGAGAAGGACATGCAGTCTCCACACAGAAAGGACCCAGGTCCCTTCACCTCTGGATCGGACCAAGGACCTTCTTGCTGTGAGGTGACGGTGCTAGCCACCGTGCCGCCCTTTGAATTTAATTCAATTCAATTCATGCAATAAGCAACAAACTATAAATAGACAATACCATAAATTGACAGTAGACAATAAACACAGGATCAATTTTGCATAGTAGTGTGTATATGTACGTGCAAAATATGTGTACCAGTTTTAAGAGGTAGTATAATGAATGTTGGCTTTAATGTTCTGGTAATGTTCATTGAACAATGGTGTGAATATCTGTTTTCAAGAACTGGTTGGTCCTGATAGTGTGACATGTTTAACAGCTGGAGGGTAAAAATGGCTCTTGTACCTGGTGGCTCTGGCTTGAATGTTCTGATATGTTCTCCGAGGTGGCCGGGGTGGCACATGAGGTGGCTGGGGTTAGTGGGGTGTGATGTGATACTGATGGATTTCCTCAGGCATCTTTTTTTTGTATATGTCCTGTATGAGTGTGAGGAAAGCAGCAGTGAGCAGTGGGCAGTTTGGTCAGGTTTGGTCACTGCAAACCTGTAGATGCTGCAGAGGAGCAGATGTGGCAGGTTGATTCTCCACATCCTCCTGAGGTATGAAGGCATTGTTAGGCCTTTTTGATGAGGTGGGATGTGTTGAGTGACCAAGTGAGATCCTCAGCTATGTGACCTCAGAGGAATGCAAAGCAGCTCACTCTTTCTACTATGTTCTCTTCAATGATCAGAGGTGTGTGCACTCTGCTCTCCTTGCTGAAATTGACACTCATCTCTTTAGTGTTGTCTACACTGAGGATGAGATTGTTGTCTATGCACCACTCTGTGAGAAGTTTCACGGCGTCACTGTATGCTTTCTCACTATTGGTTGTGATGAGGCCCACCACTGTTGTGTCATCAGCAAGCTTAATGATGGTGTTGGTGTTGGGCTTTGTGATGCAGTCATGGGTGTACAGGGTGAAAAGAGGCCCACCACTGTTGTATCATCAGCAGACCTGAAGGTGGTGTTGGGCTTTGTGATGCAGTCGTGGGTGTACAGGGCGTACAAGGGGGCCAAGACACAGCCTTATGGACAGCTCTGAGGGTGGGAGAAGCCCATCCAAACAAAGCAAGGCTTGCCTGTAAGGAAATCCAGAGTCAGCTGCAGACTCTGTGACTGATTCCTAGAGTCTTGAGCTTGGAGATCAGTATAGCGGGGGTTCAGTGGACGGTTCAGTGCAGTGTGCATTGCCAGTGATATTGCATCTTCAGTGGAACGGTTTGTGCTGTAGCTGAACTGATGGGGATCCAAAGTGCTTGGAAGGTAGTTCTGAACATGAATCAGGATCAGTTTTTCAAATTATTTCGTTATGATGGGTGTGGGTTCAATTGGGCAATAGTCGTTAAGACATGTGATGTTGGATGACTTTTGTATTGGTATGATGGATGTGGCTCTGAAGCATGAGAGTGCAGTACACTGTGCCAGCAAGAGGTTTAAAATGTCTGTGAAAGTGTCTGGCACAGCTGGCTGGCACATGCTTTCAGGACCAATCCTGGGATGCCATTGGTGGTGTGCCACTCTTGACAGGGTTTTACTTACCTCATCTGTGGTCAGTGTGAGTACCGTTTCTTCTGATGTAGGACCTGATTCTTCACTGATCAGCTGAGCTTTATTGATCTCAAGGTGGGCATAGAATGAGATGAGTTCATTCAGGAGTGAGGCTTCTGTGGCTGATGGGCAGTTGACTTTACTCTTGTAGTCGGTCACTGCCTAGATTCTCAAAAAAACAAATGTTAAACAGTTTGTGTTTTTGTTTAAAAATTTGAATACTATTTGTTTAATAAAACAGTTACAGTACTGCAAATAGTTAAGCCCTTCAGTCTTGTTAATTGCCAAATCAAGTCAGGCTACAAAAATGTGTTTTATGTGATTTAAGTATTTTTGAAACTTTTTTAATCAAATTGAGCCAAGAAAATATTTTTGACTTCCGAAAATTGAAGTATCGACATTTTTTGATCCTCTTAAAAACTTATTGCAAATAAATTATTTTTGCTTCATTAAAATAAATTCAGGACTGAAATTGTTAACATGCTTATCCCTAGCATAAACATATCTAGATAATATAAAGCTATAATGCTCAATTTGTTTAAAAGGTACAAAAATGGCTTCTTTCGATGCATGCCCATTGTTTCTATTTAAAATCCAGCAATGCTGTAATGATGTTTGTGTTCTCCTAATTTTTAGAAAGCATGGGGACCTACATCTCTTTTTTTGCTTTTCAGACACAGACTTGAGCCGCAGCTTGGCTACAGATGGCCTGTATCTCTACACAACAAACTCTTATGGGAGAGGTTTGAGCAAGCTGGGCTCAGGACTTCATGGGACTCTAAGGTAACATGACCAGACAATAAGTTCAGACTGCAGGGTAAAACGGATCTCTTTCTCAAATGGATTATTATGCTTGCATGCTGCCCACCAAGGCCCACTTTTATTAGAAGTACTTTGGGATGGTGTATGGGAAATGCAAATACAAAAAAGACACAATGTTCCTTACATTTACTTTGACTTGTATTTAATTGTAGACAGTATGAACTAAAGATATTTCATGTTTTGTCTGGTCAATTTCATTTAATTTGCTGCCATTACAGAAGTGTAAATGACTTTTGCCAAAGGCACTAACACAACCCCATACCATGACAGAGCCTGGCTTTTGGACTTTTTGCTGATAACAGTCTGGATGGTCCTTTTCATCTTTGGTCCAAAGCACACAGCCTGCATTTATTCCAGAAAAGATTGGAATACTGATTGGTCTGACCACAATACACCTTTCCTGTGAGATGGTCCATCCTAGATGCCTCCAAGCCGAGAGAAGTCGACACTGCTTCTGGACATGGTTAACATAAGGCTTCGTTTTTACACAGTAAAGTTTTATGTGGCATTTATGAATGTAACTCCGTATTGTAGAGCTTGATAAAAGTTTGCCAAAGTAATCTCTGGCGCATGTGGTTCTATCAGCTATTGATGAATGGTGGTTCTTGATGCAGTGCTGTCTGAGGGATAGAAGATCATAGGCGTTCAGCTTAGGCTTGTGCCTTTGCCCTATACCTTCTGAAATTCCTCCAGATACCTTGAATTGTTTAATGATATTATGTACTGTAGAGGAGGGAAATATGTAAATCCCTTTCAGTCCTTCTTTGAGGTAATTTTCTCACATGTTTTTGACAAACTAGAGATCCTCTTCCCACCTTTGCTGCTCAAAGATTCAGCCTATTGTGGATACTCCTTTTGTACCAAATCATGATTCTAAATACCTGTTGACATCACCTGTTTGAAGTTACTTCATTATTTAGCTGATGTTTCTCATAACTAGCCTTAAATTGCCCGTGTTCCAACTTTTTTGGTATGTGTAGCAGGTCTGAAATTCTGGATGCATATTAACAAGTAAACTGAAGACAAACATGAAATAACTTGTGTTCATAATGTCTACAAGGAAATAAAAGTCAAAGTAAATGTAAGATGCATTGCATTTTTTAAATTTTCATGTTCCATACGTTCCCAAATTTTTCTGATTTGGTGTTGTACTTGATAAAGTTCATAAATCTTCTATTTGTGCTAAAATAGTATAGTATAGTGTAGTATAGTATAGTATTATAAATTTAAAACAAAACTTCACCATACCTTTTTTAAGAAGAATGGATGGCTTGAGTGAATGTTGGTGAAGAGGGGTGAGAGGAGGAGGTGGGTAATTGTTTGGAAGGGAACCCCCCTTTCGTAATGACTGTTGGCAGTTCACCTTCTGGAGTCTTCTCTTTTGTATGCATATACGTAAAAACATGAGCTCTTGATCACAGCACCAGGACACTACGCGCAAAGTGACGCTTTTGCTTTCATTTCACCTGGAGCGTTTCATGCTGGTTTTTGCCGGTATGTCTATGGTTTTAGCACAGTGGTCAAGTGCTGAGCATGTGGTTGAGCTTCGAACCAGAAATCTCTCAAATACTGGTCGAGGACTGAAATTCAAGCACGGAGCAGTTTGAGTGCCGAGGTACCACTGTACATCGATTTCATTTTATCGATCCATATGTCCACATTCTGGTCCTGTCCTACTTTCTTTATATTGGACAGAAATTTTCAAATCGTTAACAGATATACTAGGGACTCCCATTGAGCCCTTTGCCATGATTGCCTTGTTTGGGGTGACTCCGCCAGTACTGTCCCTTTAGTCTTTGGAAGCTGATATAGTATATTTTGTTCCACTCATTGCTCCTTGCTGCTCTACCTCCCCCTCACATTTTGGATTAACAAAGTCCTTTTTGTCATGAAAATGGAAAAATAGATGAATAAAAATGGTTCCTTACAAAGATTTCACAAAGTTTGAGACCTTTTCTTTGAATATGTGTCTAAAAAAATGTGTCCTCCCTAGAACTTCTTTGATGGGCTAGTTACTACTAATATATGAAGAGATTTGTTTATTTGCATAAACAAACTGGTACCAGTCAGTCAAGTAGGAATCAAACTAAGTGCCAATCCCTTAACACCTACAGTATTTTCTAGTCTATTCAGTAAAACATTGTGGTCTACAGTGTCATATGTTGCACTTAAATTTAACAGAACAAGAAAAGAAACACATCCATTATCTGAGGTCATTAATAAATCATTTAGTACCCTAATTAATGCTGTTTCAGTACTATGATGGGGCCTGAATACTGACTGAAATGTTTTATAAATACCATTACTTTGGAGGTAACTACAGAGCTGCTGATAAACGGCTTTTTCTAAGATTTTGGAGAGGAAAGGTAGATTTGAAAGTGGTGTATTATTAGATATCACACAAGGGTCAAGATTGGCTTTTTAAATCAGTGGTTTAATAACGACACACAAAGGATTTGGGCACATAACCATAGGTAAGGGATGAATTTAAAATAATTAGTAGTGGCTCTATTAAACTAGGTATTAATTCTTTGAGTAAACGCGTAGGAATTGGATCTAATAAACATGTTGATGACTTAGACGAGCTGTTCAGTGCGGATAGTTCAGTATTAGTAATTAGGGTAAAAGATTCCAGTCTTGATTTACAGCTAATTAAACAGACGTCTACACTAGTGCTGCATCTGGAAGGTTGTTGAGTAGTTTGGTGATGTGATGAGCATTAAGTTTTATGCCTAATGTTTTCTATCTTATCATTGAAGAAAGTCATAATCACTACTGTTAAAATTAAGCAGAAAATGAGAGTCACTTTCTGTAAGGTTTTTAGTGAACCTGGAGACTATTAAAGAGAAATCTAGGATTATTCTTATTTTTCTCTATGATTGAGTAAAAATATGCAGCTTTAGCTTTAGTGAGGGCATGCTTATACTCTGCCATGCTATCCCTCCCTACAGTCTTAAATACCTGCAATTTACTCCATCGCCATTTATTTTCTAAGCTCTGCGTTGTTTGCTTTAAGGTACCGGTCATTATACCATGGTGCTAGCCTTTTTTTCCCCCTAATGCGTTTGACCCTAGCAAGAGCAACACTATCCAGGGTTGAGTGAAATACACGTTCTAATTGGTTGTTTACTTGCTCAAGATGATTCGACTCTGTAGGTGTATTAAATTTTAAGTCTGGTAGGTTATTAATAAACGCAGCAGGAGTAGCAGTTTGGTGAGTTTGGTGTGATAATGAGGCAGAAGGATTTTATTTATTAGATATAGCTCAAAAACTAAAAGATAGTGATCAAAAATCAAATCACTTTGTGGGAAAATATCAAGGTTATCTATATTGATACAAAATGTTAGGTTGGTCCCAACACATTCTGAATGATACTAATGGTTTCTAAAATGGACTCAAAAACGATGTTAAGTGGATCCTGTTCATTGTCAAAGTGAATATTAAAATCACCTACAATTAAAGCCATATCTGTTGAAAGTACAGAGCAGGAAAGAAAGTTAGAAAATTCCTGAAGAAATTCTGAATAAGACCTGGAGGACGGTAAATAGTGATGAAAAGCGTGTGGTTTTGACTTCCATAACGATGGATCAGTCACATTAGGAATCAGTATTGCAAACTATTTAGCCTTGTAATGGGATTTAGCGTTAACACCTAACTCTTTGTCAAAAATTTTGGCTAATTTCATGTGTCATAAAATAGAGTCACCTATGACCTCATCAGGTGTTTCACTGATGAGGTTAAACCTGTTGGACATGTGAACAGGTAAAGAGTGGTGCTCAGATGGGCTAGCGTTATGTAGGCTTGTAGCTAGTCTGATGGAGAAGAATATAGTTTTAGAGGCGCACATACAGACATTAGAAAAGGCTAGCTCAGCTTACAGTTTAGCAGATCTTAATATCACAGGTGTAGTTAGTGCCCCTGCCCCAGCAGCACCCTCGCAGCAGGGTAAGTGGGTAACGGTTCGGCCGAACCGAAGCTGAGCTAGACTTCTCTAATGTCTGTATGTGCGCCTCTAAAACTACAATCTTCTCCATCGGACTAGCTACAAGCCTACATCTATCACTAATGAAATTTAAACTAATGACAGAGGAAGAATAGCTGAACATGCCACACTCGGCACAGGGAACAAGCGCAGCAGAAGCCATGTTAATACAGTTAATTAATTATAGGTACTTAGCTTCAGGTGGTGTTGTGGGGTGCCGATTGAAGATATAGTTCAGACGATGGTTTGATGCAGCCAATGGTCCAATGCACTTTTTGACAGAAGTGTCAATGGAAAGTTAATACAAAGAGTCACAGTGTCACTGTCATAGTGTCAACCACTAGTTTGGTCTGTAATTACTGCTTTCCTTTCTTTTTATGCAATGCATACACTTTCTTCCAGGGGTTTTGTGTACTGTAGAAATGAGGACTTAGAGGCTGGTTGGGTAGTGCATAGCAGTGGTCATCTGCTCCATCGTCCTGCCTCCTTTGACAATAAATCCCATCAGCTGTGCCAGGTCATTGACCCCTTCACTCTGCAGGTAAGTAGTACAACTCACGTCCTCTTTGTGTCTTTGCCTTTGAAATCCCCTCAAGTCAACCTAAAAAGTGTTGTATGTGTATGTATGTTTTGTTGAGTAAACTACCTGATGACATATGATGCATATTTTGTTTATGATGAAGTTTTCTCCATGGTCCAGTTGTCTTCATTTCTATTCATTTTAGTCCATGTTTATATGAAGGTGTGCCAGATTGTACCCATGCCCCCTCAACACTGTGAGGGCAGCACTTGGACAACGTTGCATCTGTGCTCTGATGGTACTTACGTATACTGGGTGTGGTCACCAGTCAGCCTCAATGAAAAAACCCAGAAAGGCCACTCAGTCTTCATGGATGTCTTCCAGTTAGTGGTAGGAGCATGTCATGGGCAAAACTATAATTTAGTCTATAATTAAGCAATTATATACGAGAGGGAGTGCTCGAGCACGACCTCGAGTGTATTATTGCGATTATACCACAGTTTCGTTATCGCCATTTATTGTTAGATTTTAAGATAAAGAGGACAGAAAAAAATATTTGTTCATCACCCTTCCGCGAGGTAAAATAGTTCCATTCTATCGTTACCCCGCGGCTACGCTCTTCAGTCATTAAAGTCGAGGAACAGAATTACCAATAACTGTTTACTATACAGACAACAAACACAAATATATCTATTGGTGAGTTTTAATTTATTAAAAATAAAGTTTATTTACATTCAGCAAATAAAATGGTTCGGGTTTATAAGGCAGGCTGTTACTAAGATCCACTATTCTACTGACTGAAGCAAATCGGAGTGAGATAAATTTGTATGATGAAGCTCTTAATGTTAATCTTATCAGTCAGAAATGTAACAGCAGATTAATAGAGCATCAGCAGCTTCGCTGGGTTAAGAGCTGGACTTGACAGATAGCAATACCTGTCATATGAACCTCCGATCAGTTGTGGATGGTGTTTAATGAAAGACGGCGAGTTTAACTCCAGCAAAAGATATCTTTGTGAGTGATGAAGCTGATTCAGTTCATTTTTGTTGATGGGACTAAAACTGATCTTCAGTCTCGTTGCTCTTCAGCTGAGCTGTGAATCCATTAAGAGTCCGGGACGTTTGATTTAAAGGACCGACTTTGTTTTGGTTTTCCAACGCTTCCAAATCATAAAGGTGACAAACCTTTGGCTCAGGTTGGTCATTAATAGCTTTGTTTTCTAAATTTAAATTGTTTTCAAAACCAATAGATTTTATAAACGAATTATAGCTTTCATGTCGGCAGTGTTTTACTTGTGTCATTATAACTTGGCTGATTTTAAGGGCGGGCATCGTTGCTAGGTTACGTGTGTATGCCACGGAGTAATACTTATAGAGCATCGGTCACAGTGCAATTATCGTCAATAAAATCACCGGAAAAATGCCTCTCAGCCAATCAGATTGCGGGGTTGGAAGAAACTGTGGTATGATATGCTATAATTTGGTCCAGGCAGTCCTAATAACAATCAGATTGTAAGGCAAAGTATCTGTTTTGTATTTTTTTAGAAACAATAATTGAATATGTAAATGTATTTATATCATAGCAATTGAAGAACCAAATAAGTAGTTTTAATTATAAAGGTAAAAAACATTTAATATATTTTACAGTAGGTTCTTATATACAAACTTTCAAGCACCACTGTATATATTTTATAAGTACATTTTATAGAAGTCCTGTTTGGTGGCAACAAACAAAGTCTGAAGAACAGCAAATGAGGAATAATTTTTCCAACTTTTTTTCTTCAGAATGAGGATGGGCTGTGCAGGGCCAGTCCTTTGCGTGAGCGGGTGATTTTGTCTAGGAAAGAGGGAGAATCATCCAAGTGTCTGAATGAGCTACTCTTAAGTCGCATGTCTCGCTTCCGTGGTTCTCACTCAGCCACACTAGCTGCCCTTACTGGCTCTACCATCACAAACCCTGTTAAAGAAGAACAACCTGGTAAATTCACACACTGTACAGTCTCCATCAAGCCAGTGGAATACATTTTGTAAATACTGTGACATGTTTTTGGACTTTACAGTACATGAGAATTTGTTTGGATGCACACAAAATCCAGGCAAAGGCTTATGTATCAAACTGATGAGATTTATTATATTTTGAATACATTATGAATGTGTATTATGAGGTTATTTATTTGCTTTTTGCTTTTTTTCTCCCACACACCCCAGTAGCAAATGCTAGCTGTGGTCTTCCTTTAAAAACTCTGAGGAAAACACCAATGTATGCCTGCGGGACGTACCTTATAATGCTGGCCTCCCCTCCTGGTGTCGCTAGTAGTTCTGCCACTCGCTCACTCTTTGGTGGTTCCAGCGGTATTTCCTCCCTTAAAAGTAAGTTACTTCAAAACCTGTTTATACGATTGAAATAATATAACAAAATCGACGTTTGCTGTGTGAACTGAAAAGGATGTGTGATGTTTCATTTAAATGTGTTTGGTCTTTCTCTGCTCCCAACCCTTTTAAGTTTTGACATCTAATTTAGTGTTTAAATTGGCTGATGGTCAGTTCGTCAGTCGTGCAGACCTTATTGATGCTCCTGGCAGTTCCCTGGGCCGTGGAGCTCAAGTAGCAGGACTAGGTAAGCAAACATAGTACAATGTATTTAGGTGTTGCATGTCTGATTTGGATATTACTTTGAATGGTTCACTTTTTCACAATTTCACCATAAGACAGCATATAATGGTATATTTTTATGATTTCTTATAGAAACTCTTACCTTGTTCCATGATATTGATGGAACAAGGTAAGACATCATTGATGTCAGTGTGATATTTTGGCGACAGACACTTTCTGATTTCTACGTTTCTACGTTAAAAATCGCATAGGTTTTTTTCTTGTGTAAAAATCGTACTTAGTGTGAAATTTCCTTTATATGTGTGTTTTTGAGGCGGTTTCGTCTCTGTACCCTGTTTACCTTGGATGGCACTGTGGCACAGTGGTTAGTGCGGTCGCCTCACAGATCCAGAGCCCCTGATTTGATCCAGACCTTGGACTCTGTGTGGAGTTTGCATGTTCTCTCTGTGTCCACATGGGTTTACTATGGGTACTCCAGTTTCCTTTGACAGTCCCAAAAAAATTGATTATGAAAAGTTGACTCGATCTAAGAATGTATGACTAGTTTCAAAGTAACCTTGTGTATCGATGTAACCTTGTGTCTGTTGTGAATCGCCAGTGATGCCAGTTAAGTAAACCAAACAAACAAATGAACAAAACAAACCTTGTTTACCCTTCTTATGGAGCTTATTTTTTCATGTTTACTACCCCTTGTGTGTGTTTGTGTGGAATAAGCTACCAGGTTTCCTTAGCATGTGTGCATGTGATAGTGATTAATTGTTGAAATGCCTTACAGCATGTTTTTGTAGCTCTAGACACTACAAAATAAAAATAAACACTCAGGCATTAAAATATGCAGTATGTTATAGAGAATAATCGAGTAGCAGGACTTCAGATAGCGGGGTGCAACTGTATAAATGTATGGCAGTTACCTGGTCCACAACCAGTCAGGTGGACAAATTCTTCAGTTAAGGGCAAATAAGTGGTTAAAAAAGTACTTTGATTACTTTTCAAAGCAAAGTAAGACACTTCCATATTGCCCCCATATGTACTGCTAGATACTGCTAGTGCTAAAATGGTCCAAAGGTCAGTTGATGAACACCAGAACACCAAAGTTTGCAGCTTCAGTTGCTCCCCAAGTCACAAGATTTTAAATGTGTACATTCCGGAGCACAGACTGGGAAGCAGACAGTCATCTTCTTCATCCAACAAAGACACTGACGATGAAATTATTTTCTTTTTGAAAGATGGTCCAAAATATTCAAACTCATATGGCAGAGCTCCAAAAAGGATTTAAGGTGCTTTGGAGTTGTGCTCTAGTTATTTTCTCTTTTTCTCTGTGCTAGAATTTTGTATATTGTCCATAGCACACTGTTACTACTGTAAGCACATTGAAAATGATAAATGATTTAATCCGTAATAGTTTTCCTTATAATACACCAGGTGCCTGCTATGATGCTTTTAACAACTTGATCTGGACATGCTCTAGCGACTACATGGACCAGTGGTCTAATCCTGGTAACCAAGCGTTTCACCATGTCTGTAGGAGGCTTGGAGTCAGCAATGTGATGAAACAGAGCAAAGGTAAAATTGACCTGAAATATAGCACTAGATTAGTTTGTATATGAGCTGACTGCATATGTAACAATTTCATTAATTGTAGTTTTCTGCAGTATTTCTCAGCATAGTTCCATCAAATCTCTAATGAATTTCTATCCTGCCATATTAATAAAAATCTATGATCTTAGTCTATGATATAGTCATCAATGCCAGTAGCAGAATTAGCATGTTGTCCTGTCATTAAATTAAATTCACAGGAAATTACTTTTGCATGCACTGCTCCACTTCTGCGCTGAACGACTTGTTTCCCGCTCAGACACTCCTGTCACGCACTCTCGCCTCTCCCCGCGCTGAGTGCTAGTGACCTATGATCCGACTTTCAGCGTGTCGCGCGCCCCACGTAGTCTACAGCTGCCCTTCTCTCTCCTCGGACACCATCTGGCCACCAAAAACAGACTCTTTCCCCCCACTCTTCCGTGAGTGGTCGCCCCTCTCCAGTTGTGGCAGGCTGGAATTACTTTGTGTTGGTGTTTTAAAAGCCCTGAAGTGAATTTAATAAAATGTTAGCTTGTACGCATTGCATTAATCATCGGCTTATGTTTTTTTTCTGACAGAAGAGATGGTGGGAGACGGGTGAGGTAATTAGTCAGCTGCTGCACCATTATTGGTTGGCTTATGTGCGGTCAATATCTGAAAGAAAACCGGTGGCTGTCAACAGTAGCCTGCCATGAGCTCCTTCCTGAGGCATGCAAACAGTTGTTGGAAGCCGGCACTTCGTGCCCTCTGCGACATAATGGAAAAGGCTATGGCGAATTCTGACCTTTGCACCATCTGCTGCATCCTCGTAGTCTTTCAGGTGCTGTTAAATCTTTTTCAGAAAAATCCTTTTTTTGAGGAGAAATAAGGGATAATAAGAATTAGTCTTTAGTTTAATCTTTAGCCAGTTCATAAACATAAAAAACTTTTCATAAAAAGCTATTTTGTTCATGGACAAAATGAGCCAAATAAATGAAACTGAAATGGTCATTTGTTTGTTAGTTTGTTTTACATTTTTTTTGTGTTTTTTGAATGACATGTAAAAATATTGTTGATACCTCACATGAACAGGTCATATTGATCACCGGTGTATTGCCTTGGGAGATGATTCCACATGGCTGCTACTGCTAAAACTGATTATGTCTGCGCTGACTGGCACAGAAGAGTGAAGGAAATAAACAGCGTTTTAAATTTCTTTCTTATTACCATTAAATGATTTTCATTTTATATCAAGATTTCAAGTTGACACTTGATTTGAAGTCAATTTAATTGTTACGCCTGCTGCCTCCATTTCCAGTGTTACAGATCCCTCCCAGATATTTAGTAGCCTAGTGCTTTCAGAGTTCAAGTCTTTTTTCCCTAACCTTCATTTGTTCACTATCTGTGTTTGCATGTGCTCTCTTGCCCAGCCTAATATTAACCCATTTTGTTGCAAAAAATAGGTCTTTTTTTCTTTCAAACATTTCAAGTGGCTGAAATTTTGCTGCTTCACTATGATTAATCTTAGTAGTAATTATAAGGATTCAGGGTATTTCTTTATTTGGATTTTATTTTCCTTTATCTGTTTATGTAGCTTGGTTGGTTTGATGTGAAGCAGTCTGTGGACCTTATTTTTAACACATAAACGTTCACTATGCCTTTTAAAGTCACCATAGTGGGTGTTAGATTTGGTACAGGTTTTATGTCAGTTACCCTTTTTGAAAGCAAACCATTCAAACCCCACCACCACACCCCCCCCCCACTGATCTGGGCATGTAAATTGTACTAGGTTTACCACTCTAGGGCTTGGGTTTGTCCATAAACACACCACCCAGCCTTCACACTGCAAGCCCTACTGAAAATTGAATCAATGCTCTCTGACACTCCAGTTTTCCAGCAACTGGTGCTTGACATTGAGCTACTAAGGCTGGTTGGCTTGTAACGGAGTCTTAGCAGGCTAAAGATGTCAGTCCCATGGAATAATGGTCTCCATCAGTTATACTCTGTTATAAATTAATACAAATAAACACATTTAACTAAAATATTCACTGATTAGTCATACCATTTGTGTCTTTTAGGTGGTGTTTCGTTTCTTTAATCCCCAATTGGAGCAGAGTCAAGAAAGTCTGAGGCGTTCAGGTTCTCTCTTGTGGCAGCTGCTTATGGCTCCTGTGGATCACATAGGGTCAAAACTTCAAAGAGAAGTCTGTCTGGCCATCAGGTCTGACTTACAAAAAAATAACACAAACAACTATAACAAATTGTCAGTTGCTATTAAACATTTCATATAGGGCTGCAACAACGCATCGATAAAATTGATAATAATCGATTACTAAAAGCATCGACAACGAATTTCATTATCGATTCGTTGTGTCGCATGATTTATGTGTCCCCCGCCTTATCATATCCACTTACGTTACTTGCAGCACTGGCGGTCAGCGCTGGAAAAAAAACACGAGCGATTGAACGGAGTGAGGCGGAGTCGGCGCGGACGTGGAATCTTCAAAATAAGTTAGCGTTAAGGCTATGTCCACACGTACACGGGTATTTTCTAAAACGGGGGGTTTCAAATTCGTTTAGAAAAAACATCCCGTCCACACAAGCACTGTTTAAACAAAAAACTCCGTCCACATGACAACGGAAAAACGCACACAGTCGCTGTCAAGAGCAGAGCCAAACCAGCAGTCCTATATGCCGGCGAAGCAGCTCACTCAACGACAACAGCAACGTCCTATGCATACGAACATTTTCTCGCCATTCTTCTTCAACAACCACTTCGTTTTGAAAGCTATCCCACCAATGAGAGGTCCGACCGGGTCTCGTCCCAAACCGGCGACGCTGGGGGCGGGAACTGCTTCGTGGGTGTGATGGATATAGTAGTGACCACCGTAGCGCATTCTGACGCCTCTGTTCTTCAGTGTAATGAAAAAGTAATAATTGTAAATTTATTTGTCGATTTGTAACAAGTTCGGTCAGCAGTGGTACAGCTGGCACTACTTTGGCTACGTCCGCTATTGCACAAAATCGCCTCATGTAAACAAAGGAGACAACAGCGCACAAATGACGTTACAAGCAAGAAACTTCGTTTTCAGCGTTGTCGTGAAAATCTTCACCCTGGAAGGAGTTTTGAAAAAAAAAGTCCGTTTTTGTGTGGACGAACGGTCAAAACGCATAGAAAAAGCTACGTTTTTAAAAATACCCGTGTTCGTGTGGACAGGGCCATAGTCTCTAAAAAAGAGAGCCAGCTTTAGTCAGGAGCATGTTGACATGATAACATTTTTGGATTGCAGTGCAAAGTTCCTAAAGAAAGGGAGTGAGTGAGTTTGTATGTAGTGTTTGCATCAGAGGTGCACTTATTTTTCTTTATGATTTAATTTGTTATTTTAATTTATTAATGAATTTAATTTATTATTATTCATTTATTGTAAGCACTTATTTGCTCTGTTATTTAATGTTATATTTCTGAATAAAGACATGGAAAGTTTTTTTTAATCCAATTCATCGATTAATCGAAAAAATAATCGACAGATTAATCGATTATTCAAATAATCGTTAGTTGCAGCCCTACTTTCATAGCAGCTTGAATTCATTATTCTTTAGTCTGTTGTAGTGGTATTGGTAAATATATATGTATTATTTACCATCATATACACTCACTAATATAACTTTTTTCTTTACTGATTATCAGTGCTGGATTGAATGTCTTGTATCATAGTGAGTTGGAGCTGAACAACTTTCTAAAACTGGTTCTTTCTGAAGGTAAATATATTTTATTTTATATCTTTTAATTAAAATGTTTAATTTTAAAATTATTATATTTCTAGTATGTGACTTCAAGATTGGACTATTTAATGTTTGAGTTGGGTGATACATGAATAATGGATTCAACCTTCAGAACCTCTACGGAGAGATTTATGGTTCAAAAAATCTGAATAACAGATTTAGTTACATTTACCATTTGTGTATATTTTGTATTACTATTAGCAGTTTAATACCAGCTATACTCCTGAACTTCAACAGGCAACAAAAGTAGTGGTTTGTCTCAGTTGCGTGATATTATTCTCAACAACCTTGCTGACCAACTACAGAAAAATCGCTTTGGAAGTGAGGATGATGAACACTACAGGTAAAGGCCTCATGGCTTTATCTTGTATGTCTTAACTTAACTTATGCTCGTAAACTCAAGTGATAATAACTTGTTCCATAGCTATCATATGCATTGAATGTTATACTACAGAAATGCAACTAGATAATCATATTGCTTAACCAGTGTACATAGCCAAGTTATATTTAACTAATTAAATCTTTTGTCTGTTGGTCTGAACAAGTTTGGACTCACAGAAAAAGAACTAAGTTCCACCTGAGTTGAGTTGTATTGGCACAACATACACTTTTTATTGTTTACATTACATTTACATTAACAGCATTTAGCAGATGCTCTTATCCAGAGCGACTTACAACTTATACAGTCTTACAATCCAAGCCATTATGAGTTAAGGGCCTTGCTCAAGGACCCAACAGTGGCACCTTGGCAGAGGTGGGATTTGAACCAAATTATGATTCTGGTCCAGGGTCCAGTACCTTAACCACTGGGCTACCACAGTCCCATTATTAGGGTTGGGACTCCACGTAAAAAAGTTACATTTACATTTTTAGAATTTAGCAGAAACCCTTATTTAAAGTGACTTGTTTGAATTGCTTTGTATTGTACTTTATTATTTATAACTGTTGACAATGCTTATGGAATATTAGTAAGTAAGAGTAACACAGGTCTTGCTGCTATACTGGAGAGTAGGGACACAGATGGCCTTATAGGCCAGTAGCTTGATTTCCATCTTAAGGGTGTTGTGAGGTTCACAACCTGACAGAAAAAACCCTCACCATCACAGAATAACTTAAGCCGAGTCAAGTTGTTCAGTGGAGAAGCAGACAGCTACTTTATTGCATTAACTCATGAGTCACAGTTAAAGTCTTACCAGTTGAAAGTACCAAGCAGGGAAAAAATAGCAAATTACTGAAGAAACAATCACGATGGACCAGTAGAATAAGGGTAGTAAATAGTGATAAGCTGAAACAAGTATTTTTTTCTTATAACACTAGATCAGTCACATTATGAATAAAATGAAATTAGCATTTACATTAAAAGTATTTGTCAAAATTTACTACTCCTCCTCCATGACCATTAAGAGAAGGGTTTTAAACATAACTATGTCCAAGAGAGGAGGGTTCATTTAAAGCTACATATTCATCAGGTCTAGTCCAAGTTTCAGTAAGAGTTCATGTAAACAATTTTCAGTTATAATTTCGTTTATGGCAACAATGATTTTCTCTGATTTTTACACTATTGAAAACATCTGTATCACAGAAATGGGATTTAGGGAAAGGATTTAGGTCATGTAACTTATAGTGTAAATGTAATCTGTTGGTTTTGTCTTATGTTTTTTTTATTCCAGGCTGAATGATGAACTGATGCATTGTATCCTGAAGCAAGTAGTACACGAGTCTTGCCAACTTCTTACTAAATGTCAAACACTTGCAAAGGATGATTTCCAGAAGCTTCTATCCACTGTTCCTGTATGTCATTCCCTTTTTAAAAAATATTTTTATCATTGTAAGTCTAAATCTACCAGCAGTGTATGTGGTAATATGTCTGTTACTTAATATAATTCAACGTGTTTGCTGATAGTTATTGTTCATACTGCTAACAAGTGTCTAGGATGTGCTTGTGATAGCCTCAACCTGCTCCTCGAGGCTGTTTTTTTTCCAACAGCATGGGAAAAAGTCCCACAGTACGTACCTGGTTTGTCTCAGGATAGACAATGCCATGGTGTATGTATGTTTGACTGGCAGCTGAAGTAAGTACAGTGGTGCTTGAAAGTTTGTGAAACCTTTAGAATTTTCTATATTTCTGCATAAATATGACCTAAAACATCATCGGATTTTCTCACAAGTCCTAAAAGTAAATAAGGAGAACTCAGTTAAACAAATGAGACAAAAATATTATACTTGATCATTTATTTATTGAGGAAAATGATCCAATAGTACATATTAGTGAGTGGCAAAAGTATGTGAACTTCTAGGATTAGCAGTTAATTTGAAGGTGAAATTAGAGTCAGGTGTTTTCAATCAATGGGATAACAGTCAGGTGTGAGTGGGCACCCTGTTTTATTTAAAGAACAGGGGTCTGCTTTTCACAACACGTTTGTGGAAGTGTATCATTCAGGCTGGAAAAGGTTACAAAACCATCTCTAAAGAGTTTGGACTCCACCAACCCACAGTCATACAGACTGTGTACAAATGGAGGAAATTCAAGACCAATATTACCCTCCCCAGGAGTGGTCGACCAACAAAGATCACTCCAAGAGTAAGGCGTGTATTAGTTGGCGAGGTCACAAAGGACCCCAAGGTAACTTCTAAGCAACTGAAGGCTTCGCTCACATTGGCTAATGTTAATGTTCATGAGTCCACCATCAGAAGGACACTGAAGAACAATGGTGTGCATGGCAGGGTTACAAGGAGAAAGCCACTGCTCTCCAAAAAGAACATTGTTGCTCGTTTGCAGTTTGCTAAAGATCACATGGACAAGCCAGAAGGCCATAGTTTTGTGGACGAATGAGACCATAATAGAACTTTTTTGTTTGGAGAAACAAAAACACTGCATTCCAGCATAAGAACCTTATCCCATCTGTGAAACATGGTGGTGGTAGTATCATGGTTTGGGCCTGTTTTGCTGTATCTGGGCCAGGACGGCTTGCCATCATTGATGGAACAATGAATTCTGAATTATATGAGAGAATTGTAAAGGAAAATGTCAGGACATCTGTCCATGAACTGAATCTCAAGAGAAGCAAGACAACGACCCAAAGCACACAAGTCGTTCCACCAAAGAATGGTTAAAGAAGAAAAAAAGTTAATGTTTTGGAGTGGCCAAGTCAATGTCCTGACCTTAATCCAATCGAAATGTTGTGGATACAGTTAATGTGAGGAAACCCTCCAACATCGCAGAGTTGAAGCTGTTGTGTATGGAGGAATGGGCTAAAATTCCTCCAAGCCAGGACAGATCAACAGTTAGAGGAAGTAGTCTTATTGCTGCACAGGGGGCTCACAGCAGATACTGAAAGCAAAGGTTCACATACTTATGCCACTCACTAATATGTAATATTGGATCATTTTCTTCAATAAATAAATAATCAAGTATAATATTTTTGTCTCATTTGTTTAACTGGGTTCTCTTTATCTACTTGTAGGACTTGTGTGAAAATCTGGTGATGTTTTAGGTCATATTTATGCAGAAATATAGAAAATTCTAAAGGGTTCACAAACTTCCAAGCACCACTGTACTGTTTGAGTTACAGTGTAATAAGAAGAAATGTTCCTCTTCTTTGGTACATACTTTATGACTGTGTTCAAAGCAGATCAAAACACTACTGAGGACAGTAGATTCTCAGTAATCTAAGACATGAAGGCAGTAATCACCTATGCTGCCTAGTTTATACTTCTATTCAAACAGGCTTTTAAACACTTCATTTGGCCAGGTAGAGCCTTTCAATTGGTGTAGTTTTTAAATTAGTGAAGTTCCTTCCCAATTCTTTCCCAACCAAATATTTGTATGACATCCAGTGTCCACTGCTCTGCTATGAGAAGTTCATTGTTGAGCGTTTTTGTAAATATAGCCTAATAGGAGACATTTTCTGCTTTCTTGTTGTTATATGTAAGTTTTGGTGTATGTCATGCAGTATAACTACATCTAGTGGACAAGTACACCTTTTTACACAAATTTTTAGAACAGTACTTTCTAGTGAATAAACTGAAAGGGTACAAAGGTAAACAGTAAACTGAAAGATGTTAACATATTTTGGCTATGTAACGATGATGCAAGCCCTTCAGCTTGCATCCATCTTGTTTAGCTTCCCCTGCTTTCTGCTTCCTACCCAGCAGGTGGGGCTCTAGCCACCTGCTGGTCTGTCCTCTATATATACCCGCTTCCTGTGCACTTTCTTTGTCTGACTTCTTCACATTGTGGTTGTCCTTGGCTCCTGTTACCAGATTCTTCTAGTTGGTTTGTCTACTCTACTTTTGTCTTGTCACTTTGTATCTTGGTCTCCGTTCTTCTGTGTCCTTGTCGGTTGTTAGTTGTCTTAGGTTTAAGCAGTGTTATGTGTTTAGCTGAGTTATGTGTTTATCAGTGTTGTTTGTGTTAGCATTAGCCTGGTTAGCTTGTTACGTGTGGTAGATGTTTGGTGTATTTATGATCATTCTTGGTTTGTATTTGTGTTGTTTGTTTGAACTTATTAAGGTTCACTGTTCACTGTAAATAAACCTTCTGCACTTGCATGTAAGTCCGCCTCTCGTGTCCTCCCTTGCCCTGAGCGTGACAGAAAGCCAGATTGTAAAAAGGACGTAGTGAGTGTTTCCCCAGTCCTACGTAACATGTGGTCAGAGTCTTCTGAGGATGAGTATTCGGAGGACTATTTAAAGTGGGAGTACCTGCCCTTGTTAACTCAGCTCAGTCGGGATTCTGAGTTGGAGATTTCCTGTCTGGCCATAACTCTCCAAAACTCGAACGGTGGAACCTCCCCTCGCCAGGAAGCGCCGTCGAAGGCGGAGGACCACGCCTGCTAGCACAGTACCTGAGCCCTCGCTCGCTACCTTGACGCCGGAACCCTCGCTCACTAGTGCCATGCCCGTGCCTCCATATGCTGGATATCAGCTTGTGCCACAGCTATTCAGCCAGGTGCTGGACCCTCAGCTCACCTGCTGTTCGAGGGGGTCACCACAAGGAGCAAACAGGACTTGTCGCCTCTTCCTGCCTGTCCACACCTGACTCTTGATTTCATGGCCATGACTGAGACTCAGCGTGCCCTCCAGGGGGTCGTAGAACCCCTGGGTACTGCCAGAAGGGCGATGGAGTTCGCAGGGCAGATCGCTGAGGGGTCTGAGGCGACGAGGATCATTGCTGATTTACTGGGAGCTATCGATTCGGCAGTGGCCCAGGGACTTGCCATTGCTGGATCATGGGTCAGCTCACCACCAGCAACTCCGGAGAGCGTCCGGTGCGCGGCCGCCTCGGAGAGCGTCCGGTGTGCCCAGAGCGCACCCGTCTCAGAGGACATCCAGAGCGTGCCTGTCGCAAAGAACGTCCGGAGCGTGCCCGACTCGAAGGATGTTCAGAGCGCGCTCGCCATGGAGGATGTCCATAGTGTGCCCATCTCAGAGACAGTAAAGTCGCCCGTCTGTAACTCTGTCAAGTCAGCGCCCGTCCGTAAGTCTGTCAAGTCGGCGCCCGTCCTAAGGTCAGTCAAGTTATCGCCTGTCCGAAAGCTCGTCATGTCAACGCTCGGAAAGGGTAACCTTATTTCTGTGGCTGTCGGCGGGCTGGCTTACTCTTCAGGTCTGTGCTCTCCTTCCGGCCTCACACCGCCCACCCGTGTCAGGTACGGTGGCCCGGATCCCCAGCAGCACGACGATGACTCGATCGGCAACAGCTCGACGGCCACACTGATCGCCAGCAGCCCAAGGGTGACAACGATCGTCAGCAGCTCGAGGACGACAATGTCTGTCAGCAGCTTGACGGCAATGGAGGAGGGTGGTGGTCTTAAAATGGAACCCAGGTCATGGACCGCACCCCCCTGGCGGCCGCCATTACCGTCTCCTTCCTTTGGGTGGTCCTTGCAGTTCTGCCTGTAACCACCAGAATTTTCTGGTCGGGTCTACTGGATTGGTGAACTCTGTTTGTGCAAGGCCCCTTAGGACTCCTGTGGAGAACATTACCCTGTGGTCCAGAACTGTGCCTGTGGGGCCTGTGAACCCTGTTTCTTGCTCCTCCTTGTTGTCTCCTGTTTTACTTAGTCTTGTGTCTGTACCTCCTCTGTTCTGGCCCCCTGCTTTGTTCTCGTCTGTGTTTTGCTCTGCTCCCTTGGGTTAGTCTGGGTCTGTCTGGTTTTCTTGTTTTTCTGATCCTGTCCTTTGCGCTTCGGAGCCATGCCTTTTCAGGGGGGGTGGGGGGTATGTAACGATGATGCAAGCCCTTCAGCTTGCATCCATCTTGTTTAGCTCCCCCTGCTTTCTGCTTCCTACCCAGCAGGCGGGGCTGTAGCCACCTGCTGGTCTGTCCTCTATATATACCCGCTTCCTGTGCACTTTCTTTGTCTGGCTTCTTCACATTGTGGTTGTCCTTGGCTCCTGTTACCTGATTCTTCTAGTTGGTTTGTCTATTCTACTTCTACTGTCTTGTCACCTTGTATCTTGGTCTCCGTTCTTCTGTGTCCTTGCCGGTTGTTAGTTGTCTTAGGTTTAAGCAGTGTTGTGTGTTTATCAGTGTTGTTTGTGTTAGCATTAGCTCGGTTAGCTTGTTACGTGTGGTAGATGTTTGGTGTATTTATGATCATTCTTGGTTTGTATTTGTGTTGTTTGTTTGTACTTATTAAGATGTTCACTGTAAATAAACCTTCTGCACTTGCATGTACGTCCGCCTCCCGTGTTCTCCCTTGCCTTAAGCATGACAGGCTATCAAAACTTAAAAGTAATTCAAATTTTATTTTCAAACTTTTTGTGTATATAAAAGCAGTGTTGGAACAGCCATTGGCATAGTAATTGTGGGAAAAATGTACTCTGAATAAAAAGGCTTCCACAGCATTATTCAGTGATACCCTGTTAGCTGCTTGAACTTGTTCAGGAGGTCATCCTACAACAAGACAGTAATATCCCATGCTAGGTTTGAATTACCTTAGAAAACAAAAACAAAACTCTACCTTGCAAATGGCTGGAATGCCCAGCACAGTTTCCAGACATAAATCTCATCAATCTGGTTTGGGATGAATTGGACAAGTGGATGAAAACACAGCAACATCCTTATGGGGACTTTTGCAACAGTGTTGAGAAAAACCTACGAATGTGTTATTTTAACCCAACAATGCAAATATGTTATATCATTTTGTCAGATTATACCAGTGATTCTAAATATGCATTTTAAACTTTAATTTCTCTTTCAGTTTCGGATATATAGGTCTGTCCCCATTCAAAGAGATAGGAATCTGGTCTTGTGTGGTTGGAAATAATTGCTCGGTGGTGTTACCAAGATGGTAGCAGAGGGAACAGACTTTTAATGATTTTGTTGTTATTCATCACAGACTGGACTTTATGTCACTTTGTGTCACAGAAACAATTGTCAATCACAGACTATTTCTCAAATTTGGCAAATGAATAGAAACTGTACATGTACATACATGTTAATGTACATTATAAATGTGATTATATGATCACGCTGCTCAGTAGAACACATTAGGTCAGCAACAGGTATGAATGTCACGTTGTCTATGTTTTTGTAACCTCGTTAGGTTGCCAAACACGCCCCTCACCAAAAATAGCCATGAAACAGACATGGGCGAGATAGCAAGTTTAGACTTATATTGAGACATTACACTGCATAAATATCAATAAAAACGGTCACAATTTGGGAATTCTAAAACTGTTGACTGATATTATGTGATTTATATGTAGATCACCACATGACTCATTTACAGGTTCACAGTTATACACATATAAGTAGCCACACGTTTTCTGTGTTACAGATTTGAATAGATGCATATTCATGCAAACATGCAGTGGTGCCCCATACTATGTTGTACAGTGTTGACCTTCTTTTTTAGAAAAAATTATTATATGCATGACTTAACGCTTTATAACATTTTATATTTTTTATCTAATGATGGGGACACAAATAAAAATGATAGATTAAAGAAGGAATTATCTTTATTTATTTTAGGTGGCTTCACCAAGTTTGCGCTATATTATGGCTATTCAGAACCATTTACTCAGCAACACTGTCCTGATTCGCCCTGTTGACAGTGAGGACAGCGATTACTCCCTTGGAGGGGAAACATTGAAGGTACAGGTAAACATCTCCTTTAAATACCCTAAATTGTCACTACATTAAAATCTATTTACATCTGACAGGAGAGATGAGGCGTCTACTGTAATAGCTGTAATTGCTTGAATCAGTCAAAACAAGAAGAACACTTTTAGGTTTAGGTAGGTGTTGAATGTGAAGATGACATCCACATGAATGCCCGGATCCAGGGCTGCTCCACAGAACATTACCCAGAGCATCAGACTACCTCCACTGGCTTGTCTTCTTTCCACAGTGAATCATGGTGCCTTCACTTCCCAAGGTACAGTGGCACTTGAAATTTTGTGAACCCTTTAGTATGTTCTATTTTTCTGTGTAAATATGACCTAAAACATCAGATTTTTGCAAAGGTTATAAAAGTGGATAAAGAGAACCCAGCTGAACAAATGAGACAAAAATATTATACTTGGTCATTTATTCATTGAGGAACAAGATCCAATATTACACATCTGAGGGGCAAAAGTATGTGAATCTTTGCTTTCTGCATCTTGTTTGACTCTCTTGTGCAGGAATAACTGCAACTAAACGTTTCCATAAGCGTTGGTCAGTTCTGCACATTGGCTTGGAGGAATTTTAGCCCATTCCTCTGTACAGAACAGCTTCAACTGGTGGGTTTTTTCACATGAACGTCCTCCATGACATTTCTTTTGGATAAAATTCAGGACTTTGACTTGGCCTTTGCAAAACATTAACTTTATTCTTCTTCAACATTTTTGGTTGAACAACTTTTTTATTGTTAAATCGACTGCAATCATTTAAGTTGTTTCTCTTTATCTACTTTTAGGACGTGTGAAAATCTGATGATGTTTTAGGTCATATTTATGCAGAAATATAGAAAATTCTAACAGGTTCACAAACTTTCAAGCCACACTGTAAATAGTGCACACATACCTGACCAGCGATGTGGTGGAAATGAAAATGGCACCAGAAACCTTCTTTCATGGTTCAGTTCATGAAAGTCCAGTTCTTACTCTCGTGCCCATTGTGGGTGTGTTTGGTGGTGGACTGAGGTTAGAATGGTAAGCACTCTGATTAGTAAAGGTCTCTGCAGCCTGATATTCACCAGGGGGTACTGCACTTTGTGTTGTAACACATTCCTTCCATACCCATCATGAAACCCGCATGAGATTCTGTGATTTGTACCACAGTAGCAAGTCTGTCCATTCGGACTAGACAGAATGTGATCTGTTTCTCTTGTGACTCTCTTATGACGGAAGCAGCTTCACTCAAGCTGTTTCCGTCATAAGCTCCGCCGATGACTTTCCTACTTAGACTCAGGATCCTAGAGTGACTGTATATCGGACTACTTAATGCCGATGTGCATATTTCACATTTTATTTGAAGTATGACTCCATTACTTTAGTTTCATTCTTAGATTTATCATCTAAGCTGCCCAAGGAGGTTGGGTCCCTTTTTGAGTCTTGGTTCTCCCAAGGTTTCTCCCTCATAACACTTAGGGAGTTTTTCCTTGCCACTGTCGCCCTAGGCTTGCTCAATTGGGATTGGATGTAGATATTAGGAGATAATCTAAACTTGTAAAGTTGCTTTGAGACAATGCTCCATTGTCAAAAGCGCTATATAAATAGATCTGACTTGACTTGACTTGTGCATTGATGAGCCTTGGTTGCTAGCACCCTGTCGCTGGTTCGTGATTTGTCCCTCCTTGGACCATTGTCAGTAGGCAGTACTCTCTGCTGACAAGGATCACCCAGCAATACTTGCTGTTTAGATGCTCTGATGATTTGTCGCTTGTAAAGTTGCTCAGGTCTTTACTCCTGATTGTTTCTCCTACATCCCAGACAACAACTACAAGAACTGACTGCTCACTTAGTGTATAATGTATCCCAGAGCCTATTGTCTAATGTTGTAATGAGATAATCAATGTTATTTTTTTCTCGGCCTGTGCATGTTTTTAAAGTGTTGGCTGACCTTTGTATGTCCTTGATAAATAATTTTTTGTTTTCAATATAAAAGGTGTGTCTGTTTCCTTCAGGATCTGCAGGCAAGCATTCTGTCTTTGGCTTCTAAAATCCTGGCAGGATGTGATGAAGTGCTGGAGACTCTTCATCATGTCACCACTGCCCTTATCAACAGTAATATTAGTGATCATAAAAGCAGGTAAGTCTAATGCTTTAAAACAACTAGTAGGTTCGCTCCTGTTTACTGCTCTTCCTTTGGAGAAAGAACATAGCTGTTGGTACTGTTGGCACAACTGCTGGCACAACACAACTGTTAGTGTGCTGTCGGTTTGATTGTAACCAATTTTTAAGTTTTAAATAGTGTAGCAATCAGTTCATGAACAGACAATACTAAGTTAAATCTTGACCTGTCTTAATTTGTATTACCCATATACATGCAATTTCTACAGACTGAAAGGTTTGGAGCAGGTGACTAAAGCTACCATGTTGGGCCATTTGCTGCCAGTACTGTTGACCTCACTGATGCACCCCAATCTGCAAACTCTGTTACTTGCTGATGCTCTTATGCCACAGCTTGTTCAGCTAGTCCTTTATACCAGCCAGGTGTGTGCATTTGTATTGTGTTTTTAATATAGGTTTTTAAATAAGAATTAAGCAAAGATCATGGTTTGTTAAGTAAATGTTATCACACACTTGCTTGTTATATCGGTTAGTGCATTGTGTTCTATGTGTTTCTTTAGACTGCACTGCTTCTGAAGACCCAGTCCACAATTGTTGAAGGTTCTCCACAGAGGAGTGCTCCACTGAAAATTGGGGCTAAGCAGACATGTAATGATGATGAGTAGGTTGACAAAGTGCCCATTGTTCTATGAATATTTCTGATCATAACTTTAAATATCCCTGGCTGAGATGATAAAATACATTTTAAAAACACATCTGTTTATTGATGGTGTGGAAATGAAACATTTTGCCACAAAGCACAAGAAGCACAAACAAGACTTAGTGTGACACTCTTTTCAGAAAAGGCTTTTTTCTTTCTTTATAGGCCAGTTTTGTGTAACGCTTGTGAGATTGTTGTCACATGCACAGACTGACCATTGTCATTCATACTTGTAAGTCATTCAAAGTTGCCGGGGGCCTGTTGGTAGCTTCCTTGATCAATATTGTGCTGTCTTGGTCATCCAGTTTGGAGGGACAGTCCAATTTAGGCAGGGTATTGTGTGATCTGCGAGGTATTTGGTTGTACCTGTTCAAGTTTATAATGGCTATTGTTAAGGGATTGATAATGAGGTATGAACGAGGTATTTTGAAACGTTTGAATTATTTAACTTTTAATTATTTAAACTTCATGACTGATCAGTGTTGTTTTCATGCTGATGTTGTGAGTTTTAATGTGTAAATACAGTGAAATCTAACTTTTTAGTGGAAAGTTTATTAAAAATAATACGTTGATTAAAACCGTCTCTCAGTCTCCAGGTTCTTGAAGAAAGGGAAGAGCCAGGCTTCCTCACTGGTCTTAAAATCCCTGCTCCGTGGGCTGCAGGGAAAACTGTGGAGACTGTCCATCCTGTCCATGACAACTACAAGTTTAAAGAGACTGTCCATATCCCTGGTGCTCATTGTCTGTATCTACGTTTTGACCCTCGTTGCTCTTCACAGTATGACTATGATAAGGTGTTTATCACAATATATGTTCATGTTGTGCTGTTTTTTATGTTGGCCTAAACGGTCATGTAAACATATTCAAAATCATGCGCCTAAAATATGTTTTCACTCTAATTTAGTGATAAGTACTACCCTTTTAACTTGTCCGTGTCACATTTGACGTGCATTGCCATTGCAGGGATTAGTAATTCTGAGAAAGTAACGTTTCATGTTGCCTCTAGCATTCAAGTAAGACAAACTTCATAGCAATGCTTTTGAAATGAACTAAAGCAGAAACTTTAAGTGTCTTTAATTCCCATAATTGTTTTTTAAGCATAATTTAAAAGATTTAAATAATACTTACAGAAAGTACTTGTCCCGGATTTTAATGCAGGTTTGATGTTTTAAGTAAATGCTGCTTATGCTTTAAAAAAGAAAAAACCAGTTCAAACCCAATTCCAGAGTTGTTATGAGTCTAATAGTTGAATTGGTTTGAGAGCTGTTTCAGCAGGGAACCCAGGTTTTTGTGATGAACCATATTCCTATAAGATCTTAAATGATAGCACATAGCTGCAACTGGAAATTGCATCACTGTATTAGTATTACTATAGAGGGTGGTGTAAGTCAATTATAGGTTATCCTTCTTTGCCTCGAAGAAGTTTATTGGTGGACAATTATTATTTTATTTCAGAACCATCTTTATTATTAATGTTACCAGATATCATATCTGGTATTGAGATCTCTGTTATGTTTTACTTTATTTATAGCTTGTTATCTACGCTGGTTCTAACACGAACAGTCGCAAAGTGACTGAATATGGTGGCAACACCCTGGGATATGGCAGCCGGAGTGTCTTGGGGACTGGCTGGCCAAAAGATCTAGTGAAGGTGAGTAAAACAGACATACAGAGGTGTTCTTTATGTTACTTTTAAATACAGGCTCAGTTTTATTTTCACCTTTTATTCCAGCTTTTCTCGGTCATGGTGGTGTGGGCTCCAGCACCAGTCCACCAGGAATGTAATTCCTTCACTCATTTTTGAGGCCACAAGATATTTATATATACTATATAACGTAATATACAGTGGGGGCAAAAAAAGTAATTAGTCAGCCACTTGATTGTGCAAGTTCTCACAACTTAGAAAGATGAGAGAGGGTCTGTAATTTTTCATCACGGTACACTCAAACTATGAAGAGACAAATGAGAAAAAAAATCCAGAAATCACCTGTAGGATTTTTTTAAAGATTTTTAATTGTAAATTATGGTGGAAAAATAATATTTGATCACCCACAAACAAGCAAGACTTTCTTGCTCTCACAGACCTGTAACTTCTTCTTTAAGAAGCTCTTCTGTCCTCCACTCGTTACCTGTATTACTGGCACCTGTTTGACCTCGTTATCTGTATAAAAGACACCTGTCCACAGCCTCAAACAGTCAGACTCCAAACTCAACCATGACCAAGACCAAAGAGCTGTCAAATTACACCAGGAAAAAATTGTAGACCTGCACCAGGCTGGGAAGAGGGAATCTACAATAGGCAAGCAGGTTGGTGTGAATAAATCAACTGTGGGTGTAATTGTAAGAAAATGGAAGATATACAATCTCCCTCGATCTGAGGCTCCACGCAAGATCTCATCCCGTGGGTCAAAATGATCATGAGAACGGTGAGCAAAAATCCCAGAACTAGATGGAGGGACCTGATGAATGACCTGCAAAGAGCTGGGTCCAAAGTAACAAGGTTACCGTCAGTAACACACTATGCCAAGAGAGTCTCCAAGAGAGCGTGTCCCCCTGCTTAAGCCAGTACATGTCCAGGCCCATCTGAAGTTTGCCAGAGAGCATATGGATGATCCAGAAGAGGATTGGAAGAATATCATGTGGTCAGATAAAACTAAAATAGAACTTTTTGGTAAAAACTCAACTCAGCGTGTTTGGAGGAAGAAGAATTCTGAGTTGCGTCATATCTACTGTGAAGCATGGGGGTGGAAACATCATGCTTTGGGGATGTTTTTCTGCAAAGTGACAGGACGACTGATCCGTGTTAAGGGAAGAATGAACGAGGCCATGTCTCCATAGTGAGAACATTGAAATGGAACATGGCTGGGTCTTCCAGCATGACAATGATCCACAACACACCGCTCGGGACAAAACGAAGAAGTGGGGCGCCGAAAAAGCATTTCAAGTTCCCTGGATGCCTAGCAGTCCGCCAGACTTTCAACCCCATAGAAAATTGTAGAGGGAGTTTGAAAGTCCGGTTGCCAAGCGACAGCCCAAAACATCACTGCTTCTAGAGATATCTGCATGGAGGAATGGGCCAAAATACCATCTACAGTGTTGTGCAACCTGGTGAAGAATTACAGGAAACGTTTGCCCTTTGTCATTGCCAACAAGGTTCTTTTACCAAGTTTGGTTGAACTTTGTTATTGACCAAATAACTTTTGTCCCCCATAATTTACTTGCACAGCAGTGGCTGAACTAAATACTTTTTTTGCCCCACTGTATAAGCACACCTTTGTGGCTCGCACGGGGTCGCAGCATTCCACATGCTCCCGGCTCAGCCTGATGCACAGACACGCTCGCTCTGCCACTTTACGGCGTTCCGGACATTCGTACATTTCTTTATTTATTTTCTTAAAGACAGCGGTACGTTTGGGGGCGCCAAGGTCTCCAGACAGGGGCTGCTAAGAAGCAGCTCAGGTAAGCTAGGGCCCTAGACAGGGTAGGGTCAGCTTTTGTTTATATTTTTACTTTTGTCTTCAGCCTCGCCCCCACTGTCTCCATGCTCACGCCGTCACCCCCCCTCGCCGCGATCGGAGAAGACCTTTTAACCCACTGACCGCGCTTTAAAGAGGACGCAGAGCTGACCAGCCTCTTTCTCTTCGCTCCTCGAGTCCGTGCCATACTCCCGTTCTTTGTCGTGGTTTGTGCGGCACGCGATCGCGGAAGCTCTGCTCGGGCATCTGCGCACTGCGCATGCGCAGACCCGCAACGCTACTGGCGCGTGCACATTCTTTATTTAGTTTTTCAGTGATCTTTTATCATTTTCTTTTGTTTCTTTTGTTATTTATATTTCAGTTCACTTATTCCACCTGGAACTAACTGCACTTGGGTCCCAAACCCTAATATTTTGTTTTAAACGGTTCGTCATTTCTTTTTAACATGGTCAACCTTAACAGTTTGTTAGTGTTTGGCTAGTATGAGTGGATCGAACACAGCAATGCTGCTGGTGTGTTTAAACACTGTGCCCACTCACTGTCCAATCTTTTAGACACAGTTACCATGTTGGTTCACCTTGTGCAATCCCAAATAAGAAAAAGCTAGGACGTAACACGTTTTTTTTTTTGTTTGTGGTGGCAGTCTTACATTTAATGTGACTTTTATTTCATTGTAGAACCGAAACGAACCAAGATATTCATGTTTCATTGTTAACAACCATCTATTCCTGCAATTCCAGGCCTCCAATACATTCCAAAGTTGGGACAGGACAATTTAGCCATTGCATGAACAAAATTATGGAAAGTTAGCAAAGGATACTGTATTTTTCTCAATTGGTTTTCATAGTGGCATGTTTGTGAGAGTGGCAGAGAATTTAATTCGTAGCTCCATAGTATTAAATCTTAAATAATGAAAATAGTGGTCCCCTTTCTACACCCCCTGTTTTGTTTTTTCTGTTTGTTAGGTGGAGGGAGACACCGTGACATTCTCCTTTGAGATGAGAAGTGGCCGTGAACACAACACACCAGACAAAGCAATGTGGGGGTTTTCCTGCACTGTCCGGGCTCAGGCAAGTTTTTCTCCCAAACCTCCCCAGTAATTACTTTTGTACCGTTCATTTGTTTTTATGTGCACTATCAATGGCAAATGAGATTATATTGTACACTATTTCATATTCTTCTTATTCTACCTACACTATCAGGTATTTATAACTGCTTCCAGGTGTTTGTTTAAACAATGTATATATTTTTCTCCTTTGTAGTAATTTTGAAAACAGTTTTTGAGTGTGTGTGGCCATGTGTTCCAGGAACTGTCAGAGGATGTGTCTGGCCGTCTGCCATTTCTGGTTGATGTGGCTTTGGCCCTCTCAGTTCTGGCCTGTTCCATGTTACACATCCTTTACAATGGTCCAGAAATCACACAGGAGGAAGAGGCTTGCCATGACCTGCTCTGCTCTAAACTCCTGCAGCGGTACATCAGTGATCAGATCTGTTACTCTATTTTAGCCTACCAGTACTACATGCTAGTATTATTTATAACTATTTCTGTCATTATAACTTTGAGCTGTAATTCTTTCTCTCCATACATGCCAACTCTTCACCTCAGATGTCAATGGCAGGTTGAAGCCAATGGTGCCATCTCCCCCGCTCTCACCCCCTCACCCTCTCCCCTCCCACTCACCATTGATGAGGACAGAGAATTTACCTATCCCACAGATGTGTTTATTCACCCTCCAGGCCCTATTCCTGGTGCCTACTATGATCTGCCACGTGTCCGGCTGCCACCAGGCATAATGGATCAGTTAAGGGAGCTTTCTGGAAGGGCTTGTCCACAGTTCCGCCCCAGCATCAGGTAAGTCTGAAAGAAAAACTAGGTATGGAGACCTGCTGACTGCCAGTGTTAGCCATCATTCATTCATTTATTTATTCACTTATTTTCTTATCCGCTTATTGTAGGGCACATACGCTTACACACTCATACACACACTCACACTCTGAGGGCACTTCGGAAACACCAATTCGCCTAACACGTGTCTTTGGACTATGGGAGAAAACGGAAACATCCAGAGTAAACCCATGCGGACATGGGGAGGACATGCAAACTCCAGTCAGGATTGAACTGGAGATATTAGAGCTGTTAGGTGACTGTGTTAACCACTGCACTACTGTTCCACTCCAGCCATCTTTCAGTATTGCGTGTTGAGTTTTGCTCATTTTTCTTGTCACCTGTTTGTGAGGAGCACAGGTAAATACACTCATTGACAGAAAAAATAACTCACCCTGATAGAAATGTCAGATTGCTGCAAAACTCGGCATGCAGTTATGTCACAGGCAGAAAAGTAAATGATTACAAGTGTAGTCTGATTAGACACTGTGTCCTGCCAGAGGGTGTAAAAGTGCTTCCCCCACTGCTATATAAAAAGGCTCTCAGAGGCTAGTTTTGGGTAGTGTACCTCTTGGTGAAACATTGTTGACTGCTACACATGCCTCTACGATGAAGACATTTTTGAAGACATTTTACCCAGCTGACAGACTTTGAAAGGAGGTGCATCACTGAGAGAAGCAGGATGGTCGTTTTGAGAATTTCCTGCCATCTACTCTGTTCTGACCTAGCTGTTAGGAGGTGTAGGGAGCAGTGGTTGTGGTTGTGTCTGTGAGGGCATAAAAAAATGACTAACAGGCTCCGGACAGCCCAGACGGACCACCAGTTTGGTTTGATTTGACCACCGGTTTGATTAGGCGACAAACATGAGCAGCTCTCACAGTTTTGTTGTCCACCATCCAGACACAGTTGGCTTCTTCCATGCACATTCCTGTCTCTGCACGGACCATTTCCAGGCACTCAGCAGAAGGAACTTTGTGGTCACGGCGACCAATTACGTGTCCTGCCATTGACAGCCAGCCACCATCACCTTTGTTTGTAGTTGTGTTGTGAATGAGAAACCTGGGCTTGTCAGGGTTCGGGATCGGACCCTAAAAGAAACGAATGTTAGGACACAGGCGCAAGGAACTCCCTAAGAAAGCCAATAAATAAAGTAACTTTGGGGCAGGCTTGGGAACACAACGTGTTGGAACCAGCCAACCTGCTGGTGCAGGGATTCGATCACCGGACCCCTCGTAGTGATACGAGGGACACTAACAGATCAGAAATTTATGCAGGACATCCTGTGGCACGTGTTGCCTCCCATGGCAGGGCTTTCAACTTGCATTTTTCAGCAAGATAATGCTCGGCCACAAACAGCAAGGGCTTCCCAGAATTGCCTCGGCAGATTACAACAATTCCTTTGCCCAGTCACCAGATTTATTGCCAATAAAGCATTTATGGGACCAGCTGGGACGCTAGCTTGAGCAAGCTGAGTGTGGGTGATCTACAGAGTGTGGGCAAATGTGTCATAGAGACGTCTAGCAGTAATCTCTCTCCAAGAGGTACACTACCCAAAAGGTATAGAGATATTATTTTGTTCCATTCTTCCTGCAAATGCGTCTTAAGGTGTGCAAGAGTTGGGTAGTTGCATTTTGCTTGTCACCACATATTGCTTTGTCTTGTTGAAAACTGCATGGACCTTCCTGGAAAAATATGTTATCTTGAAGGCATTATTGTTGCTCTAAAATTTCCATGTGCTTTTCTGCATTAATGTTGCCATTACAGAAGTGTAAATTACCTAGGCTGTTGGACTTGATGCTGAGAAAAGTCAGGATGGCCTTTTTCTTCCTTGGTTCAGAGCACATTGTTTCCATTTCTTCCAGAAAACATCTGGAAAACTGATTCATCTGACCACAATACACATTTCCACTGTGTGGTGGTCCATACATGATTAACATAAGGCATTTTTGTTGCACAGTAAAGTTTTAAGTAGCATTTGTGATTTGTGCTTGAGAAAAGTTTGCCAAAGTAATACCCTGGCCATGATGTATCAGTTATTGATGAGTGACGATTCTTGATGCAGTGCCGTCTGAGGGATTGTAGGTCACAGGTGTTTAGCTTAGGCTTGTGCCCTTGCCCTTTTCTTTGGGGAACATTGTTTTTAAACATTTTAAACATTTTCTTACACATTTGTTGACAAATTGGAGATCCTCCAATCCTGAAAAGACTGAAAATCCACATCTGGGAGCACTGTCTCTCTGTTCTGTTTGGATGAAAACGATGGCTAGTCAGTCTTTACCCCCTCATATCCTGTATGATTATGCTATTGATCTGCTGCCTGGGGCTCCCTATCCTTCCAGCTGGATTTACAACCTGTCTTGCCCTGAAGGAATAGCCATGGAAAGGTATTTTTCTGAATCCCTAGCAGTGTACATAATCAGACCTTTCTCTTACAACATGGTTGCATAGTGGCCCACACTGACTAACCAGTGGAACTTCACTGCTTTCTGGTGTTTGCTAACGTCTGACGCAGCTTCAGTAAGGTAGCCACAACTTTGACATAACTATTGTCAAGACCCTGTTTTCTTGGTCCTGTGAAGCCAAAAGTGCCTTTTCTTGATTCAAGTCTCTTTTTACATCAGCCCAGATTCTTATCCAACCAGATCATAGTAAGCATTTTGCTGTTGAAGTCAATGATTAGGACTCAGGGGTGGGAGCAATTCTGTCCTCAGTACTCAGGCCCTGACAATAATTGTATCCATGCACCTTCTTTTAAACTCTACACAGTCCAGATGTGCACCTATTACCTGACCTATTAATCCAGATATCAGGGCTACAGTTCTGAAGAGCAGTCTTGGGTCCCCGCTCTTCCTTTCACACACTGCCCCAAACAAATAAACAAACACACACACACACACACACACACACACACACACACTCAGACTCCCGTTCTTTATTATCACTCCTCAGACAGTTCTTGCTTGCCACTCTCACCAGAACCTTCAGTAAGCAAGGATGGTTTTCGCTTTACGGGTGGGTCCAAACACTTCACCCATTACACTTGAGGTTTGGTTAAATTAAATGAGCATTGATGACTGGTCTTTTGGCCAAAAAAATGTATTAGAATCACAAGATATTCGTATTTCTATGTAAATATCAGTAGTATATGTACTGGCTCAGGCACCTTGGTCCATACTTTCATCATTGCATAATTTATTGACCGACTTTTTCACTTTAAGGTCAAAAAAATGTATCCTTAACAATAAGTTTATCCAGATAGCTGCTTACTGTATTTGCCTATAAATCTGTTTTACTGGATAATTTTCTCCTCTTTCTAGAGAAGTGATAAAGCCAGATATAATGGAGGAGGTGATTGTGTCATGTGTGATAAAGCACTTGGGTCTGATGGACTCACTTCAGTCACTGGTGAACTTCCAGTACAGACAAGAACACAGTGAGGAGTTTGAGCTACTTTGCAAGATAATGGCTGAGACTTTTAAGAAGATCTATACAATAGAGAGACATCTACAGGTACACAGTTTTTCATGGGATTGTGCATTTTTGAACAAATCGGAGGAATATTGTTGTTGTATTTTTTTTATTCTGTTTCAGAGTGTGGCTGAGCTGGAGCAGAAGTGGCAAAGTGAGATGGATGAGGCTCAACAGGGCAAACTAGAGAATAACACACCATTCTTTTATGACTACCACTTTTATGAGGTAAAAAACAAATTCAAGTAGATTTAAAATTCAGGTCATGAAGGTTTAAATGGTTGTGGTTTGAAACATGCTAATCAAAGTGATGATTATCATACTTTTTCTCCATATCACCTTCACTCACAACCAGATTTACCACTTTCTAGGTTATGTGCTGTTTTGTGAAATGTGGAATATAATTTGGATTTGGGATTACTTTCTTTAAAAGTCCTGTTTTGTAATCTATAGAAGTCATCGAAAATTACTTAGCCATATGTTTGTGGACATCCAAAAACTACATCCAGCCCCCAGACACAGCCAATTGTGCCTACATGTGATGTTTGTTCTCACAAGAAGCTACATCTGGGACTCAAAGATAAAGGTGCTGGGCTAGCTTCTTAGAGCACTGTGCCACCCGATGGAAATTGACAGGCCAGTTTTATGTCTTTATTTTAGGAGTGCAAATAGACTTGTCTTATGGCAGATGTGAAAATTTATGACTGTCATTGTCACTGAATTGTTTTATACAACTCATTCTACTGCCACTGTATTTCTATGGCAATTCAATGCCTATACCTTTCATATTATAAACCAGTTAGAAGGGGTCTCCACATACATTTGCCATATAGTGTGTCCTGGAAGATGGTGTCTGTCACAAATAACAAGTATGACCTATTATAAATCAGAGTACATAACATTTTTATGTCTTTACAGAGCAAAATAAAGGAGCTTGAACTTCTGTGTTCTATGAAGAAGGTTCCATTAGACTGGAATAATTTAGAGAATGCTGTAATTGCACTGAGGTAAGCTAATATTTTTAATAATGTGTGTACTGTCATATTAGACAGGTAGAAATACTTTATTTATCACCAGGGGAAAATTGGTTAGCCGTTTTTCATTCTGACATTTTGTCTTGTGCTTCTCCATAGCTTCAGAATGAGTAATTAGTATTGAAGATTGTGTTTTAGTCAGTTCTTGTATTTACAAAAGAATTGCTGTAAATGAGTTATGTGACTATGTTATAATGAGTTGTAATACCCATTTTAAATTGTGTGTGTGTATGTGTGTGTTGTCTAGGGAGAAATTCTTTCAGGACGTCAGTTCCATGCAGCATTCCAGAAAATCGGCTCCTCTGGTGAAAACCAGATCTCTTCTGAGAAGCTTAATGAATCGTTCTGAGCTACTGTTGCATGTTACAATTGCTCCACACTGCAGGAGCCTCACCACAACGCCTACAAAGACACAAGGTAATCAAAACTTTTACACGTGTACATGCCCTTTGCAATTCTTCCTTTTTTTTTCTTACAACTGAAATCAAACCCATTCTAGCTTTATTTACACATTTTACAACATTCAATTAACAAGAAAAAAATGCAACAATTAAATAAAAATGTACAACAAGGTTGGAAAAGTGATCAGAAGTAATCAAAACCTGTAACAGGCAGACGAATGGGAGAGAGGCAAGCAAATTCCAATGCTGAGTGAGGTTTATTAATGAAATATCCAACAGGTAACGTGAAAGAACCAAAACAAAACCGAACAAAAACCAAAAAGCAAAAACAGGATAAATACCCGACGAAACATGAAAAAGGGTGAGCGTTCAAAATGCACAAAAGAACCGCGGAGAAAACACGGAAGTCGCTGAGCAAAACAGGAAAGATACCAGGGGAACCACAAAGAATAGAGAGCGCTAGGTACGCTCAGGAAAACCGAGTCAGTACTTTACGAGGAGGAAGTCAAAACTGGTGGGTTAAATACTGTGTAGCACAGGTGTGTCCGATCAGCAATCTGGAGTTTGTGGTCTGGAGAGGAGTCCGCGGGAGTCACATGGCTTGTCGGATTATTGTGAGAAATGTAGTGCAGATTGCTCTCAGTGTTGATGAGTGGAGTGGAAACCAGGAGTTGTTTGCAGGGCGTGACAAATCACTACAATTGATGTCAGGCAGAGGCCAGTTATCTTGGTGTGTGATGAAAGTAATCTGTTTTACCTGACAAGTCAAATTCAGATTTATTTTTACTCTTAAGGCAGATAGAAATGTCGGATTGCTGAAAATATCTGCATACAATTATGTGTCAGGAAGATATAAAGATTAGAATAAACGATTACGGGTGTGGTCTGATTAGAAACTGGATATTGCTACAAGAGTGTGTAAAAGTGCTTCCCCGCTGCCCTATAAAAAGGCTCTCAGATGCTACTTTTGGGTAGACTACCTCTTGGTGAGAGATTGTATCTTTGACTGCTAGAGATGCCTCTATGACACTTTTGCCCACAGATGTTGCAACTGGACCTGTAGATCCTCCACACACTGAGGTTGCCGAAGTTGGTCGCACAAATGCTTGATTGGCAATACATCTGGTGACCAAGGAAGTATTCCAAACTGACGGAAACCTTTCTGTGTGGGCGAGCAATGTCCTACTGAAAAATTCCAGTAGGAAGGCCTGCCATGAGAGCCAACACGTGGCCGCAGGGTGTCCTGGACATATCGCTGATCTATTAGTGTCCCTTGTATCACTACTAGATGTACCTTCTGTCGTATACCATACGTCCTCAGGTCACCACACCAGAGGTTGGGGCAGTGTGTCACTCCACGTAAAGGAATGACTGAAGTGCTCACCATGAGGCCTCCATACTCAAACCCGACCGTTGTGATATCCCAAACAGAATTTAGATTCGTCGCTAAAGTTGATATGGTTTCAGTCCATAGCAGTCCAGGTTTCTCAATCACATTTCAACTGCAAACAAATGCGACAGTGGCTGGCTGTCAATGGCAGGACATGCGATGGGTACCATGACAACAAATTTCCTTCTAAGTGCCTGGAAATGTCCCAGGAAGAGACAGGGTGTCTGGATGGTGGACAACAAAAATGTGGGAGTTGCTTGTTGTTGTTGGCGAATCAAACGATTCTGTCTATTGGTGGTCAGTCTGGGCTGTCCAGAGCCTATTCGCTATGTGTGTATGCCCTCATGGAACCACTGGTCTCAACACCTCCTAACAGCTAGGTCAGAACAGCCTAGATGGTGGGAAATTTGTCGAAATGACCATTCTATTTCTCTCAGTCCAATGATGCAACCCCTTTCAAAGTCTGTCAGCTGGGCAAAATGTTTTCAAATGCATCGTAGAGCCATGTGTAGCAGTCAACGATCTCTCACCAAGAGGTACATCACTCAAAAGTAGCCCCTGAGAGCATTTTTAGAGGGCAGGAAGTAATTTTACACCTTTTTGTGGCAATACCCAGTGTTGAATCAGATGACATCTGTAATCATTTACATATCTGCCTGAGACATAACAGCATGCCAAGTTTTGCAGCAATCTGACATTTCTATCTGGGTACTTTATTTTTTGTCAGTGAGTGTGTATATATAGTTATACCACAGTTAGTTCCGACCCGCAATCTGAGAAGACGTCTTCCGCTGTGACATAAATTGACCATAATGGCACTGTGACCGACGCTCTATAAGTATTAATCCACGGCACACACTTAACCTGGCACCGACGCCGGCCAGAAGAAGCAGCCAAGTTATACTGAGTAAAACACTGCCGAAATGAAAGTTATTACTTCATTGGTTTTGAAAACGATATGAATTTGGAAGATGAAGCTATTAATGACCAACCTGAACCAAAGGTTTATCACCTTTAGGATTTGGAAGCGCTGGAAAAGTGAAACGAAGTCCAGTACTTTAAATCAATCGTCTGCCTCCTGCGCTCTTAATGGATCCACAGCTCGACTGAAGAGCAACGAGACTGAAGATTCAGTTTTGGTTCCCATCAACAAAAATGAACTGAAATCAGCCCCATCCCTCATAAAGGGGTCGTTTGCCGGACCTTAAACTCTGCATTTTTCAGTAAACACCATGCCCACGGCTAATCGGGCGTTTCATTGATCTTACAGGTTGTTTATCTGTAAGTCCAGCCTAACCCAGAGAAGCTGCTGATGCTCTGTAGCTCTGCTCTTACATTTCTGACTGATAAGAGTAACATTAAGAGCTTCATCATACAAATTTATAATCACTAATCAAACGGGATCCTAGACTTTGGTTAGAACACCAGGATCACACTCTGATCTGCTTCAGTCGGTAGAATAGTGGATCGTAGTAACAGCCTGCCTTGTAAACCCGACCCATTTTATTGAATGTAAATAAACTTTCTCTTTAATAAATTAAAACTTACCAATCGATATATTTGTGTTTATTGTCTGAATAATAAACAGTTATGGGTAATTCTGTTCCTAGACTTTAATGCCGCGAGGTAACGATAGAATGGAACTATTTTACCTCGCGGAAGGGTGATAAACGTTTTTTAAAATCGTTTTTTCTGTGTTTTTTATCTAAAATCTAACAATAAATGATAAACAATAACGGGAACTTGTGGTATAAAAGCAAATAAGGCACTCGAGGGGGTGCATTATATGTGAATATATCACAGGAAAGAGGCGTTACGGCCTCCGGCTTCGCGTCGGGCCTCCTAACAACACCCTCTTCCTGTGTGATATTTGCTACAATAAATGCCACACCCCTCTCGTGCCTTATATATTGCTTTTATATATATATATATATAGATAGATTAGATTAGATAGATAGATAGATAGATAGATTATAGATATGCAACACATTGACTATGACAAACCAACTGTGCACATTTCAGTTTCTAACAGATTCCAGTGATGCTTTTGTAATGACAATATCAATGTTATTTGCTGTTCGGTCTGCGCATGGTAATAATGTTTTGGCTTATTGTTGTATGTACTTTCTCATGCAATAAATTGGGTATTTTGCCGAACAGAACAGACTTCTTTGCATAAATATACATTTTGCATACTTACAAGCATACAAAAATCTTAACTGTAACTTTTACAAGGACACCATTTAATCATATACCCAAACAGATTTAATATTGATTCCAGGCTGTAAACTGGGTTCAGACAACAAATCTATGATTCCCATGATGAAGCCAGTTTTCCTGCGTAGTGTGTCTGCTCCCTCTGACCTGGAAATGATAACAAATCAAGACCTGGAGTTCACACATGGAACACAGAGGTGAGAGAATTTTTTTAACTAAATATCTGGTCACTGACAGCTGCTCAAAGCTGTGAAAAGTCTGTTAAGCATACAAGAATTGTAATGAAATGTTGCCATTTATGCAAAGTTAGCTGCCTTAGTATTTTTAAATCATTACTTTACAGGTACATTTGGAAAGACTAGTCTGGTTTGGTGGTTGCTATATACTGTTTTCTGTTCTGCAGGAGGCGCTATCACCCAGCGAGTCAGAGAAGTAGTTCATTTACACTGCTACAATCTCTATCCATTAAAGTTAACCATGACAAACCAGCTTACAGTGTTCTTCTGGGGCAGCTCTTTGCCTTTATAGGAACAACACCAGACCAGGCAGTGAGTATGTGGATAAATATTAGGTTAATTTGGTGAGAATGTTTAGAAAGATCAGTGTCTTTACAGTTTAGCTGCAGAAGTTTGAGTAAACTTACCTTTGTATTATTTAAACAGCAACAGTCTGGGTAGTTTTTAAATTAAGATTAAATTAATTAAATTAACTCAAGTGAACTATGTATATGTTATGAAATGTAGTGCATATTCCTGCAGTCATCAATTGCTGAGATGCTAATTTAAGAGTTTGGGAAAACAATTTGTGTAGGTGTCCAGTAGAAGTTTTCTAGCAGCAGCCCAGATTCGCTGGAGGAGAGGCAACACTAGGAAACAGGCCCTGATCCACATGAGAGAACTCCTCAGTGCTGCTGTTCGAGTGGGAGGTGTAACCCAACTAGTGGGACCCATTACCATGGTGCTGCAAGGTGGGCCCAGGTATGTTTTGTGCTTTTATTTCATACAGACAGTATGAACACAGGATGTTTAGTTGGGACAGGGCAATTTTTGGCCAGTAATGACTTTTAATCACCTGTTTGAATTCACATCATAAATCATCAAACATTTACTTTTTTCTAAATTCATGATGTGATTTCAAACAGGTGCTTATTTGAGTCTTTGAGGAGCAAAGGGGGCCAGATGATCTCCATTTTTAAAATGATCATAAACCTCTTGTTGAAGCTGTAGATGTATAGGTATAGCACATTTTAATAAAATAAGAATTTTATAAAATACAAAACATATTTGCCAAGTAACTAAGTGTCATTTAAGACATTTGACATTTGTAAAGAAAAAGGCATTCTCAGAATTATATCATGTTTGTAGGATTGAGGAGCTGACCTGCGGGGGCATGGTTGAGCAGGTTCAGGAGGCTTTTGGAGAGACAATGACTTCGGTGGTGTCTCTGTGTGCCCGGTATCCCATTGCCTGTGCCAGTAGCATCTGTCTCCTTTGTACTATCCCTTACACAAGGCAAGTAGATCACTATCAATTAACTAAAGAGAGCAGGTTGCTACAGAGTACAGTCTAAGCTCGTTATCTCGCTCTAACCTCGTCTCTCGCCACCTGTGATGGCACGACGGATTTCCTTCAATGCACTTTAAAGGCATCACCTCGCCTCTCACCCTCGCCAAGCTTAAAATGCGACAAAGGTTTTGCCAGTAAAGAAATCCTACCCGCCAAGTTTCAGACCATCGGTAAGTGCCACTTTATCCTACTTTAAACCTGCAATGCCGGATGATGTACAGCCCCTGTCTGTTATCAAAGGCGGAAGCTGGTGATTGGTTGAAATATGAATGGGACAGCCCATATCAGCCAACTCGACTGTAGTACAGAAGCCCTATGTCATTAGAAAGAACCAATCAACATATTAGTAAATGTGTTGGAGAGGGGGCTGGCAAATCTTGGGCCCTTTGTAGTGGCGGGATGCGCTTGCTCAGTAGCCAGAACAGCCTTAAAAAATTTGGCAGCGGAGTGAACAGACTTATCTTATAATGACTTATGAATCACAGACTGGATTTCACGTGCTTCATGTCACAGAAACAATCATCAATCACAGACTATTTCTCAAATTTGCGTAAATGAATAGAAACTGTACATGTACGTACATCACGCAGGCTGCTCAGTAAAACACATTAGGTCAGCAACAGGTATGAATGCCACGTTGTCTATGTTTTTGTAACCTGGTTAAGTTGCCATACTTGCCTCTCACCAAAAATAGCCATGAAAAAGACGTGGGCGAGATAGCGAGTTTAGACTGCATCTGCATGAATATACCAGCATCTTGTACTGTGAATGGATAACATGGAATTAAGGGATTATTATGGGATTCATTTGCCATTATTTAGAGATAAGTATATACATCCAGGTGTGTAAATGTCTGCCATTTGTCAAACATCTTTAGGAATGAGGAGCAATGTCTGGTACGCAGTGATCTGGTACAGTTGATGGATCAGCTATGCAGTCTAAGTGGCCAGAGAGGCTGCACCTCCAATGAGAAACAGACCAAGAAGCAGAAAGTGGCTACCATGGCTTGGGCTGCATTTCAAGTGCTCGCCATTCGCTGTATAGAGTGGGAGAAGGTTGAAGGTACTGTCTGTTACAGATATATCCGTATACACTCAATGCATTCAGATTCAGAAAGTATAGTGACGAGTCCTTCACTTTTTTGCCCACTTTATTGTGTTGTAGAATTCATTTCAAATGTGTTTTTTGGCAATCAAGCTACAGTCAATAATCCATGACAATGTGAAATCTTAGTTATAGTAATGTATTAAAGATCAAATACAGAACTCTAATTTACATACAGTGGCACTTGAACGTTTGTGAATCATTAAAAAAAAGTCTGCATAAATAGGAGCTAAACATCATATTTTCACAAAAAAAAAACAAATGCGACAAAAATGATATGCTTGGTCATTTGTTTATTAAGAAAAAAATTCCAATAGTACATATTAATATCCAATATTAGTATCTGTGCATGGCAAATGTATATGGACCTTTGCATTCAGTATCTGCTGTAACTGCAAATAAATGTTTCCATCAACTGTTTATCAGTCCTGCACATCCATCGCCTTAGGGGAATTTTAGCCCATTCCTCCATACAGAACAGCTTCAACTCTGGGATGCTGGTGGGTTTGCTTACATGAACACAGTGCTCGCTTCAGGCCCTTCCACAACATTTCTAGTTGGATTATGCATTCTTTCACCACCTAATGCGACTGCATTTTTTAACACCAGAGGGTGCAGTCATACTCACAGACACATATCACATTCTCAGTAATACTCCTAATTTCTTTTAATTGCAGGGGACTAAAGATTCATAATACAAGAAAAATACTAATTACTTTAAATTGTTATTCTACAGAAATAAAAAGGAATGTTTTCACTCGGTTAGTGAAGATATAGTGAAGCTGCAATAGAGTGTTTTGTTTACATTTTTAAACCTCTCTTTTTCACTTAATTTCTTTTAACTAAAGTTTTATTTTTGTTTAAAAACATATATAAGAAAATTGCATAGTTTTGCATTGTTTACACTTAAGAAATAAAAAATATATCTTTTATTGAATGCAAAATCAATAGTCTTGAGAAAATTTAATTGTAAATCGAATCGTGAGTAGCACGTATTGTTACACCCATAGTTAGTAGATATAAAACTGTCATGATTGTTGCTTGAGAGTCCAAATGAGATCTGAAATTACATTTGTTTTATTAAATGAACAGTGTTAGTATTGATTTGTTATATTGAGCAGAAAAAAAGTTGCAAACTAGTTTAAAAGTCAATAAAAAGCAAGAAAATTGTTTAGTTGACCTCAGAGTAAATGCCTCAGAAATAGAGCAAAAGACAAGAAATGGAAAGAAGAAGAGCAAAATGACATTTCCAAAGACTTTTGTAAGAATTAAGATGTTGAGGCCTATCAGTATCTAAATGTTACAAAACAATTTCTAAGGTTATGGGGAACCACTGAAAAAATTTAGAGCCATATTGTGCAAATAGAGAAAGTCTGGTAATCTTCACAGTACAGAGAGAGTAGAGAGTCTCCTAGTGCAGTGTGTAAAATTTATCCATGAAGCCACAAAGAACCATACAGAAGCATGCAATAATGTTCAGAACTCTCTTGCTTCAACTAAGGCCATGTTCATAACTCTAGTGAAAAATGGGATTAATGGCAAAGTAGCAAGATGGATACCTGTGCTCACTAAGAATAAAATTAATTCTTACTTTAAGTTTAACAAGTAGCACATGGCTCAGTGGGTAGCACTGTTACCTCACAGCGTGGTGGTCCTGGGTTTGATCCCAGGTGCAGCGACCTGGGTACTTTCTGTGTGCAGTCTGCATGTCCTCCCCATGTCTGCATGGGTTTACTCTGTGTACTCTGATTTCCTCCCACAGTCCAAAGATGTGCATTAGATTACTTGATTATGCTATATTGGCTCTGACCTGAGTATATATATGACTAGCTTTGATATAACCTTGAGTGTTAATGAAACCTTGTCAAGTCAGATTTATTTATATAGCATTTTTACAATATAGCAAGTTAAGCTCTGGGATATATTAGACCGTAAGTGAATAGTAAGTTGTCATAATTGATGGATGTGGGAGAAAAGTTTAGGCGTAAAGACCTGAGTGACTATAACAAGGGATAACTGACTGGGTCATAGCGTCTCTTAAGCAACAAGCGGTTGATGCACGTGCCTCTTTATAAAAGCCTGTGAGATGCCTCAGATGAACTGAGACACCCGGGTGGACAAGATTTCCTCCAGAATACCAAAAAGCACAAACGTATTGAAACACATCTCAACCATTTGAAAGGTGGAAAGGAGCTGATGCAGGGAGACGAAGAGGGTAAATCTGAGACTTAGGGGGCACTGTCCCCTCCTCTAGCTCCATGTTACAGTCATAGGATGGATGCAAAGGAAGCTTAGTGGCTTTTGGACACTAAAGACCACGGCCAGGTCAGAGTAAACCTGTGACCTTCAGACATTGGGACTAATGCTGGGTAGTCAAACGTGTGTGATAGACTGGCAGAGAGAGACAGTTCTGTGCACAATAATGGGACCAGTAGGTAAACTCACCATCAGCCCAAGAGAAGATATGACGTCGCAGTTGGGGAAGGCAAAAATTATGATAAAACATGCAGCAATACAGGTGGATGGTTTCTTGATGAAGAGTGCTCCATGCAAGACACATGGGAAGCATTTGATGAGTGACTGAACCCGAACCCACTGGATCGCCTTTCACATCCAAAACCCAGAAAGCACAGCACAGCTTTTCTTCCTGGATGGCCTCCTTAGTGACTAGTTCCACATTGATGAAATTGCCAATGACAGAATTGTGGTATGCAACTAAGAGTCCGGGAGGTCCATAACAATGTCCAGAGCATTACTACACCCAGGCTGTTCTAGGGCAGGCAGAGAGTAGAAATGTGCACATTGCAGCAACAATATTCTTCAGCCAAGAGCTGCTGCATGCAACTCTCTTTAAGATGGTTGGAATAAGTATGCACCAAGTTAAGCAGTCCTGTAAGGCTGGGGGGACATGCTTCTTGCCCAAATGGATGAGCCCACTGGATCGCAATTCAATGCCAAAACACATTGCACAGCGCAATGTCTTTACCTGGATTTCCTATTTAGTGACTAGTGGCACATTGATGAAAATGTTCTTGGCTCCAGGGCTGAAAGAAACAGATAGAAAATGATTGGATTAAGGGCTGAATGGGAGTGACACTTACCACTTTAGCATGTCGCACTAGTACTGTGTGCTTTCTATCCAATTGAGCTAGAAGCTCATCGGGATGCTCTGAGCAGGCCTGGATCAGATTTCCTCATTCCTCATAATAGAAGCACAGACTGATGATCCGATGGCTGTGAAAACACCTAAGTGATGAGTGGGCAATGGCATCCACCTGCACATTTTCGGAGGACGTGGGTGTCACGTGGGAGGACCTGGACCTGCCCTCAGAGCAGAGAATCAGGAATGAGCTAACCGGAGCTGATCCAGTTGGATAGCAAGACTGATCAACTCATCCACAGAGCTTCCACTGTGTAATTCCAAGTGACTGCTTGACTGGCCTGTTGGAATACAGTCCAGAAAGCCTGGGCAAAGCATGGGTCTCCTCACCACCATGGGACCAGTGCCCTCACAAATGCCCAATCCATTTTTTATTTGAGCTTTTTTTTTATTTTTTATGACGAGCTGGGCTGGTTCAGAGACTGTTTGAACTCGGTGAGTCATGCTGTGACTACATTCTGCTGACCGTGATCAGCTTTGGCCGCCTCCATGGTTGGCTAATCTTACTGTCATGCTAGGCAGACATTGAGACAAATCATTCAAGAGTCAATGAAAAAATATCAGGCAAAAGCAAGGTCAGACAGACAGACAGACAGAGTTCAGAGTTCAGAATAGAGACAGGTGCAGGTACTCGTGAATCGGTGCACGAGAGTGAGGAGGCTTGGCTGGGGGTGTGCAAGAGTGTGGTGTGATAATGAAGAGAGACAGGGATACCATAAACATGATTTTAACTTGCAATTTTACATTCTTTTAGCTAAAATAATGCTAAACCAGTGGTCCATGTGGTTTCATAGATACTTAGGAGTATCATCATTACAGATTTTGGACAATGTTCCAACTGTTTAGAAATTAAAAGACTGAAAGATTTTTCAAGAATCCTGAAATTTTGAAACTGGTGACTCACTGGGAAGCATAGTGAAATACAGTGCCTTGTCCCAGAAGGCACTAATGGAAATTAAACTTAAAATACATTTGTATCATTGTGTGTTAATGTGTTCTTTTTTATATTTCAGGTGGTTCTACAGATGCAGTGCATTCTGGACTAGCCCAACAAGTGTCCAGCCTATTGACTAATCACTTGGCTAGAGCTACAGAATGCTCTGATAATCAAGCTGCTGGAAATAATGCTCTACAGGATGTTCTCAGTCTACTCAATGACCTGTCCAGGTAATCAGATTAATAAGCTGACAGAAGTGCCAGCAGCATTGTTTTGTCTTGAAACTTGACATTGGCCTTTCTTTTTATTCAGTTCCTATGTGTGTCATTGGCTTTATTTCAGGCAGTGTTATAGTCCTACAGACAGCTCTTATTTTGATTTCAGGGTATATAGTTTTTGTTACATGTGTCTGCCATTTTGGTGCAGCAAGATGTAATAAGTGAAAACAGGACATTTCACAATTTTTGATAATTTCTTACTTTTTCACTTCTAGGAGCCACATAGGCAAGGCAATTTTGCGCCAGCCAGCCTGTGTTTCTAAACTTCTTTCACTGCTCCTGGACCAACGGCCTTCTCCCAAGCTGGTGCTGATTATCTTGCAGCTGTGTCGTACTGCTCTGCCACTTATGAGTGTGGAGGACTGTGGAAATGTGGCATTACCCTCCTGGAGCTTTTCCATTAAATCCCTGGACACAGAGCAACAAGATGCCAGTGACCCAGTATCCTGCATTGCAGCACTTTTGCTAGCCAAGCTAGCAGACTATGTGGTGCCAGGTGAGAACACCACATTTGAAAACAAATCATTGGTGAGAAAATTGAAAATTTGGGAAGTTCACTTACATAGTCTTCTTGTACACGAAGACTAAATCATGAAAAGATTTAAATGTTTGATATAAAACTCTCACGTCTGTGTGTTCAAATGCTCCCAAAATTTTCTGTCTTGTTTTGTTTTGTAGAAGATTAGTCATTAATTGGTAATTTGACCTTATGACAAGCCTGAAAACAAGTTATATCCCTCATCTAGACTCCATGTGTCTAGTGGCTTCAGTACTGCCACACTGTCATCACTTGGTGCTGGCTGAAGGCAGGTTGGGGTATTCAGTAGATTTCTTATTTTTAGTAGAGAAGCCAGATACTCCGGACAAACCGGAGTGATAGTCTATCACGTGATCCTTCTGTTCTTACCATATCATTGGGACTGCAAATGGCATTGACTTCTGAGTATGTCTGAGCCGAGTTCTCATGTTGACTGCACATGTTACAAATGTGAGAAGCTAATATATAAGAAGCCAATACAATATATAAAAATAATATAATATTATTTCATATGGACATACAGTAAACAGTCTTATGCACCATGCTTTAGCTTAGTATTTTGCACTGTTTTTTTTTTTTTTTTTAATTATTTGAATGCATATGAGTTTTTTAGCCAAGACTATAATTATTTGGTCCTGAAAACTGTAAGGTTTTTCGGGGGTATTATACTCCATGTTCATTGTTACTGTGCATCTCCCATAGGTTGCCAGACCCTGCTTTCCCCTGGTTCCTCTGAAACAGATAGCAGGCCAGTTTGGGTCAATCCCAAAGGCAACATCAGAACAGACACAGATAGCACAGAGGAGGGAGAAGCTGTGGATGGTAAACTTTCTGTCTTCATACACAAGAGAAATGATCAGTCTTCCCATGAAGTACTTCAGCCATTACTCAGGTAAAAAATATATACCTCTTATATTGTAGAGTCAAATAGCACACCTTACCGAAGTATTTGATTTCACCAGTTTAGGTTACTTTAAGGCATTTTATAAAGGAATGTAAGGACGTTTACACAGAATTTATTTTAAATGATAATATGATTACTGAGTAATTGGACCGAGTAATTAATTTTATTTTATTCGTGTTTTATTTTAGCTTGTCCATTTTCTTACTGGTCTCTTGTATGCATAATTATCTGCAGTAGCTCAGAGGGACGTCCTTTTCGACTTGGGACTGGAGCAAACATGGAGAAGGTGGTGAAGATGGACAGAGACATGACCAAGGTGTCTATATGGTTAATGTTACATGTATTTGTTGCATTTTTTTAAAGATACATTTATTGTATGTGTATATGTGTTTTTGCACCTTACCCTTCAAAGGTTCCATAGTAAACCTTCTGGGATAAAGCTTTGCACTCTTGTATAATATAATGAAAACAGGTGCTAACTGAAGACATACCAATTGATAGCTTGACCTCACTGATTAGTGAAGACGTTCATTTGTTCATTAACCCAAAGGGTATCACCCATTATTCCTAATTCCCTGTCAGGGAAGTGAAAGGCATTGAGAATTCATCCATGGAGGTAAACAGGCCTTGATGGTGATGGCAATCAATCCCCTAGGGGTGGTGGCATGGGGTAATATTTATTCAAATCTTCAGTGGCTCTTTGGCTGCAGTGATTTCTCCAAGTTCTGTCCTGTTGACAATCATTTATCGAATTTCCTCCCAGTTGGCAAAGTTTCTGTGGCTAGACTCTTTAAGGGAAGTAGATCTTCTTGCCTTCTTGACCCCATGCCAACCTCATTATTGAAAGCCTGTCAGTCATCTTTATTTCCAGTCGTAACTGAAGTCTTCAGTGCATCGCTTAGTTCTTGGGTTGTTCAATCCAACTTAAAAATTGATGTTAGTGCTCCAGTTTTGAAGAAGCAAGGTCTCAAACCTGAAGATTTCAGTAAGTATCGGCCCATATCTAACCTCTCACTTCTTAGCAAGTTGCTCGAGCATGCTGTCTTTGCCCAACTGAAAGAACATCTGACAACCAGCAATTTGTTTGAGCAATTTCAGTCTGGGTGTAGCACCGAAACATTGAAACTTTTTTGATCAGGGTCTTAAATGACGTGTTGATGGCAGCAGATTCTGGTTTGGTAAATGTGATGTCCCTGGAAAATATGTTGTCTTGGAGACAGCATATGTTCCTCTGAAATCTCCATGTACTTTACTGCATTAATGCTTCCATCACATACGTGTGAAATACCTTTGCCAAGGGCACTGACCCAACCCCATACCATGGCAGACCCTGGCTTTGGTACTTGTTGCTGATAATAGTCTGGATGGTCCTTTTTGTCTTTGGTTTAGACCACATGGCGCCCATTTCTTCCAAAAAGATATGTACTACTAATTCCTCTGAGCATAATATATGTTTCCACTGTGTGATGATCCATCCTAGATGCCTCTGAGCAAAGAGGAGTTAATGCTGCTTATGGACATGGTTAACGTAAGGCTTCTTTTTTTGTGCAGTAAAGTTTTAAATTACATTTGTGAATGTAACTCCATATTGCCGTGCTTGACGATGGTTTGCAAAATTTATCCCTTGCCCATGCGGTTATATCAGCTATGGGTGAATGACGGTTCTTGATGCATTGCCATCTTAAGAGATCGGAGATTATGGGTGTTCAGTTTAGGCTTGCATCCATGCCTTTTACTCACTGAAATTGAGAAATGCTCGATGCACTGAGAGAATAGGGCATTTTGTTTACAAATTTAAACCTAATATTTCTAGTAATTTCTTTTAATTGCAAAAAATTTTTGTTGTTAAAAATAGTATACAAGTATACAAGAAATTGTGCATTGTTTTCATTGTTCACACTACAGAAATAAAAAGTAATGTATTTTGTCAAATGTATAATCAATAATTATGAAAAAGTGTATTGTTACACACCTAAAAGTTACATTTTATATAGAATACAAGATGATCTTTGTCTCCTAAAAGACAGGGTGCTGTGAAGTGGTCACAGAAGAAGCCTCAGCAGCTCTGCGTAAGGCAATCAGGTGGGCTCAGTCAGGTCTCATTGTAAGTGTGGGGCCCCCAGAGACTCTCATTCAAGAGACTTCAAGTGGAAGCAGTACTGGAGACAAGAAGAAAAGTGCCCAGGCTGCAGTGTGCAGAGACAGAAATGCTGAACTTGCCAGGTAAGAGAAAATAATTACAAGCTAGGTCCAGACTGTACTGGCGTAACTACTTCAGTGACATCTCTAATGGGATCGGTAATTCTCTTTAAAAAGAAACACAAATTTATGAAACAGTCATATGTCACTATACTGTAGGTTAGCAGATTGGGTTAATTTCTGTTTCCATGTTAAAGTGGTTAATGCTTGAACTTATGTTTTTTATTATTAAAGTGCTTAAATCTGTCTAAGTAACTGCTAGCTTAAATGAGGGGGCATCCTGGTCTGTGTCATGTGACTGTAGACCTAGGCCCTGATCCAAGGAGCATCAGAGAAGAACACGGGAAAATGTACGGAGGAAAAGCCGTGTGCATTGGCTGTTTTTGTTTTTCACTTTCAGTACATTCCGCAATAAATTACATGAGATATTCAATATTTTATCTGAGCAATAATACACAAGAGGGAGTGCTATAATGTGAGATTCTGGCACTGGTGTGCTGCGGTAATAGAGCAGTACACGAACCTCAAGTGTATTATTGCGTTATCTCCGTTTATTGGTAGATTTTAAGATAAAGAGGACAGAAAAAATTATTTGTTTATCATCATTTCATGAGGTAAAATAGTTCCATTCTATCAGCCACCATGCTAAAACATCATCATCATCATGATACTATACCCTTCATTCATAATAGTCAAGGAATGTAATTTACCAATAACTGTTTTTTGTAATTTACCAATAACATTCAGCAAGTAAAATGGGTCTGATTTACAGGGCAGGCTGTTACTAAGAAGCTATTCTACCAACAGAAAGAAATTCTAGGATCAAAAACAAAAGTCTAGGATCACGTTATGATTTCGGAAGAAATTATTCTGTTTATTCCATTATAAATTGGAAGAGGAAGCTATTAATGTTAATATTATCAATCAGAAATGTAATGGGAGAATATAGCCACTTAGTAGATCCATGAATCAGATCAGATCAGCTGCGGATGGTGTTTAATAGAAGATACAGAGTTTACACCAGCAAACAATGTGTTTGGGGGTGTTGTGAAGAAAATAAGAAAGAACATTTCTGCTTCATTTCGCTGCCTTTCTTTCAGAGAATCAAAATTCTTGTTTGTAAGGGTGACGAACCTTGGCTCGTTGAATGAGGCTGAAGCTGGCTTCTTATTCGTCAGATACTTGTTCGCATTTTCAGGTCCACTTTAATTGGCTTGTGGCTCGTTGGTAGTATCACGCTGGTCATTAAGAGCTTCATCGTTTTAAAATTTTCAAATTTCGACACAATAGATAGATTTTATCAACCCATTATAATTCAATTTTGGCAGTCTTTTATTTGTATCATTATAACATTGCTGCTTTGTTATGGCTGGTGTCATTGTTGGGTTACGTGGTGGAGTAACACATAAAAGAGCTTCGGTTAGAGTCCCATTAGCAATATTGGCACCCCTAGAACGTCTCTCAGCCAATCATATTACGACATTCGGAAGTAACTATAGTGTAATATATAATAAGTTTTATGTTAATGATTTTGCCCAACTGTAGATAAAGTGTTTTAAGCATCTTTAAAGTACACTACAATACTCTGCTGTGCTAGAGTTGGAACACAGCAATGCGTGACGTAGTGTGTCACGTGACAAGAGTGATGAGCACTGGGAAATTTAGTAAGGACATGAGAACATGTTATAGTATCAAGCATGTGTAAGGTACGCTACGCTATAATATATAGAATAAATATTAAATTCTCGGTTTACGATAAATTCAACTCACGATGGATTTGTTGGAACATATCCCCATCTTAAATTGGGGACTATGTGTATGACTATTGTTATCCCTCATACTTCTTATTATTCTTGTTTTTATTCTTCCACACATTTCTGCGATTGTATTGCTGTATTGTACAAACATGGTTCAAACACCATTGCATAGATAATCACTCTGTGTTATGTCCTATTTATTTTTGGATAAATTTAAGTTTAAAAATTTTTGCTTTAAAAGACCGTTGCATTAACTCATGGGTCCTTGAGCAAGGCCTTTAACACACAATTGCTTGGATTGTATCAGTTGTAAGTCACTTTGGGTAAGAGTGCCTGCTAAATGCTGTAAATGTATATGAAATGTGAATGATGCAGGCCACCATAAGTATGGAAACCCTAGGACCAGGAGTGACAGATATCTTCAAGCATAAATGACCTGCTTAAATTCACGGTTCTCGAAGAAAAAAACCTTCAAAAATGGTCAGCAGAATTGAAGACCTTAGAAAACAAGACTCTTTTGAGAAGAACAATAAGCAGAAGGATGTCCAATGCAGGTCTAGAAAATGTGATAAAAAAAAGTCAGAAATAATTTTCTAAGAAAATAGAAAATTCTGGTTCAGCAGAATTGTGTGGACTGGGGAATCACAATTTGAGTTGCATGGTGATGGTCCAGAGAGGTGTCTTCAAAGAGCCAGAAAGAAATACAAAAGCAAAATACAACCCCAAATCAGAAATTATTGGGACACTATGGAAAATGCAAATAAGAAAAATATGCAGTTCTTACATTTACTTTGACTTTTATTTAATTGCAGACAATATGACGCCAAGATATTTGATGTTTTGCTGGTTAACATAATTTAATTCGTTAGTAAAATTCCATTCCTGCATTTCAAGCTTGCAACACATTACAAAAAAAGTTGGTACAGGGGCAATTTAGGTCTAGTAATGAGGTGAAAAAAAACTAAGTCTAACATCTCAATGTACTTTTTAACAGTCTGGATGGTCCTTTTCGTCTTTGGTCTGGAGCACACGCCGTCCAAAAAAGATCTGGACTACTGATTCATCAGTCCACAATACACGTTTCCACTGTGTGATGGTCCTTCATAGATGCCTCCAAGCTCAGAGAACTCAACACCATTTCAGGACATGGTTAACATAACATTGGCTTGTTTTAAGTGGCATTTGTGAATGTAACTCTGTATTATAGTGCTTGATAAAGATTTGCCAAAGTAATTCCTTCACCATATGGGTCTATCAGTTATTCTATCAGTGCCTTCTAAGGTAGCAGAGACCATGGGTATTCAGTTTAGACTTGCGCCCTTCTGCTTGGTACTGAAATTTCTCCATATTCCTCATATCGTTTAATCATATTATGCACTTTAGAGGGAGAAATATGTAAATCCCTTCCACTTTTTGTTTGAGGAATGTTTTTTTAAACAGTTCTGTAATTTTCTCTCACATTTGTTGACAAACTGGAGATCATCTGCCCATTTTGGCCTCTCAGAGACTCATCCTTTTGAGGATACTATTTTGCAACAAATCATGAATATAAATACCTGTTTATATCACCTGTTTGAATTTTTTCACCTCATTACTAGACCTAACTTGTGTGACGCTGATAGGGCAGACCAGATGCTTGCAGAGGCAAAAGGCGTGCAGCTCGTTTATGGAACACGATCCAAAGATCGGAAGTAAAAACACAGCAATATCTGATCCAACAGACGAGGGCTGGGCAAACGAGGCAAACAGTCTGTGGTCGTACCAGGAAGTCAGTTGTACCGATGAGTAAATCTGTAAACGAGAGACGTAATCCGTAAATCCAAAGAAGGATCAAGGTCTAAACCGTGAAACCAAATCCGGGGTTCTAAGCGCTCGGTATGCATAAATCCAGAGATAGGCAATACTTCGCGTCCATGCGGTGGAAACACCAAGCTTAAACAGGGACGTGAACACGTGTTGGGACGTGTTGACAATCAGTACTCTGGCGAAGCCAGATGTCAGGTGGATTGTGGGGATTGTAGTGCGTGCTGTTCTCGGTGATGGAGTCATTGGGTGGGACAACTTGCCCCATCCCAACTTTTTTTGGATGTGTTGTAGGCCTGGAATGCAGGAATTGATGTTTATTAAAAAATTAAGTTATGTTGAACAGAAAAAAATTTAATGTTTTGGGTTCCTTCTGTCTGTAGTGAAATAGAAGTCAGAGTATATGTACGACACAGTGCAGTTTAGTTTTTTCTTATTTGCATTTTCCATACCGTTTCAACTTTTTCTGACTTGGGGTTATACATCAGAATGCATCTCTACTACTACTGAACATGGAGGTAGAGGCATCATGGTGTGCTACAACTGCTAGATTAAAAAATTGCAAAAAGACTTCCCACAACTGAAAAGTTATTTCCTAAACATGAACGATCACATGCCATTTTTCATCAAGACAATACTCTTGCTCACACTGTGAAGACCAGCAAGATGTGGTTTGAGAACAAGTCCATCCATTAGGCTCATGTTTTGGCCTGGTCATAGTCCAGATTTAACCATATAGAGAATATTTGTTTTCACATTAAAAACAAACACAAAACTCAACTACTTATCAGCTGAAGCCATTACGACTGAGGGGAGTAACACTGACTCTTCATTCACTAAAAAGCTCTCCACAAGTTTGTCAACAAGACTTAAACATTTAAGAAAATCATAATAAAAGGCTAGCCCTTCCAAAGCTACTTTATCTACTTGTTTAAATCTTGCTAATTTCCTAACCAATTATTTGCTATTGAGCCCATTAAAAGCTTAGTATTTAGCAATTTCTTTTAGGAATCATAGACTTCATACATTAAGAAAATCAATGAGTTCTTAGGAAAATAAAATAACAGACTATGGTAAAAGTAAATCATGCTGTTCCTCCCTTCATCTCTCATTAGGTCTGATCCAGTCCGTCCATTTATCAGTGGTCATGTAGCTAACAGCATGGCTGCAGAAGTAATTGCTCTACTACATAGTCTTCTAACAGCACCAGAGTCAAACACTGCTCAAATCTGGACCACTGCAGTTGAGAAGGTAAGCGTTATTGGTTATTATATATACTGTTCATTAACTTGTCTTTTGTATGGAAGGATTATTTTCCCTTTTTCTCTATCCTTCTCTGTCCTAACACAGGTGTTATCTAGGGCTCTGATGTATATACCTCTGCTGGGTAAATATGCAGAGAGCATTTTGGAGGGTGGTAGCAGCAGTGGCAGGAAACTATCCAAGCTTCAAGTAGTAAGTCGACAAGCTGTGGCAGCCCTGTGTGCTTTAGGTGGCTTCAAGGAAACCATAAAAATTGGATCAGAGGTCCAGGTAAGGAATTTGTATATATAACTGAAGCTGACAGAAGAACCATTGTCTTTTCTTTGCTCCTGACGTGCTCCTGAAGTCATGACTTTTCATGTGTTTTTGTAGAAATTACCTCATTCTAGGTTTTACTTTTGTTTTTGTAGGTAGTAGGTAAGGGGTTGCAGGGAAATGTTGGTGTGGTCATGTCAATTAATGAGCAGGAAAGAATTGCTACAATCATGTTCCGCACCTGTGAATATAGCCATGAATGTAAAACCTCAGATGTCTTCACTGTACCCATCTCACGCCTCTGCACGCCACGCTCAGAGGTAAGGTTGCTGTACATTTTAATTACCGTTTCAGGAAAGAATATTATTTAGTTACAACTACTGCTGATGTGTCAAACTGGCTGGGATAAATATATGGCTTTGTAAAACACATTTGTGAATGTCACAGCTTTATACTAGTACATGACAAACCGAGTCCGAAACCGAGTCCAAAAATATACCTTTTATATTAATGTATATCAGTTTTTAAGTCCTTAACTGTAGTCGATTCTTCTGATATACTACCAGACAGTAGACACACCATCCCCTCCTAACACCCCCTGGTGACATCGCTAACAGTAACACCACTGTGCCACACTTAGCAAGGGGTGGGGAGATTATTCCAGCCTTTATTGACATGTTCTTTTCCGATCATTTTTATTATATCTTGTTATTGAAGATATGCTTGCAGAGCTTGCAGTTGAATTGCATGGCACATGCATGTTCAGACTGAAGGCACGCTTGTGGAACCTACTAGATAGCCTACTCTTTAGGAATGAACACAACAGTTGTGCAGTCAGGAGAGTTATATTCCAATAAAAAATAAATGCAATGAAATGTGAAATTATTATTTTCTTGAAGCAAAGCATTTCTCCCTGATCTGTTTTACAAATGGCATTTCATTATGATTCTGATCATTTTTAATTGCTGATTTGCGGAGTTTCGCTGTAATTTCCAGGAAGGCACAATGAAGTGCAGAATCTGAGAGGTCTGCATCACCTTGGATTGCACAATCTCATCAAAACTGAACTGAACTTGGGGAACAAGCTTGTGTTCTTGTGCCTGTTTGTGTGAATATTACAAGTATGCTGTTTGTAGACCTTTTATTTGCATGTCATCACCTTCCATAGTCTAGGTAATTTATTTCACATATGTGTAAAAGATATTTTGGCTTGTTGCTATCGATAAAACTCCAATGAAAAAAGTACCATGTGGCAGCCATTACCTCTGCCGCCATAATGAAGGCATGCGAGAGCCCAAGTACTGATAACTCTCCCATTATTGAGTAAGTGAATATCTGAACTTTATTTACAGCAAGGGCCATTAGGGGCACAGATGTGAATCAGAGCCATTCGAAAATTAAATGGGTTCTCCCTTGGTCCATCCCACATCTTTCCACGAAAGCTGTGGGAATGGAAATTGGACTTAGATCCTATTACACAGACTGGGTTTTCTACCCCCCCTTGTTGTGGTCCCTTCCACCCTCCCTTCTTTTCACACCACTTCCGCCCTTCGGTCATGGGAACCAAACCACTGCGCAACCCACTTCGCTCACTATCACCCACACACCCCCCATGACGAAAACACCCCACCCTGAGCAACACCACCCCCTGTGTGCCCAATCTCAAAAACTGTTGCCCCGCCCCAGCCTTGGCTTTATGCGTTGCATTAATAATGTGATATTAAATGGGAAAAACAAACATTGCCTAATCAGTAAGTTACTTGGAACCATTTTATCTATTTGAGTTTCATATATGAGTAAATCTGGCTCTGTCTGTCCAGTGCCTCACCCGCCCTTGACCGCACTGCACATCACTGGAACACATTCATGTAAAAAGTAAAAGTGTACTACTGTTGTTAGGGAAACTGACATCTACAGTGGTTTGAAAAAGTGTTTGCCCCCTTCCTGATTTCCTATTTTTTTGCATGTTTGTCACACTTAAGTGTTTCAGAACATCAAACCAATTTAACTATTAGTCAAAGACAACACAAGTAAACACAAACTGCAGTTTTAAATGATGTTGTTTATTATTAAGGGAGAAAAAATACAAACCTACTTGGCCCTGTGTGAAAAAGTGATTATGCCCTCTTGTATTTTAAAAAACATACAGTGGGGCAAAAAAAGTATTTTAGTCAGCCACTGATTGTGCCAAGTTCTCCTACTTAGAAAGATGAGAGGGGAGGTCTGTAATTTTCATTCATCCTAGGTACACTTCAAAACTATGAGAGACAAAATGAGAAAAAACAAATCCAGGAAATCTCACTGTAGGATCTTTAAAGAAAATTTTTAATTGTAAATATGGTGGAAAAATAAGTATTTGGTTCAATAACAAAAGTTCAGGCTCAATATTTTGTTAAACATACAACCTTTGTTGGCAGTGGACAGAGGTCAAAACGTTTCCTGTAAGTTCTTCACCAGGTTGGCAACACACTGTAGCTGGTATTTTTGGCCCATTTCCTCCATGCAGATCTCCTCTAGAGCAGTGATATTTTTGGGGGCAACAACAGGGACTTTCAAAAACTCCCTCCACAAATTTTCTATGGGGTTGGAGGTCTGGAGGGACTGGCTAGGGCCACTCCAGGACCCCTTGAAATACTTTTTACGGAGCCACTCCTTCATTGCCCGAGCGGTTCAGGGTGTGTTTGGGATCATTGTCATGCTGGAAGACGCAGGCCACGTTCCATCTTCAATGCTCTCACTGCTGGAAGGAGGTTCTGGCTTAAAATCTCACGAAACATTGGGCCCCGGTTCATTCTTCCCTTGTGTGGACACGGATCAGTCGTCCTGTCCCCTTTGAAGCAAAAAACAGCCCCAAAGCATGATGTTTTCCACCCTCATGCTTCACAGTAGGTATGGTGCAACTCAGCATTCTTTTTCCTCCAAACATGACGAGTTGAGTTTTTACCAAAAATCTCTATTTTGGTTTCATCTTACCACATGATATTCTCACAGTTCTCTTCTGGATCATCCATATGGTCTCTGGCAAACGTCAGACAGGCCTGGACATGTACTGGCTCAAGCTGGGGGACACGTCTGGCACTGCAGGATCTGAGTCCCCCTCGGCGTAGTGTGTTACTGATGGTAGCCTTTGTTACTTTGGTCCCAGCTCTCTGCAGGTCATTCATCAGGTCCCTCCGTGTAGTTCTTGGATTTTTACTCACCATTCTCATGATCATTTTGACCCCATGGGATGAGATCTTGTGTGGGGCCCCAGATTGAGGGAGATTATGTCTTGGTCTTGTATGTCTTCCAAAAAATCCTGAAGGAGAATTTCCGTCCGGCCATCTATTTGTGACCTCAAGCTGAACGAACTTGGGTTCTCTGTAGCAGGACAAGATCCAAAACACACCAGCAAGTCCACTTCGAATGGCTGAAGAAAAACCAAATGAAGACTTTGTAGTGGCTTGTAGTAGTAAAAGTCCTGACCTAAATCCTAGTGGAGATGCTGTGGCATGACCTTAAAAAGGCCGTTCATGCACCATGTATCAAAAACCTAAGACTACACTTTAAATTGATTAATTTTTAATGAATAAACGGGCACCACCGGATCATTTGTGGAACTGGGCAGATCCGGAACACCAGTATATATATATATGAGAGTATGAAAAATATCCCTGATCACATTCTTTGTATGAAATAGCTAAGCACATATGGGTGTGTTTGGACTCATTATGAAGCAGTTCTCATGTATTTTCTTAATTGAGTGATCCAGGCAAAGATAATCTGTTCCCAACAAAAGTTAATACTATTATTAAAAAGTTTGCCTCTTAAAAAGGAAGGCAATAGTTCCTTGTGTCATAAATCCAGGACTGTCTTTCTGGCTCCAGGCCGACTGAGAAAAAAAGGTCGTTATTCTTGCAACAGTCAGAGAGAAATTGAGGAAAATGGTGGTCTGAACGTTGAAACCCCCTTTTAAGGTTAACACATGGACTTAGTTTATGATTGCGAGATGTCAAAGGTTGTAGGTCTGTTTAAACACACATCCAATTCTGTTGGTTTGAGAAAGAGTCTGGCGTTGATGGGGCCATTGTGGCCATTACTCAATTGTAGACTCTGTCCAGATGGGGCCATTGGCATTCTGAAGTGTCGTAACGTTTATGACTTGTGGAAGAGGGTAGAAAGAGAGGGGGATACAGCTATTACGCTATAACCAAAACCCTCCAATGTGGCTGAATTACAACAATTCTGCAAAGGTGAGTGGCTAAAATTCCTCCACAACGCTGTAAGACTCATTGCAAGTTATGGCAAACACTTGGTTGCAGTTGTTGCTGCTAAGGGTGGCCCAACCAGTTATGAGGTTTAGGGGGCAGTCACTTTTTTACACATTCATTTAAAAAATGCATTTTGTGTTTACTTGTGTTGTCTTTGACAAACATTTAAATTAGATTGATGTTCCGAAACACTTAAGTGTGACAAATATGCAAAAAAATAGGACCTCAGGAAGGGGGCAAACACTTCTTCATACCACTGTAGTAGCAGCCTCACGTTCTGCCCATGGGCCGTGTTTTTTAGTCTGACGGGAGACAAACAAATAAAATAAATATAAAATAAAATCTTTCTACACGTTTCACAAGAAGCATCTTTACTACTTCAAACCTTAAATTATGTCTCCCTCAGAAAATAAAAATAAAAACTTCCCCCATTATTTATTTATTTATTTATTTATTTATTTATTTATTTAGCATTATTTCTCATTTTTATTCATTTAGTTTTTTAATTTCCATAACAGTAGTAAACTTTTTTACGTGAATGTGTTCATTACTTACAAGTAGGCTATGTCTTCATTCCAATTGTGAAATTTCTGCAAGCATGTTTTCATTCCACAACTGCATGTTCTGAAGCATAACTTCATGCTGAAAGATTATGTCAATAAAGGCAGAAATTAGAGACAAATTGATTCAATGGTTACAGGGAAAGTTATTGATGCAATGGTTACAGGGAAGGTTTTTGTTAGGTTTTCTCAAACACTGTAGTGACTTGAATAAATGCAGCTGACGTTTATGTGTTACGAATATTGTGTGGACTATACAGTGGTGCTTGAAAGTTTGTGAACCCTTTAGAATTTTCTATATTTCTGCATAAATATGACCTATAACATCATCAGATTTTTACACAAGTCCTAAAAGTAGATAAAGAGAACCCAGTTAAACAAATGAGACAAAAATTTTATACTTGGTCAAGTATTTAGTGAGGAAAATGATCCAATATTACATATTAGTGAGTGGCAAACGTATGTGAACCTCTAGAATTAGCAGTTAATTTGAAGGTGAAATTAGTGTCTGGTGTTTTCAATCAATGGGATGACAATCAGGTGTGAGTGGGCACCTTGTTTTTATTTAAAGAACAGGGATCTATCAAGTCTGCTCTTCACCACACGTTTGTGGAAGTGTATCATGGGAGATTTCTCGGGGACCTCAAGCACCAATTCAAGCACCACTGTATACCTGTGCATTGAATATTGAGATAATGATTGCTATCTGCTCTGGTTATTTACCTGATATGAAAGCCTATATCATACATGACTGGGGAAATTTGATTACTTTCTTCTGGCAGTTATCTTTATATATCCCATTAGAGCAGCACCAGACAAAAGTTCCATCATCCCCTTGGCAATTGCAAATTCGAAAATCATCTCTGAATATCACTTTTATCTAATCATCCATGCTCATTGATTGCTTCTCTTTACCCCACTGTAACATTGTTTTCTTCTGCTTGGATATTAGTGCTGTTTTTGCTTGACTCTTCTATATGTAAATCCCATTTCATTAAGGTGATTTCTTAAAGTTCTGTCACAAACAGTGGCTTCTGTTTCTACTCATTTGTTTTTTATTTGTATGTTGTATATTGTCTGTTTTAAGTTATATTGCTTGCGTTTTATGTCCTAACGTGTTGATGTCTTCCTTGGTCTACCCATATGTTTTCCTTTTATAACCTTTTAATTTGTTTATATTTGCACCAAATTTTTTACACCAATCTTTTGCCACACTCTATGATGGATCCCAAAATTTTTGCCAGGGATAGATATTTAGGCTGTGCTGTCAACAGCATTTTTGGAGACTGAACATAAAACGACACATAGACAGATGGCATACAAAGCAAAAACGCAATTTATAGTAAGGGCTATATTGCTTTCTATTTGAATGCTGGCTGGTGAATTGTCCGTTGTTTCATTCTATATGAATTATACACCTGTACTTGTGCTCATTGCACAAACTCTTCATACTATGAACATCTAGTCTTCATATAAATAATATTCTGTTGTTCTTCTTTAAAAGTAGCAGTTATATTTCTTCATGTATTGCATACAACTCCAAATCAGAAAAAGTTGGAAAAGTATGGAAAAGGCAAAAAAAGAAAAGAAATAAAAACAGTGTTCTTTTATATTACCGTATTTTTCGGACCATAAGGTGCACTTAAAATTCTTTAATTTTCTCAAAAATCGACAGTGCGCCTTAAAATGCAGTGTGCCTAATGTATGAATTAATTCTGGTTGTGCTTTCTGACCTAGAACCGATTGTAGATGGTACACGGTGTTCATAAATCTGTCAGAATGTTTTAGCACGGCCTTTGACTCCATGACTTTAGTTCGCTCTTAGATTTATCATCTACGCCGCCCAAGGAGGTTGGGTCCCTTTTTGAGTCTTGGTCCTCCCAAGGTTTCTTCCTAGAACTAGGGAGTTTTTCCTTGCCACTGTCGCCCAAGGCTTACTCAATTTGGGATTGGACGTAGTTATTAGGAGATAATCTAAACTTGTAAAGTTGCTTTGAGACAATGCTCCATTGTAAAAAGCGCTATATAAATAAATCTGACTTGACTTGACTTGACTTGGTAAGTTACGAAGGTTACGGCCACCGTAGTCAGGAGCATTGCGGAGTAATAGGATCTGTGCTTCAACATTAGGGTATGTGCATCCATTCATTCATTTTCGAAGCGGATTTCAAACTCAACGCTATCAGTCAACAGGGAAATAGAGCAGCTGCGAGAGAATTCAACATTAACAAATCAATGGTACGGAAGTGGAGGAAGCAAGAAGACGCCCTGCGCCAGGTAAAGAAGACCAAACTGAGTTTCCGAGGGAATTTAAGAGTTTTGTTTCATTTAATGCGCCTTATAACCTGGTGCGCTTTATGTGTATAAAAATAGACCCGTTAGCAGTCGATCATTGATATCGCGCCTTATAACCCGGTACGCTTTATATCCCGAAAAATACGGTAACTAATCATGGGCAAGCTTTACCTTGGGCAGGAAACAGTGCAGTCCAGACAAACTTGAATATACTGTAATAAGAATTTATTTAAAGTAGAGTTATTTCTTTACAATAGAGAATAATTATAGAAATAATTTAAGACAGTGATAGGTCAATACATCACTGATTGCATCTAACACTTCGACTATGAAGCCTTGAAGAAGCCAAGCAGGAGTCTCCGATGGGTAAAAAGGTACCAGCAGTACATCCACTCTGTGGGGGAGGCTTCAGCCTGATGCTCGGTGCATCCCACCTATTAATACTACCAAAAAAGAACAAGGGCACTAGCCCTGGCTTTTGTGGGTGCATTTCAATTGGCAATTGGCTAGCTGAAACAACAAGCTGGGGGGTGACACTGTTCAGGCACCACCCCGCCCCAATCCATGGCCCAGTATCTGATATAAGTGTCCCAGATATTGCATATCTGAGCGAAACATATTATACAAGTGACCTGTAAGGCTATGGACCTGCTTAGGCAGCCTTCAAAATCACATATTTTCCTTATTTTTATCGTGTTCTTACATTTACTTTGACTTTTATTTCATTGCAGACAGTATGAGCCCAAGATATTTCATGTTTTGTGGTCAACTTAATTTTGTTTTATCTATTAATATACATACAGACAGAGTATTGTCCATGTGGTTATATCACATATTGTTGAATGAAGGATCAGCAGTCATGGGTCTTCAGTTTAGGCTTGCACTCTTGCCCTTTATGCACTGAAATCCCTTCAGTTTTCTTGAATCATTTAATGATATGATGAACTGTAGAGGCAGAAATATGCGAATCCTATTTAATCATTCTTTCTGGAACTTAAAAGAAAAACATTTTTTGACAAACTGGGGATCCTGTACCGCATCTTTGCTCCTCAAAGACTCCACTAGCCGTTCATTGATAGTGTTTTTGTACCATCATCTGTTGACATCACCTGTTTTAAATTACACAGTTATTCATTTATTTTTATTATTTATTTGTTTATTTTTACCTCATTACTAGCCCTAAATTGCCTCCCGTGTTTTGGAATGTAAGGCAGGTTCTTGTTATTGCCCTTGGAAAATTGGAAAAATCCTCGTTATAGCCATTTTATTCATAGTGTTCATAGTTTCTTATAACTTTATTGGTCATCAAAAATACACTACTTGGAAATATCTGCAGAACATGATTAAACACAGTTGTGGAAATAATGGTGAGTTAATGCTCTACCACAAATGAGAGTTAAAGGTTACCTATGCTACTCAGTGCAGTACAGCTCTTAGTGGACATGAACAAAAAAAACAGTGTAACAATGTTTGTGAAAAATGACATACTGTTATCAATTGTGCAGTTGTGTAATGCCAATATAAATATTGTATCAGCAATTGTAATGTGTCACTTTGTAGATTGTGTTATTAGTGACGTTTTAATTAAGGCCTTCACACTGGAATGTTGTTGGACTCAATTGAACAGACATTGAACTCAGAGTTGGGAAGGTTAGATAGAAAGAGAGTGTATTGGAATGGTGTAGCGGATTATGGCTATACCTTTACATTAATTAAGTTTTATGAGTAAATGGTTGAAGCCATTTGAAGGTGTAAATCACCTGGAGGTTTCCTGGAGATGCTCTCCCATCATGGAAAAGGGGTGAGATTGTCAGAGTTTTATTGGAAGTTAAAAGCCTTCATGGCGCCTGAACTACACTCACTGACAAAGAAAATAATGCACCAAGAAGGAGTAAGGAGTTGTTTGGATCAAATTAAACTTTATATGTATGAATGTAATGAGTGAATATAAAGGCATCCAGGTTTCGTATGGTATCCTGCAGCACATTTGGATATGGACATATGGATCCTGCACACCCGTAGGTTGCCGAAGCTGGTGTCCCAGCTGGTCCCATAAATTTGGTGACTGGGTAGGCCAAGGAGGTGTTGCAATCTGGTGGATACATTCCTGGGAAACTCTTGCTGTTTGTGGGCAAGCATTATCCTGCTGAAAAACACCAGTTGGAAGCTGCCATGAGAGGCAACACATGGCTGCAGAATGTCCTAGTGATGACCGACTGTCATAGCGATGGCTTCCAAAATCATCACACCAACAGTTAAGAGAATGTATCGCTCCACAGGAAGAGCAAGATTGAAGTGCTCACCACATGTCCTTTGTACTCGAACTAGACTGTTGTTGTTTGATCCCAAACAGAACCTGGATTCATTGCTAAAGATGATACTGTTCCAATTCATAGCAGTCCAGGTTTCTAGTTCACAAAAACACTGAAAATGAAGGTGACGGTGACCGGCTGTCATGTCCCTGACACCAAGTTTCACTCTGCTAAGCACCTATAAATGGTGCAGTGAAGGTGCCACCTGTGATCTGTATGGTGGACAACAAAACTATGAGAGGTTCCTGTGCTTGTCAACGGATCAAGTGATCCTGTTACATGGGTTCTAGGATTCCACACTAAATTAGCAGAGGAACAAAGGTGCGGACCAACAGACAGGCGACAGACCTTGACGTACTATAGAAGCATTTATTTAAACAACCCCAACGGGTAGGTGTTTGTGCGAGTGTATGGGTGAACCGGTAAGCCAGAGTGTGGAGCGCCGAATCTAGGAAGCCCAGCGGTCAAGAGAGCGACTAAAGGAAGGAAATAAAACGAAAGGAAACCACCTTAGTTAGCAATGGGCTAGAGTGGTGGCGAAACACCAAAATACACCAGTGTGAGAGCTGAAAACTGACGAGAGATAGCTGCATAAACAACCACAGGCTAGTAGCAGTGATGCTAAGCTAAGCTGTGTGCTAAGCTAGTAGAAAATGAAGCCAGTTACTGGGCAAGAAGTGGAGAGATACTGGCAAGTTCTTGGAGATCGATCGGCAGTATATATCTGGACTGCTGATGAGATGAAATGTTGAACAGTGAGCAGGGAGGAGACAAGGAGAACGGGAGCCAATCGATCTCTGTGAAAGCAAGCACAAACACATACACGCCGCACTCGTTCCTTTGGACCATAGCTCTCCCAGTCGACCAGGTATTGCACCTCGCTGTCCCGGCGCCAGACATCCAGGAGGCGGCGCACCATAAACACCTGGTTGCCGTCCAGAACTTGGGCAGGTGGCGGGGGATCGGCTGGAGGGCTAAGGCCCGAAGAGGTAATCAGTTTAATCTGTGAAATATGAAAGGTCGGTTGAATGTGCATGTGTTTAGGCGGATTTAAATGTACAGACGAAGGATTGATTACCTTGTCGACGGTAAACAGACCAATGTACCAGGGTGCTAGCTTCCTGGATTCGACACGCAGGGCAATGTTGTGTGCCGAGAGCAAGACACATTGGCCGGGGTTGATAACCAGACCTGGCCTGTGGTGGCGGTTAGCCGAGCATTGGGCGATGCCACGAGCCTTAATGAGGGCTGCCCTGGCGGTCCTCCAAGTCTTCCGGCAGTGATGAAGGTAGAGGGCGATGGAAGGGACTGCCACGTCGAGTTCTTGGTCTGGGAAGAGGGGTGGAAGGTAACACAATGACACTTCGTACGGCGAAAGGCCCGTGGCGGAGTTGGCCAGCGTGTTGTGGGCGTATTCGGCCCAGGCCAATTGTGAGCACCACTCCGCTGGTTGGCCGTCTCGGCCTGTCCGTTGGACTCTGGGTGGAAGCCAAACATGAGGCTCACCGTGGCCCTGAAGGCCTTGCAAAATGACCTCCACACCTGGGAGACGAATTGGGGCCCCCTGTCCCACGCAATGTCTACTGGAATTCCGTGGACCTTGAAGACTTAATTGAATAGTATCTTTGCCATCTCAGAGACCGTCGGGAGCTTGGGCAGGGAGATGAGCCGAACAGCCTTGGAGAAGCGGTCCATGACGGTGAGGATGGTGGAGTTCCCATTAGACACGGGGAGCCCGGTGATGAAGTCGGCCGAGATGTGTGACCACGGGCGCCCAGGTGTGGGAAAGTTTGAAGGAGGCCCGCAGGGGGCTGGTAGAGACTGTAGCCTAGCTGTTAAGGTACTGGACTATGGACCAAAATGTCCACGGTTCAATCCCACCTCTGCCAAGTTGCCACTGTTGGGCCCTTGAGCAAGGCCTTTAACCCAATATTGCTTGGATTGTAAGATTGTATCAATTGTAAGTCACATCTGCTAAATGCTGTAAATGTAAATGTGAGAGGCCTTGTTGCGTGCGCAGGTGGTGCAGGCCGCCACGGACTTCCTGACATCTGCGTCCATCGAAGGCCACCAGAATTGGCACCGGAGGAGTTTCAGGGTTCGGTGGTAGCCAGGGTGGCTGGCAAACTGGGAGTCATGGGCCCACTGCATGGCTGCGGTGCGGGTCGAGGTGGGCACATAAAGCCGATTAGTTGGTGCACCCTCGGGGTCGGGTTCGGTCCCCTGTGCCCCCTGGATGGCCTGCTGAACCTTCTAGGTGAGATGGCCGATAAGGCTCCTCGGGACCCTCAATGGCGAACTGGTGGGACAGGGAGTCTGGCTTCACTTTCCATCAGGGAGGGTCAGGAAGAAGTTGAATCGGCCGAAGAACAGGGGCCAATTGGCCTCCCAGGAATTGAGGTGCTTGGTCGTGCAGATGTACTCGAGGTTCCGGTGGTCTGTCCAGACGATGAAGGGCTGTTCCATGCCTTCCAGCCAGTGTCTCCACTCCTCGAGGGCTAATTTAACTGCCAATAACTCCGGGTTGCTGACATCGTAGTTCCGTTCAGCGGGCGAGAGGCGCTAGGTGAAGAAGGCACAGGGGTGAAGCAGGTTGTCCGGGGCTACACGCTGGAACAGGACGGCCCCCATGCTGGTGTCCGAAGCGTCAACCTCCATGATGAATTGCCACTTTATCCTGCTGGAAGTAGCCATCAAAAGATGGTAAACTGTGATCATAAAGAGATGGAAATGGTCAGCAACAATACTTAGGTAGGCTGTGGCGTGTAAGCGATGCTTAATTGCTATTAAGGGGCCCAAAGTGGACCAAGAAAATATTCCCCACACCATTACACCACCACCAGCCTGAACCATTGATACAAGGCAGGATGGAAACAAAAACGTTTTACTTGCAGCTGCTAATCATATTGGACCTAGACATTGCTCTATCCTAGACTGAACTGTACAGATAAATTATGCAAACATTCATTATACAGGCACTACTGCCTGGTCCTGGGCATGCTGTTCTGTTGTAGCCTACTAAATATCTAAACCATTTCCCCCTCTCTACTGCTTACAAATGGTCATCATAAAATCAAAATTTTATAGAGTTTATTGTTTTTCTGTTATCAGGATGTATAGTCTCTGGACTATCCCTAAAAACTGGATGCTATAATTGTGTTCCTTTTCCCCCTTTCTCAGAATTAAACCTCACTCTTGTTTACATACGCTATTTGTTTATTAGTTTTTGTTGACCAGCCAAATAATTCAAATGGCCACCAAAATATGATGTCCTAGCAATGACATAAAAGTGAAAGAAATTCTAAGAAACACTACATTTTGTTTTGTTGTTTGTTTGTTTGTTTGTTTGTTTGTGTTTTTAATTTGCAATTTCCATACTGTCCTAACCTTTTCTGGTTTGGGGTTGTAGACAACGATTTGTTTTTCTCTTATTCCTTTGTTATATCATGCACCAGTACACCAAGACGAAGTCCTTGTTTGTGGAAACTGATTAGGGAAGCAGTCAGATATTTGAATTGCAGCTCCCACGAAGACACTTGAATATTCTATTTTGCATCCACATGCTCATGTCCCTTTCTGTTGCAGGCATTGCCACTCTGTAAGCTTTCCATCACTAAGAGGGTTGTGCAGGCAGTCCAGTCCATGTTGCTCCCACAGGAGGGCAGTCTCTCCATCCATACCTCCCTGCCAGCCTCTGGAGATGGTGACAGCCCAGTTTTGGCTGCTGTACGCCTGCTGGCTGAAATAAGAACTAGGTCAGAAAGCAAAACTATTACCAAAAATCTGAATGCTCGTTTTGTCTTAGTACCACATGGAAAACTTTCTATAGGTGTACATCTCATTATTCTATTACCGATACAATACTGATATAATACCTCACATAGAGCTGTCTTATTATATCCTATTAAATCAATATCATGGTAATGCGTGGAGGAACATCTGTAGTCTTGCTGCACAGCTCCACACTTGTTGGCACAGTTTAATGTTCTAAATTCAGAATACTTCACACATTCCTTACTAAATACACTATATGGTCGCTAAAAGTTTGGTATTATGTGACAGTTAATTGAGCTTAATATTTGATATATATTTTGTAAATACTCTTAAATTGCTAAAGGTTTGTGGTAACCTCTTCTAGTTTGGGATCTCTGCAAAATCATCCACACTCACTGCTAACAGGTTGATCATAGAAAAATGTGGAATCTCCATAGACAGTGAGCGGTAGTAGAATAGGTTGTTCAAAACAATTTCCGCCCTGACTTTCTAAAACAAAAAGTCCATCAAATATGATTTACTACCTTTAATAGAGGTTTGCTGGCAGGCACAGATAACTGATTTACATGTAACTTCATTAGACATCTTTGAGATTAATTTCAAATCTAGTGGAAATCCTTCTCGGAAGATGTATTGTATTGTAACAGCAAAAGAGGGCAAACTACATACAGTACTAATACCCATGGTTTAGATGTCTATTTTGGTTGTCCTTTTTACCATGTAGTTTATTGGACCATGACACACAAGCAAGTAGTCCTTACTTGTGACAGCCCTGCTCAGTATAAACTTAACTTACAATCATAGTGAACAATCATAGGGACTTACAATCATAGTGAACATGACAGCACGCAGTTTGAAACTCAACCACATGTTGCCATAAATTAATTTCTAAAGCTTTTTGAAACTTATCAGTCTGGAAAATATTACAAAGCAATTATATGGCTCTTGGTCTCCACTGAATGACCACCAGGCACGTATTGTGCAAAAGCATGGAATATTTAATCTACCCATGACTGGATTTTCTGTGAGAATTATCCACAAACTCACAAAGAACCCTCATGCAACAGTCAGGCAATATGTTGTCTTCACTGAGGTCAGTGTTCATGGCCATCTACTATCAAAATAGGTCCCATCATAGACTAGCAAGGACAGAAACATTGCTCACAGTGGTAGGAGTGTGTAGTTTGATGATGCTTTGCTGCATTATGACCTGAAAGTTTTACCATGACTGAGGAAACCAGTTATTCTGTTTTCTATCATAGAATATCATAGAAAAAGGGAGAACATCAGGACACAAAGTTTCAAAACATACAGCTTTGTATGACTCTAACAGTAACACGTCTGTATGAGGATGGTTTAATCCCTAGTGAGTTATTATCTTAACTCATAAGTGGTTTTCTTATGGCCACACAGCTGTTTAGTCCCAATCTTTTGAGTTCCCCTCGCATTTTGAATGGAGAAATGCTATTCACTGCATAAGCTGGATAAAAAAAATTCTGTCTGCTGAAACATATTAATCACTGCAGTAATTATGCACTCAAATGGTCTTAAGAATAAGTTTTTTGGCCTGGCAGTGTATATATTGTGTGTCTCTGTCTGTCTGTTCGTCTCTCTGCCATCACAGAGCGTGTCTGGTAATGGCTCAGCTACTGGAGGACAGTTCATTTTGTGAGGAGTTTATCCAGCAATGTCCTGCTGCTGTAGAAGTTCTAAATTTGGTTGCACAGGAGTGTAGCCCTGGTAAGTGCAGCTATTTACTTCTTGTGCAACATATAGATTTTCCCAGGATTGTGTGCTTCATGACTTGAGATTTAAGATGCTCTTTCAGATTATGGAGCTTATCTTAGGAATGTTTCTCATATTTGTATCTGCTAACCTGCTGGTAGGTCCTGCATGATCATGATTTTTTTGCGCAGCCTACAAATTGACAGGTGTCATGATAAAAAAGGCAGATAAGCCACAACATTATGACCACTCACAGATTGAATAACAAATAACTTTGATTAGCTCATTACAACTAATTAATGCATGTGAAGGTCTGGAATATACACTCATTGACAAAAAATATGTCACCAAGAAGGGGTTGTTAAAATCAAATGAAAGTTTATAGGTATGAATGTAATGATGATATATTTAAGAGACAAGTAATGGGTACCGTGATAACAAATTTCCTTCTGCTAAGCACCTGGAATTGGTCCAGGCAGAGACAGGGTGTGTAATGAAGGTGCCACCTGTGTCTGGATGGTGGAAAATGAAACTTTGTGCTTGTCAGCAAATCAAATGATCCTCTGTACTGGTGGTCTGTCTGTACCACCTATAGCCTGGTGGGAAGTTTGTTGAAATGACCATTCTGCTTCTCTCAGTCCAATGATGCACTCCCTCTTAAAGTCTGTCAACTGGACAAAGTATTTCTGAGTGTGTCGTAGAGATGGGTTTAGCAGTCAACAATGTCTTAACAGGAGGTACATTACCCAAAAGTAGCTTCTAAGAGCCTTTTTATAGGGCAGCAGGGGAAGCACTTTTATGTCCTCTTGTGACAAGACCCAGTGTCTAATCAGACCACATTTGTAATCATTTATATATCTACCTATAACTGCATGCCGAATTTTGCAGCAGTCTGACATGTCTATCTGGGTGCATTATTTTTTTGTCAATGAGTATATTATACCATAAGAGAACAGTTTGTTCACATAGTTTGGCATACTGGTTATGGCAGAAATGGGCAGGCATGAAGACCTGAGCAACTCTATTGACCACATTCATGTTTCATTGCTTGTAATTGCATTGAAATCCAGTTTATTTCTGGCTGAAAGCCACAATTTACATTAGAATGTCTTTCATTGACATCCAATGTAAATTGGCCTTGTTTCCCTCATGCCTTTTAGCAGCACAAGTCTGCATAATGACTTGCATGAGACATTCATTCATTTTACAAAAAAAAGCAGTGCTACGGTAGGTGGATGTAAATAGAAATAAATATTTCTACCACTACTAATTGTACTACTACTATGACTACTACTATTACTAATAATAATAATAACAGTAATAATATACTCTTAAGCTCAGGAGAGTTTTGTTATAGTTGACCAAACCTGTTTAATATACATGCTGAAAGTGTCTAAAAATGTTTGTGGATAAAGGTATGCATGAGGCACTATGGCAGTATACACAAATTGCAGCAAAAGAAACAAAGTGCTTGGACAACCATGTAGTCCAAACTTCAGATCAGAGGTACTGGTAGAGCTTATTTCATGGTCTAATTGTAACAAGATTATTAAGAATAATTCTAATAGTTTTGCTATATTTATATCTGAATAATCAGAGTCTCAAAAATGTGAGCTCTGGACAGTCAGTCCAGCCTGTTTATCTGCTATCTGGGCCTGACTCTGGGTAGTCAGTCCTTAACTAATCCTGTCATAAGTCTTAAGACTGTCATAATATTACTCTTTTAAAGGAAATGACAGCAGCTCTTTCCCAAGTGAGATTTACAGGGTTCAGTCCTAAAAGGGCAGGTTTACCCTCAAAATTAGTCCACTTATCTGTAAAGCCTGTGTTGCTTTTTGAGTTCTGTTTAAACTGTTTCTGTTTTTATGTCCAAAATAATAGCTTGTTGTTCTTCTATGTTTTAAGTATTGAAAACTCCACATCAGACATTTTTATTTTTACCACTGCTACTCGATGTATTTGGCTGCATAGATTCGGTACATATTTAGCACTTTCCTTGTTGTGAAAGGCTGGATTGCTGTTAGAAGCATCTCCCAACAATTTACTAGTTACTGGTCATATAACTTTGTCTACATACTCTCTGCTGTGAGTGAGAAAGTCAATTGGGTGTGCAAGCAAATCTGCAATCCTCCTATTTTAGTAGATGGATAACAATCAGTTGATGATTAAGTGCTTTCAAATGAATATGTCTATTATAATTGATCCCATAATGCCCTGTCTATTGATGTACTTAGAGCATATAAACTTGAGTACAACAGGTGCATGTTTTAAATAAAGAGTAAAGATGTGTACTAAATTAACTGACTCAATTGCACATGATAATGAGGCCTATTAGCTGTCCTCTTAAGGCTCTATTTTATTTAAGCAAATAATAGTCGGAATCTTCTTCTGCTGTTGATGTATACAGGCACCAGTGTAGAGAAGCAGCCCTAGAACTAGACACTTTTCGTCCTGTGTTAATGGAATTCTTGTGCAGATGTAGATGTAAAAACACTTTAATGCAGATTGCAGAAAACTGTAGATCAAGTAGTACTTGGCAGAGCTGATACCATGATCAAGGAAGTGATTTACCCAAGTCTAGAGTCATCCAGCCCATTTCAGGCGTGTTGGAACTTATGAATTTATTTGCTGTAGTGGCACTTTTTTCAAAGTCTCACTTTACTTTAAGGGCAAATTGGGGCATGCCAAAACAATTTATATATATTTTTTCATTCTTTGGACTTGACAGATTTTACACTGGCTGTCTCGGTATTTTAGTAGCTTGTGTGTATGCAGGTCAACGACTGGACATGGTTGAGGGTCAGTGTGAGAGATTAAGAATGTTGTATCGTGACTCTGCCCGTCCCCCACCTCCTCCACCTCTTAAGATTGACAGCAGACAGGTGAGTTACCTTTATGTATATATTTGTCTATATATTGTGTGTATATACAAAAATAATTAACATGCCCAGATAGAAATGTCAGACTTCTTCAAAACTTGGCATGCATGTCTCAGGCAGATATGTAAATGATTAAAGCTGTGGTCTGATTAGACACTGCATCTTGCCACAAGAGGGCATAAAATTGTTTTCTTTGCTGCCCTGTATAAAGGCTCTTAGAGACTACTTTTGGGTATGATACGTGTTGGTGACAGATTGTTGACTGCTAGACATGCCTTTACTTCACACTCAAACATATTTCGCCCAGTTGACAGATTTTGAGAGAGGCACATCATTGGACTGAGAGGAGCAGGATGCTCATTTTGATAAATTGCCTGCCATCTAGGGCATTGTAGCCTAGCTGTTATTAGGTGTTGGGAGCAGTAGTTCCATGAAGGCATGCACACATGGTGATCAGTCTCAGGACGGCCCAGACAGACCACCAATAGAGAGACTTGTTTAATCCACCAATAAGCACGAGCACCTCCCACAGTTTCATTATCCACCATCGAGACACAAGGGGCACCTTCAATACATGCCCCTGTCTCTGCTCAGATCATTTCCAGGAGCTTAGCAGAAGGAAATTTGTTGTCATTGCTTTCATTATATGTCCTGCAATTGACGGTCAGTTTCGAACATGGAGGCCTCGTGGTGTGTGTTTCAATCCTGCCTTTGATGTGGAGCGACGCACTGCCCCCAATTGTTGGTGTGATGATCTGGGGATCTACAACAGTTGGTCACCCCTAGTAGTGATACGAGGCGCACTATCAACATCGCGATATGTGCAGGACATCCTGCAACCACATGTGTCGTCTCTCATGGCAGGGCTTCCAACTGGCATCTTTCAGAGGGATAATGCTCATCCACACACAGCAAGGGTTTCCCAGGAATGTCTCTGCTTGAATGCAACACTTCCTTTGTTTGCCCAGTCACCAGATTTATGGCCAATCAAGCATTTAAGGGACTAGCTGTGATGCTAGCTTTAGCAGCCTACAAGTGTGCAGGGTCTACAGGCCCAGCTGCAACATCTGTGGACAGCTGTACCGTGGGATACCATATAGCGTACCTATATGCCTGCATGTCCAACATTTACAGGGGTGGTTGAAAGGTGTGTTGAACCATTCGGAATTTCTTATTTTGGATAAATTGACGGAAGACATCATCAGATTTTCACACAAGTCGAAAGTAGATAAAGAGAACCCAGTTAACCAAATGAAAAAAATACTTTATACTTTGTCAATTTATTATTAACGAAAAATTATCCAATATACATTTAGTGAGTGGACAAAAGTATGTGAATCTCTAGGATTAGCAGTTAATTTGAGGTGAAATTAGAGCAGGTGTTTTCAATCAATGGATGGACAAAGGTGTGAGTGGGCGCCCTGTTTTATCTAAAGAAACAGGGATCTATCAAAGGTCTGAGTATTTTTTTCACAACACGTTTGTGGAAGTGTATCATGGCATGAACAAAGGAATCTCTGAGGACCTCAGAAAAGAGTGTTGATCCTTAAACAGGAAAAGGTTACAAAACATTTCTAAAGAAGTTTGGACTCCACCAATACCACAGTCAGGACAGATTATGTACCAATGGAGGAATTCCAAGACCATTGTTACCCTGCCCAGGAGTGGGTTCAACCAACAAAGATCACTCCCAAGAGGCAAGGCGTGTAATACTTGGCGAGGTCACAGAGGACCCCAGGGTAACTTGTAAGCAATGAAGGCCTCTCTCAATTGACTAATGTTAATGTTATGAGTCCACCATCAGAAGAAACTGAAACAAAACAAGGCTGCATGGCAGGGTTGCAAGGAGAAAGCCACTGGTCTCCAAAAAGAAAATTGCTGCTCATCTTGCAGTTTGCTAAAGATCAAGTGGACAAGCCAGAAGGCATTGGAAAAATGTTTTGTAGAGGATGAAACCAAAAATAACTTTTTGGTTTAAAAGAGAAGCGTTTATGTTTGGAGGAAGGAAAAAAATGCATTCCAGCATTTAAGACCTTATCCCATTTGTGAAAACTGGGTTGGTGGGGAGTATCATGCTTTTGGCTTGTTTTGCTGCATCTGGGGCCAGGATGGCTTGCCACTCATTGATGGAACAATGAATTCTGAATTTATCAGATGTGAGTCCTAAAGGAAAATGTCGGACATTGCCCATGAACTGCACCAAGAGAAGGGTGGGTCAGCAGCAAGACAAACGACCCTAAGAACACAAATTTGCAGTTGCCCAGACTAAAGGACTGAAATACTGATGTTAAGTTTATCCAGTTTTTACCAGTTTATAGGCATACAGTGGTGCTTAAAGATTGCAAACCTTAGAGTTTTTCTTGTATCTCTGCATAAAATACAGAAATACATCATCATCAGTTTTAGCGAGTTTAGGATTATTTACTTGTAGGACAAAAATGTTTCGTGTCATATTTATGCAGAGATATAGAAAAAAATATATAAAACGGTTTTATTTTTATTTAGGTGTAATTTTTTTACTTTGAAGCCACCCACTTTATATTAATAGATTTATGGATATAGTAAAAGTGTTACCTATTAGAATTTAACATTCTTTTGGATTTTTCTCTCAGCCAAAGCAAATCACCTGGTGTCCATCACGTATCTTTCCACCAGTGCGGGCCTGTTTGTTCTCAATCCAATTGACGTCTGTGACGTTTCTTGCAGCCCCAGTGCTGGGGGTGGTCTGCCCAAGGAACGTTATCTATCCACTCAACAGTTCTCTTCAGGTACTAACACGGGATATTTGCTGGTGGTACGTTATATACGGATATGTGTGTGTGTGTGTGTGTGTGTGTGTGTTGTGTGTATAATATATATACATACATACAATACTGTGGGGCAAAAAATTATTTAGTCAGGCCAATGCTTGTGCAAGGTCTCGTACTTAGGAAAGACGAGCGGAGGTCGACTTTTCATCATAGGGTACACTTCAACTATGAGGAGACAAAATGGAGTTAAAAGAATCAGGAAGTCAATTGTAGGATTTTTAAGAATTAATTGTTAAATCAGGGTGGAAACAATATGGTTAACTTGATTTTAATCTGACTTGACTTGGACTGGCCATTCGGTATTTGAGCCCTCACCTGGCTCATGCGGCTATAGGCGATTACGGTTGTTTAGAGAAATAGGTGTAGCTGGCAGTTTGTAGATCGTCAGAAATGCCAGCGTAAGAGGACTGAGGTGAGGTAGGGCGGAGAAAGGTAGGAAGGGCAAGATTCCTTCGCGTGTTTACCTGGTTGCCTGCTTGTGGTCTCTTTGCTGCTTTTGGCTCCCCGTCGCAGTGTTGAGCCCCTCGCGTTTTCCCTCTTCGCTCCAGTCCTTATTTGGGCTGCGTTCCCCCCTCAGAGCGAACGGGGAATTGGGCTTCCCCTGTTTTTGCTCCATCGAGGAACGTAGCGCTGCTTATCAGCGCCGTTTCTCATTTCTGCGTTTCGCGCTGCCCATAGCGGGCAGTCCCTTTTAACGCTTCGTAACCGCGTCCGTGTTCTGCTCTGGTAGTCCATGCGGCTGTGACTCGTGCCTTCATTATTGGTTCTGGGTATTTATTCATATCTTTGGTTCACAGTTTCCATCTGAAGCTAACTGCACTTGGGTCCTAAAACCCTTTACAGTGGGGCAAAAAAGTATTTAGTCAGCCACTGATTGTGCAAGTTCTCCTACTGAGAAAGATGAAAGAGGTCTAATTTTCTTCATAGGTACACTTCAGCTATGAGAGACAAAATGAGAAAACAAAATCCAGGAAATCCCATTGTAGGATTTTTAAAGAATTTATTTGTAAGTTGTGGTGGAAAATAAGTATTTGGTCAATAACAAAAGTTCAACTCAATACTTTGTAACATGTCCCCTTTGCAGAAAACAGCCCCAAAGCATAATGTTTCCACCTCCATGTTTCACAGTAGGTATGGTGTTTTTGGGATACAACTCGGCATTCTTCTTCCTCCAAACACGACGAGTTTTTACCAAAAATTCTATTTTGGTTTCATCCATATGCTCTCTGGCAACTCAGACGGGCCTGACATGTACTGGTCGTAAGCAGGGGGACACTCCTGAAATGCAGGATCTGAGCCCTCGAGTAAGAGGGGTTTTCTAGTCCTCTCCCCCTCCTTTTCTTGGATCCCTCTTTCTTCCTCCCCCACTCTTTATTCTCTCGTCCTTCTTCCCTTTCCCTCCCTTTTCCCTTCATTTCCCCCCCCCCTTCTCTTCCGTTACTGATGGTAGCCTTGTTTACTTGTCCAGCTCTAATGCAGGTCATTCATCAGGGTCCCTCCGTTAGTTCTGGGATTTTGCTCACCGTTCTCATGATCATTTGACCGAAGGGATGAGATCGTGCGAGGGCGGAACCAGGATTGAGGGAAGTATCGATGGTCTGTGTTCTTTCATTTTCTTACAAATTGCTAAACACAGTTGATTTATTCACAACCCAACCTGCTTGGCCTATTGTGAGATTCACATTCCCTCCATTTCATCAGGTCCTTGTTGAGGCTGTGGACAGGTGTGTTTTATACAGGTAATGAGGTCAAACAGGTGCCATTAATACAGGTAACGAGTGGAGGACAGAAGAGTTTCTTAAGGAAGTTGTTACAGGTCTGTGAGAGCCAGAAATCTTGCTTGTTTGTGGGTGACCACATACTTATTTTCCTCCATAATTTACAATTAAATTCTTTAAAAATTCTACAATGTGATTTCCTAGATTTTTTTCTTATTTTGTCTCTCATAGTTGAAGTGTACCTATGATGAAAATGACAGACCTCTTTCATCTTTCTAAGTAGGAAAACTTACACAATCATTGGCTGACTAAATACTTTTTTGCCGAACTGTGTATTTTTATTTTCCATGGTTCGCCACTGTTTTAACATGGTGGCAGGTAACAAGTTCTCTTGCCATGCTTTGGTTCAAATGCCAAAAGGATCAAATACCACACCACCATGTCAGAAATGCCCTATTCAGAATAATTTGGGTTTTTATCAAATTAACAAACAAACAAAAAAAGAAAATCTGAGCCAGCATTCCAAAATTTCCTCCAATTTTGCAGTGTCCAGCCATCTTGGTGATTTGGTGTGCCAGGTCAGCTAGGTTCTGCATTGTATAAATAATCTATGAGATGATGCCAGTGTGTGTTCACCCGCGAAGAGTGTTCTTTTTAAGGACTGTTTTTAATCTATTCCTGCTTGGAGCACTATCTTTCTTCACCTGCAAGACCACCATGTAAATTTCCAATATAATTTACTCTTATGGTTCAAGACTTCAAGGTTTTTCTTTTCTTTTCAAAGGCAGTCTACCGCCTTGATTGTAGACATTGTTCTCATCTTTGGCCCTATGTCTCCTAAATCCAGCACTTGGCCACATCTTAATTTCCATTCTTATGTAGCTGTAACAAGTGGACACGTCCCTGGCTCTGTCATCCCTAACTGATTGTGCTTTCTGTGTACTACATAAAAAAAAATGACTAACCACAAACCTTGATTATAAATGTTGGGATTTATTGTGTTTCTACATTACAAACACAACATTTAACTTTAGTGTATATATTTTACAAATCTTTTTAGCTTATTGTTTCTGTTGATTTTTCAGGCTCCATCGTTTTACTGGGAATTAGAGATATTGTCATTTGGAGACCCTGAAGATGACAACGGCCCGATTGTATCTTTTGGCTTTACCACAGATGCAGAAAAGAGAGATGGTGCATGGACCAATCCCTTTGGCACCTGCCTTTTTCACAAGTACTCCTTTTAGTTTTCTTTTAGTTTTCCCTCTCTCTCTCGCTCTGTATTTTGACTGTATATAGAATATATACAGTATATCTGTTATATAACTATTCCTCTGGAAATTTTGTGTACGTCTTTACAATTTTTATATGGTGTGTGTATATATATATATATATATATATATATATATACACTGCTCAAAAAATGTTTTAATCAGAGTATAGCATCAACTCAATTTGACTTTGGGGGTATTGTTCTGGTCCGTTAAGTACAGTGGAAAAAGTTGAAAGTTTGTGAACCCTTTAGAATTTTTCTATATTTCTTTTTTTTTTTGTTTTTGGGGTGAGGGGGGGTGTTGGTGTGTGTTGGCTTTTTGTTTTGTGTGTGTGGTTTTTTTTTCTTTGTGTTTGTGTTGGTTTTTTGTTTTGTTTTTTTTTTTTTGGTTTTTTTTTTTTTTTTTTTTTTTTTTTTTTTTTTTTGTTTTTTTTTTTTGTGTTTTGTTAATTTTTTTTTTTTTTTTTTATGTTTTTATTTTTTTTTTTTTTTTTTTTTTTTTTTGTTTTTTTTTTTGTTTTTTTTTTTTTTTTATGCATAAACTATGACCTAAAACATCATCAGATTTTACGCAACGTTCCTCAAAGTAGATAAGAGAACCAGTTAAAACAAATGAGACAAAAATATATACTTGGTCATTTATTTATTGAGGAAAATGAGCCAATATTACATATTAGTGAGTTGTCAAAAAGATGTAAACCTTTTCTTTCAGTATATGGTGTGGACCCCCCTGTGCAGCAATAACTGAAACTAAACTTTCCGTAAGTGTTGATCAGTCCTGAACACCGGCTGGAGGAACTTTTAGCCCATTCTCCGTACAGAACAGCTTCAGCTCTGGGGATGTTGGTAGGTTTCCTCACATCAAAATGCCTCACTTCAGTCCTTCGCACAGCATTCGATGGGATTAAGGTCAGGACTTGACTGGGCCATTCCAAAACATTAACTTTATTATCTTAACCATTCTTAGTAGAACGCCTTGTGGCTTAGGGTCATTGTCTTTGCTTGGCAAATGACCCACCTCTCTTGAGATTCAGTTCATGGACAGATGTCCTGACATTTTCTTTAGATTCTCTGATATAATTCTAATTCATTGTTACATCAAAGATGATAAGCCGTCCTGGGCCCAGATGCAGCAAAACAGGCCCAAAAGCATGATACTCACCAACCAGATGGGAATAAGGCTTATGCTGTTTGCAGTGTTTTTTTCCTTCCTCCAAATATTTTTTTTATTAGACGAAATAGTTCTATTTTGGTTCATCCGTCCACAAACATTCTTCCAATAGCCTAGGCTTGTCCCATGATCTTAGCAAACTGCAGAACCAAAACAACCAATGTTCTTGTTGGAGAGCCGGGCTTTCTCCTTGCCAAACCCTGCATGACACCAATTGTGTTCATGTTCTTCTGATGGTGGACTCCATGCACATTAACATTAGGCAATGGAGAGAGGCCTCCAGGTGCTTAGAAGTACCCTTGGTCCTTTGTGACCTCGCCAACTATTATACACCTTGCCTTGGAGTGATCTTTGTGTTTTTTTGTCGCCACTCCGGGGGAGGGTAACAATGGTTTTGGAATTCCTTATTTGTACACAATCTGTCTGACTGTTGGATTGGTGGAGTCAAACTATTAGAGTGGTTCTGTAAAAACTTTCCTGATGAGGCATCAACAACTTTGTTTTTAGGTCTCAGAAGGGCCTTGACCATGATACACTTCCACAAACTGGGTTGTGAAGAGCAGACTTGATAGAGAAAGGGGAGGGAAGAAAAAAGGGGGCCTTACCAAACCAAAAAATTTCAATTTAACTCCAACAACAAAACAACACCCACACCCCCCCCCACTAAAACTGAGTTGTAATCCCATTGATTGAAAACACATAACTCTAATTTCACCTTCAAAAATTAAAATGATAATCATAGAGGTTCACATACTTTCCACTCACTAATATGGACGATTGGATCATTTTCCTCAATAAATTAAATGACACAGAACATCATTTTTTGTCTCATTTGTTAACTGGGTTCTCTTATCTATTTCAGGACTTGTGTGAAAACTGATGACGTTGTAGGTCAAATTTATGCAGGAATATAGAAAAATTCTTAAGGGTTTCACAATTTTCAAACACCAAGTATGTAAAAGATAAGGTGTGGTCTGATTACCACTGGTCTTGCTACACAAAGGCTAAAATGTGGCTTCCCTGCTGCTCTATTAAAAAGGCTTTCGGGGCTTCTTTCGGTACCACTTGGTGAGAGAGTGATGCTAGACATGCCTCTTTAACACATTGCCCAAGGATGGGCCGTAGATCCTCCCACCCCCCCACACTCAAGCTGGCCCATGATCGATATGTGATAACTTATGGTGCCCGGGCAGGCCAAGGAAGTGTTGCTTTGACGGAATATTCTTGGGAAACCCTTGTTGTGCTTGAGGGCAAAATTACTCTGCTGAAAAATGCAGTTGGTAAGCCCTGCATGAAAGGCAAACGCATGTAGCCGCAGAATGTCTCGCACAATTTGTGATTTGTTAGTGTCATCACTACTAGGGGTGAACGACTGTCGTATCGATGGCTCCCAGATCACCACCAGCCGTCGGGCAAGGGGCACTCCACAACAAAGGCGGGATTGAGACTTTGGCTTCTCGCTTCTCTCAATGCAATGATCCAGATTCTAGCTTAGTTAAACTAGCTTCATGGTGAACTCACAGGAACTGGATATGCTGGCCTTTTTTAAGTCCATATTACATTGTTTTTTTTTTTGTTTTGTGTTTTTTGTGTTGTCCTCAACACCCCACGTAACCCTAGTAATGGGGGGGGGGAAGGGACCTGCTACATTATTTAATGATCCAGTTTGCTCCAGTGGAAGAGTGTAAGGACTTTGACGTGACTATCTTCCTGGTAAGAAAGATGTTTTTACTTAGATGGATGTTTCTGTGTCAAAAACTTGGAGCACCCATGGTCATACATATTTTGTTGATTGTCTAATTGAAAAGAAATTAATTCTACAGGTAACGGGCCTCTATGGTCTGACCTATTTTTTGCACATTTTAATGCTTCATTATTGTTTATTTGCTAAATTTAATAACTTGTTGAAATGGCATGTGCAAAACCTGCCAAGAAATACTGAATGAATTAATTAAGGCTACAAATATTGAGTACCATACTTGTTTACAATGTATTTTTGTGTATGTCACAGCAAGGATTGCTCTGCTTCACCAAGGAAACTCAGTATGATGTATGGTGTATTACTGATGTGTGTTTTTGTTTATTTTAGATCATTGTTCTTTCGTTTCCTGTTTTTTGTAACTGTGTTGTTCTTACCTTCTCAGGAGATGTTGCTGGGATAGGATGGGAACGTTTGGAAGGCACACCACCTGCCCTAGGCCAGACTGCTAAAGGCAGAATCTACTTTACTTACTGTGGACAGCGTCTCAGGCCCTTTCTGGATGATGTAGCTGGAGGAATGTGGCCCGTGGTCCACATTCAAAAAAAGGTACAGATCAGCTAGCCAGTTGGTTCTGTGGGAAGACTTACCCCCAGTACACCTTCCTACAATGTCTCTGTCATGCTAGTGACCCCAAAGAGATCAATTGCAATTACAATTGCTCCCACAAGAAGAAGTTACAGGTCTGTGAGAGCCAGAAATCTTGCTTGTTGTGGGGACAGGTCAGGACTGCAGGCAGACCAGTCCAGTACTCATACCCTCTTATTCCACAGCCATGTCTTTGTAATGTTTTGTACCAAATTATGATTATGATCATTCGTTGACATCACCTGTTTGAAATCTCTAGCCTCTTAGTCCCAACGTTTTAAAAAATGTGTTACAGGTCTGAAATGCAGGAATGTTTGTATATTATTAAATGAAATAAAGTTAACCAGACTAAAAATATGTTAAAGGATTGCTGAGGTATACGAAATAAGTGAGACAACACATGGAAAAATACAAGGCATTATCTGGAATAATAGGGAGCTTCCCCCAAGGTCGGTTCTGCAATATCGAAGGCACACAGCTGGGATAGCAACATCCTTGAGCGAAAACTTAAACAACTTTTTTAGACACACCATCACGGACAGCGGGGGAAGCACTTTTATGCCCTCTTGTTTTTGATGACGCACATCATGTGCATCACAATTATGTATGGATATTTTTTACTTAGGCAAACAGGATCATGAGTACTCCATACTCTATGTTGTAGCTTGCTCATTTATTTCAGACTACAGAAATTATATACCATTTTTAAACTGATTGTTGACATGACTGTTGGCTGCAACAACAAAAAACACATTTTATCTTAGTGATGCACTGTGCATGACTGTGAATTTAACATCATAAACACATGACGCTGTCTGTCTACATGCACCAAAACACTGTGTTTGTGTATCCTGACATTTGTAGAACACCAAGATTCGTGCTAACTTTGGCTGCCGGCCATTTGCATATGCTGAGGGACAGGCCCACAGAAATGCAGCCGATCTGTGTGTGGATCTTTCAGAGGAGATAAGTGCCAATTTTGAAGCCCTGCCTTTTGCCATGGCTTCAGACAGTGACGATGCTTGCACCAGTGTGGCATCTGACTCTGGTTCCCATGGACCTCCCTGTCGCATCGCTGCAGTGTCTACCACGCAGCCACGTAAGGTTTCAAGTTTAGTAAGTTGACAATAACAACCATTGTGAAGGGCAATATTTTTCTTGATGATGTTGTACTAATGCAATGTGCTGTAATCTGAAATAATCTTATCAGTTTCTGTTAGAATTGTGAAACTTATTACTCTGCAGTATTTATACTGTAATACTCAACATATTCCTTCTCTCATCTCTGGTTCATAGAGTATAACAGTGATGCTTCCTGTTACTACAAACTTGATCTGAGTTATGGGAACTTTGTGACCTCAGGCCCTGACTTCCACCCTCCAGCCATTGCTGATGAGGAGAGTGATGATGAGTACAGCTATGATGTGCCATGTGTGAGTAGAGCTGTCTTTCTGTCATCACAGACAATGCATTCGGAAAGTCCTCATATCCTTTCACTTTTTCTAATTTTATGTTGCAGCCTTGTGCTAAAATAAAACAAAATTCAAGTTGAAAACAGAATGTTAGAATTTTTTACAAATTTATTAACAAGGAAATCTAAAGTTTTTGCATGTACATAAGTATTCAGACCATTTGCCATGACACTTGAAATTTAGCTCTGGGACCTCCCATTTCTCTCGATCATCATTGAGATGTTTCAACAACTTGGCTGGACTCCACCTGTGGTAAATTCAGTTGATTGCATTGTTAGCTGTGAGACCGATGTGTGTCTTTCCATATCAGAGCAAAAGCCAAGCCGTGAATACGAAAGACCTGCCTGTAAAGCTCAGAGATAGGATTATGTGGAGGCAGAGATCTGGAGAAGGCTTAAAAAAAATTCTGCTACACTGAAAGTTCCCAAGAGCACGGAAGACTCTGTAATTCTTAAATGTAAGAAGGTTCTAACAACCAGTACTCTTCCTAGAGCTGGAAAACTAACCCAAATAAGTAATTGAGGGAGAAGGGCTTTGATAAGGGCAGTGACCAAGAACTCAGTGGTCACTCTGGCTGAGCTCCAAAGATCCTATGTGTAGATGGGAGAAACTTCCAGAAGATCAACCATCACTGAAGTACTCTACCAGTCAGGGCTTTACGGCAGTGGCCAGAGTGGCTTTATCATATCAGAGAATATTGTTCCTCACAGTCACAGAGAAATTTAGGTGGACTTTTGTGTCTTTTACTGAGGACTGGCTTCTGTCTGGCCTGATTGGTGGAGTGCTGCAGTGATGTTTGACCTTCTGGAAGTTTCTCCCATCTGCACACAGAATCTTTGGAGCTCAGCCAGAGTGACAATTGAGTTCCTGGTCACCACTCTTACCAAGGCCCTTATCCATTGACTTATCTATTTTATGCTGCAGCCAGCTCTAGGCAGAGTCCTGGTTGTTCCAGACTTCTTTCATTTAAGAATTATGGAGGTCACAACATAACAATGTAAAAACGTGAAATGGTATGAAGACTTTCTAAATGCATTGTAGATGGTAATTTGCATCTTTCTCCCAGCTCGGTCCTTAGCCGACCTCTGTTTTTTCCCCAGGAGGATCATTATGTCCTGCTTGTGAAAGCATGGGAGGCCAAAGTGTTCCCCACTATCCGTCGCCGTTTCAGGAATGAAGCTGAAAGGAAATCAGGCTTGGACCAGATTAAGGGAGCACTCCAGCTTGGTGAGAACTTTGATGTTGCACATAATCAGTTCCTGTTTTTACTTTATATACATAAAAGCAAAATAAGGACAATGCATTCAGAAAGTCTTCAGACCCTGTCACTGTTTTCACATTTTGTTATGTTGTGGCCTTGTGCTAAAATAAAACAAAATTCAAGTTGCCCCCATTAGTCTGCATTCAATACCCCATGATGAGAAAGTGAAAACAGAATTTCAGAAAGGTTTGCAAATAAAAAAGGAAAAAGTACATTTTGCCAGGACATACAGGTGCTGGTCATAAAATTAGAATATCATGAAAAAGTTGATTTATTTCAGTCATACCATTCAAAAAGTGAAACTTGTATATCATATTCATTCGTTACACACAGACTGATATATTTCAAATGTTTATTTCTTTTCATTTTGATGATTATAACTGACAACTAATGAAAATCCCAAATTCAATATCTTAGAAAATTAGAATATTACTTAAGACCAATACAGAAAATTATTTTTAGAAATGTTAGCCAACTGAAAAGTATGAACATGAATAGTATGAGCATGTACAGCACTCAATATTTAGTTTGGGGCTCCTTTGGTCTGGATTACTGCAGCAGTGCGGTGTGGCATGAAGTCGATCAGTCTGTGGCACTGCTCAGGTGTTATTAGAGCCCATGATGCTCTGATAGTGGCCTTCAGCTCTTCTGAATTGTTGGGTCTGGCGTATCGCATCTTCTTCTTCACAATACCCCATAGATTTTCTATGGGGTTAAGGTCAGGCGAGTTTGCTGGCCAATTAAGAACAGGGAAATCATGGCCCTTAAAACAGGTACTGGTAGCTTTGGCACTGTGTGCAGATGCCAAGTCCTGTTGGAAAATGAAATTTGCATCTCCATAAAGTTGGTCAGCAGCAGGAAGCATGAAGTACTCTAAAACTTCCTGGTAGACGGCTGCGTTGATCTCGGACCTCAGAAAACACAATGGACCAACACCAGCAGAAGACATGGCACCCCAAACCATCACTGATTGTGGAAACTTTACACTGGACCTCAAGCAATGTGGATTCTGTGTCTCTCCTCTCTTCCTCCAGACTCTGGGACCTTGATTTCCAAAGAAAATGCAAAATTTACTTTCATCAGAGAACATTCAGCAGCAGTCCAGTCCTTTTTGTCTTTAGCCCAGGCGAGAACCCTTCTGACCCTGTCTCTTGTTCAAAAGTGACTTGACAGAAGGAATGCGACAGCTGAAACCCATGTCTTGCATATGTCTGTGCATGGTGGTTCTTGAAGCACCAACTCCAGCTGCAGCCCACTCTTGGTGAATCTCCCCCCACATGTCTGAATGAGTTTTGTTTTCTCAATCCTCTCCAGGGTGCGGTTATTCCTATTGCTTGTACACTTTTTTACATCTCATCTTTTCCTTCCCTTTGCCTTTCTATTAATGTGCTTCGACACATAGCTCTGTGAACGGCCAGCCTCTTTAGCAATGACCTTTCGTGTCTTGCCCTCCTTGTGCAGGGTGCCAATGGTCGTCTTTTGGACAACTGACAAGTCAGCAGTCTTCCCCATGATGGTGTAGCCTACAGAACTAGACTGAGAGACCATTTAAAGGCTTTTGCAGGTGTTTTGAGTTAATTAGCTGATTAGAGTGTGGCATCAGGTATTTTTTGATGTGTCTCTGAATTTGGGATTTTCATTAGTTGTCAGTTATAATCATCAAAATTACAAGAAATAAACATTTGAAATATATCGGTCTGTGTGTAATGAATGAATATAATATACAAGTTTTACTTTTTGAATGGAATTACTGAAATAAATAAACTTTTTCATGATATTCTAATTTCTGACCAGCACAAGTATTCAGACCCTTTACTATGACACTTGAAATGTAGCTCTAGGGGCCTCCCATTTCTCTTGATCATCTTAGAGATGTTTCTACACCTTGACTGGAGTCCACCTGTGGTAAATTCAGTTTATTGGACATGATTTGTAAAGACACACAGCTGTCTATATAAAGTCTCACAGCTAACAATGCATGTCAGAGAAACAAATCCATGAGGAGGAAAGACCTGCCTGTAGAGCTCAGAGACAGGGTTATGAGGAGGCAGAGATCTGGAGAAGGCTACAAAAAATTCTGTTACACTGAAAGCTCCCAAGAGCCCAGTGGCCTCCATAATTCTTAAATGGTAGAATTTGGAACAACCAGTACTCTTCTTAGAGCTGACCGGCCCATAAAATCTAAGTAATCAAGGGAGAAGGGTCTTGGTAAGAGCGCTGACCAAGAACCCAATGGTCACTCTGGCTGAGCTTCAAAGATCCTGTGTGCAGATGGTAGAAACTTCTAGAAGGTCAACCATCACTGCAGCACTCCACAAATCAGAGCTTTATGGCAGAGTGGCCAGCCTCTCCTAAGTAAAATGCATATGAAAGCCCACCTGGAGTTAGCGAAAAAAGCACCTAAAGAACTCAGACTTTCAGTAAACCAAGATTTTACTTTTTGGCCTCAATTCTAAGCGACATGTCTGGAGAAAACCAGGCACTGCTTATCACCTGCCCAATAACATCCCTGCAGTGAAGCATGGTGGTGGCAGCATCATGCTGTGGGTGTGTTTTTCAGCGACTGGTACAGGGAGACTGGTTGAGGGAAAGCTGAATGGAGCAAAGTACAGAGATATTTTTAATGAAAACATAATCCAGAGCGCTTGGGGCCTCAGACCAGACCGAAGTTTCACCTTCCAAATAAGACAATGACCCTAAGCACACAGCCAAGACAATAACATTTTCCATAAGAACCCTGTCTTGAACCCAATCGAACATCTCTGGAGAGACCTGAAAATGGCTAGTGCAAACCTTGTGGCATCATACCCAAGAAGACTGGAGGCTTCTACAGTGGTGCTTGAAAGTTGGTAAACCCTTTGGAATTTTCTATATTTCTGCATAAATATGATTCAAAACATCATCAGATTTTCACACAAGTCCTAAGAGTAGATAAAGAGAACCCAGTTAATCAAATGAGACAAAAATATTATACTTGGTCATTTGCTTATGGAGGAAAATGATCCAATATTACATATTAGTGACTGGCAAAAGTATGTGAAGCTCTAGGATTAGCAGTTAATTTGAAGTTGAAATTAGAGTCAGGTGTTTTCAATCAGTGGGATGACAATCAGGTGTGAGTGTGCACCCTGTTTTATTTAAAGAACAGGGATCTATCAAAGTCTGCTCTTCACAACAAGTTTGTGGAAGTGTGTCATGACACGAATGGAGGAGATTTCTGAGGACCTCAGAAAAGACTGGAAAAGGTTACAAAACCATCTCTAAAGACAGACTGTGTACAAATGGAGGAAATTCAAGACCATTGTTACCTCCCAAGGTGTGGTCGACCAGCAAAGATGAATTCTAGAGTAAGGTGTGTTACATTGCTCTAGAAGTGTAACATTGGCTAATGTTAATGTTCATGAGTCCGCCATCAGAAGAACACTGAACAACAATGGTGTGCATGGCAGGGTTGCAAGGAGAAAGCCACTGGTTTTGCCAAGGTGATGTTAGCTCCATGGGGCTCCGGGGAGCAAAGGATCTCCGGTGAGCAAAGGATCTCTGAGTGAAAAGTGTAATCCTAATACTGATCTCTGATGCTCATGAGTTATGCCCGATTGTATCAGTGTCTTGCTGCTGTTAATCGGTGAATTGAAAAAAATAAAATAACAAAAAGTAAAAGCTGTAAAAGTGAGTAGAGTGTCAAGCCGCTGCGTCTACAAGATTCTTATCCTTCGTAATCGTAAACAACACTTTATTTCCATGACTGATGTTTGTATGTTTGTGTGCTTTGACTGTCAGGAATGGTAGATATTGCCCGGCAAACAGTGGAGTTCCTATATGAGGAAAATGGTGGCATTCCCCGTGATCTCTACCTCCCCACTATTGATGACATCAAGGAAGAGGCTTGTAAATTTACAATTGACAAAGTCCGCAAAGGTACATAAACTTATGCCTACATATATTTAAATGTCATTAATGTGGGTAAAAGCAAAATTACACTAACAAGACTTTGTAATGATGTTGTGCATAATTGTAGGTTGAATATTCTTGCATACTTTTCATTCTCAGGATGTTGGGACAATAGTAGTTTGCTGTGATAATGTGATTGATTTGTCTTGTTCTGTGACATGCTGTGATGCTATATTTTTAATGGAATGTAACGAAAGCAACGAACGGTGGACCTTGGACATTCTTGTGGATACATTAAGCTTGGTCTGTTACTATTTTATAACAAAAAAATTTGAATCTTCTTCAGTTGGAATACATTTTAGACTGGATGTAGTCCATCACATAATTATTTTCCTTTTCCAGGATTGACAGTGGTTATAGTTGCCCTGCAGCAACAGCCTTGCAGTAGTGTAGGAGGAACGCATTACCAGTTTGCACGCGAGGAATTGCTTAAAAAACATTTGGCTTCATGGAGTGTACTTGAGGTAGATACGTAAGTTATCTGCAAACCACATTAATATAAACATAAGAGCAACTTCATACAGTGAATAAAATCTTGAAAAAAATCGGCATAAACATTCAATTTAGGTCAGTTTATACTCTCAATTGAACATCATGAACTTAGTTATGAATGAAACCGCCATAGTTTGCTGGTTAATATGCTTTAAGTAGTATGATGTTCATGTAATACTAAATTATATGAAAGGAATTTTGAATTGGTAGCCCGGTTGAGTGGGTTGGTTCTGGTTGTTCATCGAGCTTGGCAATGTATTGCAATTTAACAATTGCCAAGCTCGGAGAACAAACCCAGAGAACCAACTAAATTATATGTTTCAAAGTTGTAATAATGGTAGTCATAGTTTAAGTAATGTTACCTTGCCAGCCTTACTGTACTATGTTATGTACTATGTATGGTACTATGTTAACACTCGATGCCTCTACATTGAGTGTTGAGGCATTGAATTTGTAATATGAGTCATATAGATTAATACATAAATACATACCTACTTATCCTTATGATGACACAAGACTTTGATATGTACTGGCACAGCAGCTATGTGTAGAATAACATAGAAGTATAGCAAACATATCAATTTTTAATAGTCAATTTTAATGTGATGAGTGTCCACTATTAAAAAGTATTAATGCTATGTGGTGCACTTGTCATCCAAATTCATCTTAAAGGGGTATGTAAAACTCACTTTTCAGTGTTTGTGCATGTACATCTGGGTATCTGGACTGGAACTGTGAAATCAGACAACCCAGTCATTATTTTGTAGGTTTAAAATTGGAATTAAATGAGACGTTCAGATTTGACTTCCTTAAATGTGACTCATTAGACTTCTCTGAGTACCTCCACCCACGGCTTGAGAACATTCTTCAAAGAGGCGGCATTTTTTTCTCTCTGCAAGAACTACGTCAAAGCTAAGAGCACAGAAATTGCTCTGTTATTGGCTGCATAGACTATCACAAATCGCTACATCATCCCCAGCCCCAGAGTGTGGAAGAGCTGAGTGGAAGCTTATTTTTGTTGGCAACATCCCAGCTATGGTTGGTAGTAAGCTGTACATGTGAGCAAATCACATTATGTCTGACTGCTTTTCCCACCTTATATGGTACAATGCTGGACTGGCAACAGGACCAACTGTCCACTGAAGAACTGCAAACAAGGGAAATGTAAGTATTTTTAAGAAATAATTATCCTATGCGTTTGTTTGGTCAGGGTTCTATCAAAGTCTGACCTTCACAACATGTTTGTGGAAGTGTGTCATGGGTGTGCATTTAAATTATTTGGGTGGGCATCAACGAAAATGTTACGTGTCCTAATCCTTAAAATCCTAAAATCCTTAAACTAGATTTTGTGAGCATTTTTATCTTCAGTAGGTTACAGTAGAACAGCATGCCCTCTGTCAGGCAGCAGTGCCTGTATTACAAACATGTGTATGATGTACCTGGTTTCTGCCTAAGACAGAATGATGTCTAGGCCCAATATGCTTAGCAGTTGGAATTAGACATTTTTAAATCAATTTTTAGTTTGTGTAAAGGAATGTAGAACTCCTATAATGTAACTGATAGCTAGCTAGAGTAAACATCATTAACGATAAAAGAAGACCAAGGTGGGTGAGTTAGAATGGAGACAGTGTAAAGATGTGTTCTGTTTGCTTACTCAGTGCTGCATTTAACTTATACAGTGGTGCTTGAAAGTTTGTGAACCCTATAGAATTTTCTATATTGTATGACTCAAAACATCATCAGATCATCAGTCATATTTGGTAGCCTAGCGGTTAAGGTACTGGGCTATGGACCAAAAGGTCCAGGGTTCAAATCCCACCTCTGCCAAGCTGCCACTGTTGGGTCCTTGAGCAAGGCCCTTAACCCACAACTGCTTGGATTGTAAGACTGTATCACTTGTAAGTCGCTCTGGATAAGGGCGTCTGCTAAATGCTGTAAATGTAAATGTATTTATTGAGGAAAATAATTCATATTACATATTAGTGAGTGGAAAAGTATTGTGAACCCTCTAGGATTAAGCAGTTAATGAGGTGAAAATAGAGTCAGGTGTTTTTTATCAATGGATTACAAATCAGGGTAAGTGGGCACCCTGTTTTATTAAGAAACCAGGGGATCTACAAAGTCTGACCTCTTCACAACATACGTTTGTGGCGTGTATCATGGCACGAATAAAGGAGATTGCTGAGAACCTCAGAAAAAAGAGTTGTTGATCCTCATCAGGTGAAAAGGTTACAAAACACCCTCTCTAAAGAGTTGAACTCATATCCACAGTCAGATAGATTGTGTAAAAAGGAGGAATTCAAGACCATGTTTGTTTTTTTTTACCCTCCCCAGGAGTGGTCGACAAACAAAGATCACTCCAATCGCAAGGGCATGTAATAGTGGAGAGATCACAAAGGACCCAGGTAAAAATTCTAAGCAACTGAAGGTCTCTCTCACAGTGGCAAATGTTAATATTCATAGTCCACCATCAAAGGACACTGAATACAAGGTGTGCATGGCAGGTGCAGGAGAAAGCCACTGGTCTCCAAAAAGAAAATTGCTGCTCATCTGCAGTTTGCTAAAGATATGGGACCAAGCCAGAAGGCTATTGGAAGATGTTTTGTGGATGGATGAGGACCAAAATAGAACTTTTGGTTTAAAAGAAAAGTATGTTTGGAGGAAAGGAAAACACGGCATTCCGGCATAAGAACCTTATCCTCTGTGAAACATGGGTTGGTAGAATCATGGGTTGGCCTCTCTTGCGCATCTGGGCCAGGAAGCTTGTACTCATTGAGGAACAATGAATTCTGATTATATCAGAGATTCTAGGAAAATGTCAGGCATTTGTCCATGACCTGAATCTCAAGAGAAGGTGAGCATGCAGCAAGACAATGACCCTAAGCACACAAGGCGTTCTACCAAAGGTAACGGTTAAAGAAGAATAAAGTTCATGTTTGGAAAGCCAAAATCTGACCTAATCCAGTTCGAAATGTTGTGGAAGGGACCTGAAGTGAGCAGCTAATGTGACGGAAACCACCAAACATCCCAGAGTTGAAGCTGTTCTGTATGGAGGAATGGGCTAACATTCCTCCAAGCCGGTGTGCAGGACTGATCAACAGTTACAGGAAATGTTTAGTTGTAGTTATTGCTGCACAGGGGGGTCACACCAGATACTGAAAGCAAAGGTTCACATACTTTTGCCACTCACTAATATGTAATATTGGATCATATTCCTCAATAAATACATACCAAGTATAATATTTTTGTCTCATTTGTTTAACTGGCTTCTCTTTATTTACTTTTAGGACTTGCGTGAAAAACTGATGCTGTTTTAAGTCATATTTATGCAGAAATATAGAAAATTCTAAAGGTTTCACAAACTTTCAAGCACCGCTGTATATATACAGTGGGGCAAAAAAGTATTTAGTCAGCCACTGATTGTTCAAGTTCTCCTACTTAGAAGGATGAGAGAGGTCTGTAATTTTCATCATAGGTGCACTTCAACTATGAGAGACAAAATGGGAAAAAAAATGCTTCACAGTAGGTATGGGTTCGATGCAACTCGGCATTCTTCTTCCTTCAAACACGATGAGTTGAGTTTTTACAAAAACGTTCTATTTTGTTAATTTGTTTATTCTTTTACTAACATGATTAACGTCTTGGTATATTATTTTACCTTTTGGATTATTTTTGATATTCTTTGTGTTCTTTGATTTAATTTTATTTTAATAGCTCATTTGACAACTCATCCTAACGGTTGACAGTCCATCATGCAGGTCGCTCCATAAAACCACATAAGCTCCCATTTCTGTACAGTATACAAGGCAAGCAAATCACTTTTGATGTTGCTGCTCTCTTTTGGATGTTGTTTTTCCAGTTCTTGTAAATATTATTTGTTTTCTAAATCTTATTCCGTGGGTTGTATGTTTCACATAGCCATAATCTGTATTAGCCTGCATAGGTTCTTTGTCAAATTACCTTAAAACTGCCCTAATAGCTAAATCATGTGAAGCAACTATCTCATACATAGTATTAGCAGTGTCTCTGACAAGCTATCATACTCATACTCATGGGACTGAGGTGGCCTAGCGGTTAAGGACAGTGGACCAGAAGCTTCAGAGTTCAAATCACACCTCTAAGCTGCCACTATTGGGTCATATTAACCCACAACTGCTTGGATTGTAACAGTTGTAATATATAAGATTGTATCAGTTGTAAGTTGCTCTGGAAAAAGGGCATCTGCTAAATGCCTAGATGTAGATGCCATACACACGAAGACCACTAAAAGAATTAATAATGTTTTACCTATTGGTATTTCCCTGAGTTATTACTGAGATTTTGAAATTACATGCATTTTGACATAACTTCTCATGCTTATTGGAAATCCTGTTAATGTGCAAGACGCTATCCACTTAAAAATGAGATCCCTGGCAACTGGCAGAGCTCATCTCAGGTAAAGAGGCTGGTTTTAAAGTGTTCATATTTGTTTAAAATTAACTGGTTTTCCTGATTCTCCAGTCACAAACAAATCTGGTGGTGGCCCATCCTTTCCTGCATATTAACTAAATGAAAGGTAAAGCCGTAATTTGCTACAGTTGGCAGACCATTCCTTTACAAAACTGACTTGTTGGGGAGGTGGAAACTTATTAAAATGGCAAACTAAGAGCCACTGTGGTTTTAACTTATTCTGCTGCTACTGGTTTTCTATGGGGACTTGATGCTAGTATACTTCGTATTATAAACATGTTAGCAGCGAGTGTGGATAAATTTAAATTAGAAGTGGTGTCCACAAACATTTGGCCATGTAGTGCACAATATAATAAAGTATAACGAATATAGTATATATACTGTTAAAAAAATAAAGGGAACACTTAAACAACAGAAAATAACTCCGTGTTGCCTTTAATTTTTTGAGCAGTATATAATAAATTCCAAGTAACAAAGAAATATAGAACACTGCAACAGTGTTAGTTATTTTATTGGGAAGTTTCACAAAGTACACCTCATCTTTTTCTTTTTTGTATTACAGATAGCTGTTGGACCTCATATTTGGGAAGGTTTTCCAGGACAATTATAATGTGTTTATTTTTTAGTATGGCACAAATGTTGACACAAATGTTATGTCAGGTGGTTCATTTAATAAGTATGTTTTCAAAAGTTTTGTGATATTTGCTGTAGGAATCTGTAGGTCAATAAAACTTACGTCAATATAAACTTTTGTGTGTGCTGTCAATGTTCTGAAATGACAAACAGTATTCCCCATAGTATTCCCCATAGTCCGCTCTATAGATGCAGGATGTATTCTGTAGTAAAAAGAAAGACATAGGTTCGATGCTTTGAAGCTACTGTAACCTTCTTATAACCTGCTGAATTTGAATGGGTAAGTGATATGAAATATAGAAATGACAGCATAATTATCATATTCACAGGGCATTCTCACTACCTGTGGTATTACCCTGCAGCAGACACTTTTGGGTTCTATAGGCATTGTTGCACAATTACCACAAATAACACCTGTAAACACTGCAGGTGTAGTTTAATTGAACGCCTTGTTACTAATAATGAAATGCAGTGATTTAATAATTTTGTTAATGTTAATAAGTGCATAATGTTTAATCACTGTAGTAACTAGTAAACATGCATTACTAAGACTTATGAGGTGTTGGCATAAATACCTACACCCCATGCTTGGTTTGCTCGCAAACACTGTTGTCATGAAAATTTGGCTGGCTGTTACCTACAGCATTTGAGCATGAATTTTGATGACGTAATGGGAATTACCTAACATTTATACATTTATGCTACTAGCATTTATTTAAATGGTACAAACCTAGATTTTGATAACTGGTACATGAACAATATACACATACACAAATCACTAGCATTGGGTTGTCTGTGGCAAGACTGACATTTTTTAATATTCAAATGTACAAAACCCTGTTTTTTCTCTTTCATGAGCATTTCTGTTCCTCCCTTCTTGTTTATTTTTTAATTATTTTATGTTCTTTGTTTTTGTATATAGCAACCATGGGTTTGTGAAAGGCACTATATAACTGTTTCATTCTTCTTCTTCTTATTATTATTATTATTGTTATTATTGTTATTATTATTATTATGAAAATGGCAAGTTAAGATTTTGAGAAAAGTGCAAGGGCATCTTACAGTCAGCACGCTACAACAGAATGCTATCAACCATGACAAATAAACTAATTGACAAAAAAAATATCTCATCAAGAATGAGGTGTTAGAATTGAATGAAACTTTAGAGGTATGAATGTAATGATGATATATGTAAGTGAAAAGATAGGTTTATTGGGGAATACTGTACAAATGAAAGGAGGCACTAGTACCCTGTTAGGCCGCCTCTAGCCATAAATGTTTGATTGGCAATAAATCTGGCAACCAGACAGGCCAAAGAAGTGTTGCAATCTGGCAGAGACATTCCTGTGAAACTCATGCTGTGTGTGGGCGAGCATTGTTCTGCTGAAAAATGCCAATTTGATGCCCTGCCATGAGAGGCAACACGTGTCCTACACATATTGCTGATCTGTTAGTGTCCTGCGTATCACTAGGGGTCATCGACTGTCATATGCAGTGGCTCCCCAGATCATCACACCAGCAGTTGGGGCAGTGTGTCACTCCACAACAAAGGCAGGATTGAAGCGTTCACCACGATGCCTCCTGGATTTGTCACTAAAGATGATATGGTGTTAGTCCATAGCAGTCCAGGTTTCTTATTCATGACACCACTGCAAACCAGGGGCAGCAAGATGACATTTCTATATGGCTGTGTATTGTTTTTGCAGTAGTATAGTTTCTTAATTTCTGTTTGATATTGTGTGTGCAGTAAAAATGATATAGTCAGGTCGAGACATATTATGCAATTGAGGGGTGTGTGGTCAGATACTGGTACCCATTGAGATGCTGCGCGTCCACCAGCTGGTTCCCGCAGAAATGCAGCAAATGGCCTTGTGACTTTTCATGGACAGCAGCAACATTCAACTCAAGGTTGAAGAAAACCCATTTTTAACTGAGTCACGCTATTTTTGACTTAAATGAATCTAACTTTTTGTCGTTATTTGTGTGTTTCAGGGAGCTATTAGGTTGGGAAAGTTCTTGGCACGTCTCTACATTCGCATGGATTTACTTAATATCTGTGCACCAAAGAGTCCTCACACCTTCAAACGCCTCTTTCATATCCCTGCTGTGCGTGACAATCACACTTGGAACACCTGCAGATCTTGTCCAATCAGTTGCTGGCTTCACCTCTACCGGGTAGAAGAGGGAGGAAAAAAGGAGCTTTTGAAAGAATTAGGTATTATATTGAAAGTGTATTGGATAACCAAAAATATCAACAACTCTGCGACATACAACCCTACAATCCAAAGTCCTCAAATTACAGCTAGAAAGTAAACAAATAGTTATTGGGAACATAACAGGGCTTTATCGCACTATAGTCTGGTATTTGAACATACAGGAATGGTAGGGAAATAAGGATAAACTCACAGGAAATTATGTATGTTGGGCTCCCCTTGTTCAAACAGGCATTATTTGAATCATTTTCCAGGATTTAGGTGCATTCAGATAATGGGGTTTTGTCTGTATGTAGTTTAAATCCACAGTATTCAGAAAACCCCAGAGAAAGCTCACTATTTCAATATTGTTTGTATTAGGAAGCATGCAGTTCCGCAGTCCAACAGCGCAGCCACGTGGAAAACATGCTGGGATTAGGACAGCAAGCCCTAGCACGCATGCGCCGAGTAGGCTTGGCGTTGATTACAGCTGACTACCTGCACCTGTTTGTTTGAGGATTTAAGGCCTTTCGAGAGCGGTGTCTCTCGTCACACCCTTAGCTTTGCCTGTGGTATTTTGTAGCGCTCCGGTGTGAAGTAATTAGGGAAAGAACGTAGAGCAGGCTCAGTAGTAGAGCGATCTGGCTTCAGTCCCCATCGTGGATTGTTCTTACTTTCACTTTACTTAAGAGCAGGGATATATCTTTTTTTCTCATACATCGACACTCCTACACATTTTATTGTATCATCACGTATATTATTCTCCTGTGTTATATTCATACCCACACACACTTCACGCCCATATATATAAACATCAGTATCTTCAAGGATTTCAAAGATCATTGAAAAATCAGGGTTTTTTAAAATGATAGTTTACATACTTTAGAAGTGCAGATTAGAATTGTCTATATTTCTTCATAAATATGACCTAAAACATCATCAGATATTCACAAAAGTCCTAAACATAGATAAAGAGAACCCAGTTAAACAAATGAGACAAAAATATTATACTTGGTCATTTATTTATTGAGGAAAATGATCCAATATTACATAGTGAGTGGCAAAAGTATGTGAACCTCTAGGGCTAGAGGTTAATTTGAAGGTGAAATTATAGTCAGGTGCTTTTAACAATGGGAGAACAGTCAGGTGTGAGTGGGCACCCTGTTTTATTTAAAGAACAAGGATCTATCAATAAGTCTGCACTTCACAACACATTTGTGGAACAGAGTTGAAGCCATTCTGTACGGAGGAATGGGCTAAAATTCCTCCAAGCCGGTGTGCAGGACTGATCGACAGGAAACGTTTAGTTGCAGTTATTGATGCACAAGGGGGGTCACACCAGATACTGAATTCAAAGGTTCACATACTTTTGCCAATCACTAATATGTAATATTGGATCATTTCCCTCAATAAATAAATGACTAAGTATAATATTTTGTCTCATTTGTTTAACTGGGTTCTCTTCATCTACTTTTAGGACTTGTGTGAAAATCTGATGATGTTTTAGATCATATTTATGCAGAGATTTAGGCTGAAAAAATTCATTACATGGAGAAAAGGAAAGATGCAAAATAATTATGCAAAACATTATGCAAAACTGTTCAAAAGACATTCTTCCTTTTTTTAAATTTTCGTTAACGACCATACAGAACTAATTCAAGGTAAGAAGCAGGCAAGCAAGAGCAGAAGGGCTTAAACATAATTTTATCTGTTTGTTTTATGTTTAATAAAAACAAAATAAAACAAACAAACAAGCAAAAAACCTCAGCCAATATTTCAAACCAAGTTCATCAGGTACTGCTGTTTCTGTTTCCAGCAGCTAACTAATATCTCGAACCACAGGAGCTGTACTTGACATAGAGTAACTACATATATTACTATTAGTTTACTGAAAGTTTACAAATTATGTTCACATGTCATTAGTACTGATCCTTCACTGTTTGAAAATTAACAGTTATTGATTGAATTTGGATTCATTTAAGGTCATTATGTAGGTGAATAACCTAGAACATCACAATGTGATTTAACTACAAGTTAGTGCATATAAGATTTATGCTTGTTTTCATAAATGCATTTTCTTTCTTTTCTTAGTTTTTTCTACAGAGATAGACCTAGTCAGCTTGTGCAGTTTTGAAGCTAAGATCTAATGCTAGCCACTCTGACCCCTGTCATCAGCAAATCATTTTCATCCATAGAACTGCCGCTCACTGGATATTTTCTCTTTTTTGGTCCATTCTCTGTAAACCCTAGAGAGGGCTATGCATGAAAATCCCAGCAGTTTCTGAAATACTCAGACCAGCCCATCTAGCACCAACAACCACCACTTAAGTCACCTTTCTTCCCCATTCTGCTCAGTTTGATCTTCAGCAGGCCTTCTACATGCCTAAATGCACTGAGTTGTTACAATGTGATTGGCTACTTAGATATTTGCACTAATGAGCACTTGAACAGGTGTACCTAATAAAGTGGTCTGTG